>CM070030.1:10843460-11200960 GCA_036247105.1 Cirrhinus mrigala
GGCTGATTTCTTTCAAATTTCCCATAGACCTTTAGGGCCGTGAGTCAAACAGGCCCACCGAGTTTCATTCTGATCAACCTCCGTTAAGCTTGTCAAATTGGTGCTCAAAGTTCATCCGTCTATGGCGACCATGTTTTTTGAGATACACAAATGTCCTTATAAACTCTTGCGGCTCTTTGGACCAAGACCCTGCGTACCAATTTTCACGTCAATAGGACAAACGGTTGTGCAGTTATGGCCGTTTTTGTGATTTTTTCCCTCTTATAGCGCCACCAAGTGGCCAAGCTCTGGGACTTTTTTCATATGACCTCAGATTCAGCTCTAAAATACCCATTATGAGTTTGGCAAATATATCTCATTCCGTTCAAAAGTTACAGCCGTTTTATTAAACGTTGCCCTTCCTCTTTCTACCGTTTTGGCATCCCTTTGTGACGGAGGGTCAAAAGTTCAATTTTTTTTGAAAATTATTGATATTCACTCTCCAGAGAATCTTTCTGCACTGGTTTGGTTCTGTTTGAGTGAAAAACTAAGACTAGTTCACAAAAGTAGGTTTTTCAAAAAATCCAAAATACCCGAACATTTCGCCAGGCTCACGATTGAATCTGTGGTGTGCATTTTGTCCGGCGTGAGCCAAGGATTCCAACGACATAAGACACTTGAGTCTGTGACTTTTTTGTGCTTCTAAAGCTTTAAGATTAAATAAGTGCCTATCTATGTGTACCTAATTATTTATGACACAATAATCACGCCACTTAAAAAAAAAGATAACACCACCACAAATAACCAAAACAACAAATAACTCTGTCATTCCAGCCCCTATCCAGTCAGTGAGCCTGGAGACAACACGTCTCAGTGGTTTTGAGGAAGTCATATGCTCCAGTCGAGATGTCTACCCTGCTCCCCGTGTAAACCTGTTCACAGATCCGGCTGTTCTACTTGATTCCCTCCAACCCTTCACACGCAAAACGGCCGACAAACAAGGCCTGTTCTCGGTGGAGAGCAAGCTCAAGAGGTTGAAAGATCTGACCTACATCTGCCTCGTCCAATCATTCTACAAGTCTCAGACATGGAGGGCATCACTGCAGGAGAAAGGTTTGATCTCACCGAACAAATACATAGATGTCTGGACATGTTACATTGCATTTCATCATCATCATTATTATTATTATTACATGACATTGCATCACCAAATAGTTCCGTGGCCAACTAAGTAATTACATGAGATGAGAAAATACCATGTATCACAATGTTTTTTCATCTTACTGAACTTTCACGCACCTAGTTAGGTTAGTATTTTAACCTACTTTCAACTAAACAGAAATGTACAGCGTGGAAGGTCAGGACTTCATCATCCCTTGTGTGGCCCCATGGAACCTGCAGAACTTCACACTGACATGGTCCTTCACCAAAGAACACAAGTCCTCAACCATCTACACCTATGACAGCCTCACAAAGCGAAGCTCCAACGTTTGGAAGGAGAATGTGCGACTGGTGACCGCCAGGGGTCAAGGAGGAGATGGCTCGCTGCAGCTACACAACCTGCTGAGTCTAGAGCACACTGGAACTTACACCTGCATCCTCTCTGCTCACCAGACCAAACACGAGGTCCAAACAAGAGTCAACATCACACAAACCAATCATGAGGTCCATACGAGAATCAACATCACACAAACCAATCATGAGGTCCATACGAGAGTCAACATCTCACAGGCCAAACATGAGGCCCATATGAGAGTCAACACCACACTAAATCCTGGTGAGAGCATGTTATACCCTGTAAACCACCATCATTAATGTGAGCATCATTCATACCCATTTCTTATAACCATAAATGGCTTAAAGTAGATCCATAATATTTGGCAAAGGATTATTTAATGAGAATATACAGAGAGTTTGCACTTACGTCACGATTTGGTCGGTTACCTGGACACACGGCCATATTGGTGATACTCGGATGTAAATAACAGCATGGATTGCACGGTTAATGTACTACTGTTGTTCTGCTAATTTACGCTGGGTCAACCATGGAAAAAACGTGTGGAAGCTGCTAAATCATACAGAGAAGGACTTAGAAAGTAGGAAAGTGCGCAATATTTTAACAAACTAAAGTTAATAGGTGGTAAAGATTCGTACGAGCATTATTACACTAAAATATTACCGTAATATTTAACCTACCTGACCGGAAATGATAAGAACAAATACGAATGTTGTTAAGATTCTTGCCCTGGAAATCCTGGTTCAGTCTGGCCAACCACAAACGCCTTTCGTTCCTCAGACATTTTTTCGCAATCTTCTCCATGATTTGTTATAACTTTTGGCAGTCTGACGTACTCCAAATGTGTTTCCTGATTAGATCGATTAGTACAGCCCAAAGCATTACAATAATTGACAATTTTCAGCAGCAATAATCAGCAAAATATGCAAGTGAAAACACTCTATTCGCACCAGTTCCTTATCAGCCATAATTGGCCTAATAAAGAACTGTATTATTTGGCAAATAATTATTTAATGAGAAAATTATTATTAACGTGAATACATTTCATTATGAAGACTGGTAAAAATGTCAGACTTTCATTAATATGCACTGCTTATGCCACAGGCAGTCTATTAAACATAACTTGATTATTTTCATGATGACTAATAAAATTAACATGATGGAACTCAACAAGAAGGCAATAGAAAGTTTAACTTTGCCATTGATAAGTGAAAGATTGAGAGTTTCAATTTAAGTTTTACAGTCATGATTGTATCATTGTGGTTTCTGTAATTTTATGAAACATTACTTTTAGGGTGAGACAAAGCAAATAATAAAATACAATCGCCGAATGAATCAAATCCAATTACTTACTGTTTGTGCTGTTGTTTCCCCTCCAAAATGATGTCACTTCCTGAATGACGAAGTCATTAAAGAAATGGCTTTTATTTGTTAAAAGGTATGCTAAAAATAAACCAGAAAGTGATATCAAGGGACTTTGGTGCTATTGAGATACAGGAAACCCTATACAGGAAATACAAAATAAAACGTTAAGTTTGAAATGTGAAAGTTTGGCAAAATCTCTTGAACTCTTGTGGATGATTTCTTCGGTTAACTAAACAGCAAGATGGGATGTTAAACTTTCATTCGACTTTCTTTAAGACATTTGTTTTGTTTTTCAACTAACAAACTTGTTTTTTCACATTTCATTGACCATACAAAACGTTTCTTCACTGCAGAGAAACAACAGGCCCAGAGCTCCACCCAGTGGTGGATTCCTACTACTGCGATCACAGGTTTTGCAGTCACTGCAGTTGCAGCAATCATAGGAATTATAAAATGTAAAGGTATGAATTACCTAAATCAATCAATGAACCAGTCAATCAATCAATATTTGGAATATCCACACTTACACTTAATGTTTGTATCTTCTTCAAACCAGCTGGCTGTTCAAAATCAAGTAAAACCCATGCAGAGGCTACAGAGATGCAACCAATCAGAGGTTTGTTTGTGGTTACAGTTACATAATATATACTCCTCATCTCACTGCATCATATTCACAGATCTCTGTCTTTTACAGTGACTGTTGCAAACAGCGGAGCTGCATCTGAGGACACCTGTTTAACAGAAGAGATCGACAACAGACCAACATGAAAACACACAGGGAAAAAATGTTTTAAACAGCATATATAGGACTTCAGTTATCTGAACCACCTTTTAAACTTTCCTTTAAATCCTGAAAAGGGATTGATATACTTCCAAGACAAAATGAGAGACAAGAAGTATTTATTCATTTTATTATTATTATTTTTAAGGAAATGTGTGTCAGTACTTACAGTAATCATGACATAAAACAATCCAGTGTTAAATTTCTATTTACTTTTTACTAACTTATATTTTACTTGTATGTAATTGTAAATTGTTTTAAAAAGTTATATTTGCTCAGATAATGTTTTGATTTGTATGCATATTATCTGTTGATAACACACTATAACTCACACATGAATACTAAAAGATTTTTATCTATCTGTATGAGAACATCTAAATGTTTTAAATGTAAATGTAATTTCTATTAAATATATTAATTATGAAATTTTAACTTTCATACATTTAAACAATTTTATATAACAATTTATTTACAATTTATGTGAAATGCTATACAGGTAGCTGTGGTGCAGTAACACCGCATATTAAGGACATTTTCGAAAAATTAATGTAAATCACATTCAAATAATAACAGAAATTTCATCCTTTGTTTATATCATAATTTGAAACACTCTGTAGTTAAAAACAAATGAGGTAAAGGATGTCGTAAAAAAAAAAAAAAAATACGTTCACAAAAAAGGCCATTTTAAAAAAAAAAAAAAAAATAATAATAATAATCTCCTGAAAACCCACTATGTATATTCTTGGCTAAATATGATCCCGTTATAATACGTGTGCAAGTGTTCTTGGTATTTATGTTGGTATTTATGGCCTTATATGTCAGCAGTGGAGTGACGGCGAGTCCTTTATCAATTGGAGACATTACGTAGCCTATTTATTTAATTAAAAAAAAAAAATCGGAGGCGACTTAATATGACGTCATAAAGAGAATTCTGGAAAGAAGCGTTGGCTGCGTTCGAAACCGCATACTCAATGAGTAGGTACTTAATTTCAATAAGTACTTACTTAACGAGCGCTAAAAGAGTACGTACTTTACAGCCAAATCTCGTTGAGTATGAATGTAATTCGGACGTCATCCGCCATGTTTACGTTATCATGTGATCTACGAGCTCATAACAAGCGCAACAATTTAAAACATAGGAGCGGCAGGTTTGATCTATCCGTAAATATTTTGATGTTGATAAAATTTGCTAATTTTGTGGTCTTGTTAAAGAAACAATTTTACATTTTATTGTGATTGTAGTATAAACAGCTTTTTTTTTTTTTTTTTTTTTTTACTTTGAAATATATTAATAACGTGATCCATTTTTATAAGAAAACGTATAAGATGAAATCGTTCTCTTTAATATGTAGTTAATTTCTTCATTTTTATGTGTAAAATTGGCTTAAGTGGTTTAAATCTCCTTGTTTTCTTTTCTTTTTTTCTTGTTGAATTTAACTGTCGTTTCATCCATCCAATTATTCAGATATTTAACCTTGTTATTATGTTGTTTTTTTCTATGCATATAATCTCATACCATGATGAATGCATGATGTTTTTTTTTTTTTTTTTGGTCATTACAGTTGTCCATTGTTAGATACAACCATATTTTCCAGATCTTGTATGTAATTATAAGTTCAGCAATAATAATAATAATAACAATGAAAAGTGCAACAGGTGCACTAACACCTCATAGCATTAGTAACTTAACAACCCTACCTACCGAGTACGGTTAAAATACACCTCCACGTTTGCATTGTCTGCACAAAGGAGACATCAGGCAGCTGCTGGAACATCTCGCATATGGAGACTGTTGATTTTACACTTGAAAAATGTAAGTATTACTACTGAAAAATTAAGATAACACCATAATGAACTGCATTGCTAGCCCACCCCAACATTCACACACAATAATAAAGATACATGCTAACTAATAATTAATTATATAACTTTTTTTTGACATAGCTATGCATGAATATACACTCGACAAATGCAGCTGATCTGAATCCATAAATTTTCAGTTAAGCAATGAAGTAATGCATTAGTTAACAAAATATTTATATTTTATTTATTGACAACAATAGGAAACATGAATAAATGAGTAAAAGAAGGAATAAAAGCATCACAATAAATACATAAATATACAAGTCAACAACAGATGAAACAGAGCTTTATGCAAACTTATTGATCTAACAATCATGTATTTAAAGACGGTGAACCCCACATCCTATTGCCATCTCAGTGCAGCTGTACCAATTCTGCTGCTGCGCTTCACAATCTCACTCTTCTCAATGGGGATGTCGTTGAGCCAGATGATGAGAAAGACCATGAAGACACACCACTGAACCCCACAACCTTGAGGCAAGAGCAGGAGAACATGTGCGGGACAATCTGGCCGTCACTGTGTCTGCTCGACTACCTGTGAAACATTTAAACAGAGTAAAACATTTTACAATTCATATTGTCAGCCTTCCATTTCTTGACAAATTTTATTTCATGTTTACACTCACATGCTAATTTTTGTTGTAGCTCTATTACTTTTGTAGTAGGCTAAACCGCTGAACTAGTAAGCAGAAGGTTGCTGGTTCGCAACTACCTGAGCAAGGCTCTTTTCTCCAGGGGATTGGGGGTCCCTGTAATAAGAGCACTGTAAGTCATATTGGATAAAAGTTTCATGATTTTATTTGTTGATGCTTTTGGAACATCTGAAAGTCAGCCTCCATTGACTAATACTGTATGAATAGAGACCGACAGAACAAAATCACATCCTCAATGTCTTTTAGTCTTTTTCTGGATGCTCTCTCTGGCTCTGAGCTCACTGAGGATGAAGAGTGAAGAGGCCACAGCAACATCTGGTCCAGATGAGGCAGTAATGGCAGGTGGAGTGATGGAGGATCTCATCCATGGCATTTCAGATCATACAAAGAAGCACAAATATAATACAAAAGCATTCATTTTAACTTTTTTTTTTTTTTTTTAATTTCTGTATTAAAGTAACAAAATGATCTTACTTTATATTTTTGTTTCAGGTCTTCCTTTCTTCTCACAAATGCTGCCGTCACCTGCTCCACCACAAAAGATCTGCAGAAAATGCACAGAAATCACAAATCAAAGGTGCTGTAATAACTCTGTTTGATGTTACAATAAATAAAATAAACTACAACTTAAGATTTAAAAGATGTTTTATTCATTTATGTAATGTATACTCACTGAAAGCCTTTGATGGCAGCATTCCTTCATCAGTCACTCTTCACCAGATAAACACATGTGTGTCTCATCTGTCCCTGTAACATCCAGACATGATTCAGTTACCTCTGTGATTCAATACTGCATTTACATTTTGAGGTAGTTGCTGATGTGTTAACTGGCTTTTTATTCAACACAAATGCTCCTCAATTTATCAACAGTACTAATGGACAAATGAAATAGATTTACTCATGTTTAGTTAGTTTATGCACGTGTGTTTATTTACATTCAACTAAAGCAGTGTTGACAGCAGTAAATTCTACATAATAAACACACACAAGCTACATCACTCACTCAGATGTCTGTTTCATGTTGTGATGTGCTCATCTGCAATTCTCTTACAATATTTTCCTGTCAGTTGTTATATATACATTTAGTAATCGAAGATGTATATGGTTTACGTAAATCCACCTTAACGTTAACGTACGTGTGCTTATTGGTGCTCTACTGTTTGCTATACATAATAAAACGTGTTTTTACAGCAAAATTACAATACACTATAACGTTACTGTCTAGTCTTTGCACCTAAATATACAGTTTAGTAAGTCAGCAAATACGATTTCAACACAAGGAACCGTGTTTTGGTTTGCAGTACTCACATTTGTAAACACCCTTGTCGCGGTTCTCAATCACGTTCGATGATGACGTATTGCTCTCCCGTGGACTCCTGGGATTGAAAAGTATCCATCGATGAACACTTCAGAATCTGGGCTGAAGCAGTAGGACATGCGGGGATTTCTCGCCTACTCTTTTAGGTTTCGAACGTACTTCTTTCTTCACGTACTCTTTTTTCCTACTATCTAGTAGGTAAGTAGGCATATTAGAACGCAAATTAAGTATACGTACGTCCGAATCTCGCGAGAATGAGTGACCTCGCCTACTAATTCTCGCCTACTCTTTTATGAATACTGAAAATTCAAACATACTCATACGCTCGCCTACTGCTTTTTGCCTACTATATAGTAGGGAAGTATGCGGTTTCGAACGCAGCCGTTCTAAATGACTCTTGGTAGGTTCAAAGTTGAGGTTCGGCGGACTTGTAACCACCTGTTTTCTCCTCGCGGGATTACTGACACGTTTTTCTAACTTTACCTGCTGACCTACTGAAGTCGGTACAGTTGCCCCCCCTGCTGGCTCTTTGATGTTACGCAGCGCCTGAAAGTGACCAGCACTAAGTTTGTGTAGATGCAGAGTTGCAGCTGCGTAATATCATTGCGCCTGCTGCATTCATGGTACGGCAGCAAGGTTCCTTGATTGTTACGCCGGAATGAGAGTATAGTTCCTAGCCATATCGGCCTATAAAATCGCAACTTTTCATTTTCCGCCAGGCTTTGTACACGATGTAACTACAGAAGAGTCAAGTTTTAAATAGGAAAAATATCGAAACTCTTTAGTCATTTTATAGTGAGATGCTAATGGTCTAATCGGATTCAATGATTTATGCTAAGCTATGCTAAAAGTGCTACCGCCAGACCCGGAGATCGGCTGAATGGATTCAAAAACGGTAAAACACATCTGTATAACTCTAGGGGAGTTGGAAAATGAACCTATCTTCAAAAAAAGTTGAGTGTTCCTTTAACTTCAAAAACATAATGAAATGACAATCACAAACAAGCCAATGCTTGAACTCTAATACTAAAGACATTTTTCTATCAAAAACCTTAAGAAATAATATTTACAATGTTTTATATTACATAATATCTACATCAAGAATCACATTTAGCTGAAGGTAAATGAACTCAGATTTGACCTTTGATACACAAGTAAATATTTGACTTGCTGGAATCAGTTGTTCTATTAAATCCAAAGGTATTTTGCAAAATTGCATTTCTCATTAGCCTCATGAAGATCCTTATTTTATTTACATAAAATGACTTATAGCACACATGACAGTACAGGGAAGTGGTACTGCTGTTTGAATATACTGTATACCCAACCATAGTCTTAACATGACACTATATGTTTGTGTGTTGTATTACACCCTGGAAATGGAAATGTATCACTCTTGCTAAGGAACATTATGCTCCAAGATGAAGGCAGATACAGATGCTATACTGCTGATAAAAACAATGATGAGAAGGATGTGGTTGTGGCAGTTGAAGGTGAGAACAAAACTTTCTGAAACTTCAAAAAAAAAAAAAGGGGGAAACTGTGTTGTTTAGAATTTTGCATACTTGATTACATAATTCAAGATACTCTTCTTTCCTTTGCGTGTAGATTGAAAATCACAGAATATAATAATAGTTGTAACCGTATTGCTATATTTTGATATTTTTTAGTTCCAGCTAAATCAGTGAACATCACATTAAAAAATGATACAGTCATCTGCACCACCAGTGGAGTTTATCCAGAACCAAAAGTCTTGTGGTCTTCAGACCCTCCAGCAAAGGAGCCACTAAACACTGTCAAACGAACAGAAGATAACCTGTTTACAGTGACAAGTCAACTTAAAGTGGATGTCATCAGTGATACCGACACATATAACTGCCCGATAACTACTAAAAATACACGCTTTACAGCTAGTCTGAAACCACAAGGTAAATTTACAGATATTTTAGTTACAGTGTACAGTGTATATAAGATGGGTAATAAATGCAGTGCTATTCTAGTTTCATATCTGCTGAAAAAAAAAAAGAAAAAAAAAAAAAAAAGAAAGTGATTATGAAAGAAATTATGGTGCTATGATCTAAGAAATATGAGGTGTGCAATTAATAAATGTGTGCAATTTTATAGTAAAAGTATATGTTCTGCAGTGAAGCATTGTGTTAAAAAATAAATGGGAGCAAACGTGACTAAATAAACATGTTTGTTTCTGTGTCTCTTTATTCTATTAGAAATATTAATAATACCAATTGATTTTCCAATTAAGAATTATTTCTGTCATTGTAACCAATTATTATTACACATAGTGGTCAAATAGTGAAGCTATTTAATCTATCTAATAATTCAAAGCTGAAGATCAAATCAGAATTCACATTTGCAAAAAATACCCTATATGGCATCCCATCTCAATATTTTGTTTTAACATTATCTGCTAAGTTAAAAAGTTTCTTGTGTCCTAAAATCACGGATGTTCTGTTCAATCATAAATAACAAGAGGTAAATTAAAGCTGCAAGCAGCGATGAACGGGCCCTCGCACCCGGGCTCACCACCGACCGGAGGCGAATGGTGGGCACTATGGTTTTCACATAGTAAATTTAGGAGGAATCTGTCAAAGTCATTAAGATGTGCCAAACTTCCTGCTGCCAGCTGGTGGCGCTATGCCTATAACTGAATATTGGAACGTAGATCTGTTCAGGCGTACACTTTTATCAAAGATACGAACTTTGGAGCAGATTGAACATAGTATGCTTGAGCTAGTGTAAGACATGACATATGCTGCTGCCAACAGGTGGCGCTATGATTATATCTGAATATTGGTCTTTAGATGTCTTCAGACCAGTACTCTTACCAAACATGTGAAGTTTGTGGCAGATCAGACATTGCATGTTTAAGTTAGTGTAAAACAAGCCATTTCCTGTTGCCAGCAGGTGGCGCTATGATTATAATAGAATATTGGCCTTCAGATGTGTTCAGGTCAGGACTCTTATCAAACATGTGAAGTTTGGGGCAGATCAGACATTGTATGGCTGAGTTATAACAACTTCTATTACCATGGCGAAACATCAAACTTTGTCAGGCTGCAACGGACACGCCCTTCAACGAAAACTCAAGATCTTCACAATTTAACATCGCAAAGGTCTTTACATTAGACTGACCAAATATAATGTTGATTTCATGAAATCTGTAGGAGGAGTTTCTCACAGCGTAAAACATGTCACTTCCTGTTACCAGCAGGTGACGCTATGACTATGACTGAATATGATCATGGGTATGTGTTCAGGACCAGACTCTTATCAAACATGTGAAGTTTGGGGCAGATCAGACATTGTATGGCTGAGTTATAACAACTTCCTTTTTCATGGGGAATCATCGAAATTTGACAGGCCGCCACGGACACGCCCTCCAACGAAAACTCTAGATCTTCGCAATTTAACGTCACAAAGGGCTTTAGATTAGACTGACCAAATTTGGTGTTGATCCGAATAAATCTCTAGGAGGAGTTCGTTCAACTATGACACCTGGAAATGGCAAAAATGACACAAAATTTGCCGGGAAAAATTAAAATAACTTACTTCCTGTTGGGATTTGGATTTCGTAGGTATTGGTGTGTTGCATGTGTGTGCCGATTTTCATACATGTATGTAAAACGTAGCTCGAGGCGCACTCCGCTGAAAGTGTATAGGTGGCGCTGTCGAGCCAATTTACCACACCCACTTCTGAGACCCATATCAGACGTAAATTTTCGCCAGTTCTGATGCGTGTGCAAAGTTTCGTGAGTTTTCGGGCATGTTTAGGCCCTCAAAAATGCGATTCATTTTGGAGAATAATAATAATAATAATAATAATAATAATAATAAACGGAGCAATTCCAATAGGGTCCTCACACCATCGGTGCTCGGGCCCTAATAATGGCTCTGTATGCCTGCCAGGTTAAAAAAAATAGGCTACATATTACTCCTGTCCTCTAAAAGCCAGTTGGAGGCAGCACATTACATACTGATGATTTGGATAGAAGTAATGATGGGAGGATTCTACAACAAACCTGACCAATGAGACAACTCCTAAAGCCTGTTAATCTCCTTAGAGGGTGTACTGACATGCGAAGAAATCAAAATAGAAAGTAGCTAGTAAACAAACTTCATATTACCTTCAAATAGTTTTAAACTATGAAACTATGAAGTTGTTTTTCTTGCTGTGGATTCTGCCTGTAATCTTAGGAGGTAAGAAACCAAAATATCTACTGAGATTTATTTACATGTCTGATATGTGTCTCGACTCATTAACTCAAACTTAAAAGCTTACCGCTTCATACATGCACATTAGCGCCTCATTAGCGTGTCTTTTCAAAAGAAATTACAATGATGAATCCGACATCAAGAACAGTATTAACAGAGTTAACAATTTTAATATGCCTTTTCATACACATGTAAACGATTGCGGACTTGTTGGAATCACATGCTCTAAACTCAAAAGTATTTTGCAAAATCTGTTTTAGCGTATTTCTCAGTGGTCTCATGAAGATCCTTATATTTGTAATTTTATTTACATAACATGATTTACAACACATAACAATACAAGGAAGCGTGAATGCTGGTTGATAATATTCATTTATAATGCTCTGCAAACCTGATACTCGAAAACAATTGTTGTCGTTGTGAATGTTTTAATATTGTACGTACTATATATTTTGTGTGATTTGTACTGTTGTGACGTGTACATTTTCCTTCGGGGATTAATAAAGTTTATCCAATCCAATCTAATCTATATAAGTAGGCCCACATGTAGTCTTAGAATTGCACTGTATGTTTGTGTGTTGTTTTTTACACTGTAATTTGGTGTTTTTACAGACACCCATGTCACCTGCATCTATTCTGAAGAATGTATATTACCTTGCACATCCACACACCCTGATATCATCCACTGGATAAAAAGGTAGTGCATACATATTGCAGCAATCAAGACCAGCTGGACGATCAGCATGAGGACTACAAGGGAAGAACATCCCTGTTTTCGCAATCTGAAATTAAAAATGGAAATGTATCACTCTTGATAAGAAACATCAGGGTCCAAGATGAAGGCAGATACAGGTGCTACACTGCTGATGATAGAACAAATGATGAGAAGGATGTGGCTATAGCTGTGTCTGTGGAAGGTAAGAGCCAAAAAAAAAAAATCTGAAACTCTTAACAAAATACTTTTCCAAGATTCCTGACTTCTTTTGGAAAATTAGAAATGCTCAGAGGAAACTGTCAGGAGTTATCAGGAGTTTCCCTTTCATCGCTCAGGATAGATGTTATGATATAGACATTATAGATATTATGTATCCCTGTCCCTTTTCAGCACTGCGCTCATTGTCTTCTGTGTTTCGATTTGTATTTCCACAGCTTGAAGGTGATGTTGTACAAATTTATGATTGAACAGCTTGTTTTAAAATCTTTCCTGTCTACTGACATTTGTTATGACATCTGCTTTGAACATTACAATGCACATGATAACTTTCATTAACTTAATAAGTAAATCTTCTTTACCAGCTAATTACTGAAAGACAAAATTCTAAAGATGACTGTGCACTTGTTTCTCTGGCATAAGGTCTGTGCGGCCCTCTAAATTAATTGATTCTGATTGGTCAGTCACAAGCTGCTCTCTGGAACACTCCATTCTGATTTTTTAGTTGTGCCACCAGTCCACTTGTGTCTTGACTCCCATTTATCATTTTGTGTTTTTTTCCTAATGAGCCCACAGATAGCCTAGAGACGCATGAAATATGCATTTTCTGTGTAAAAAAAAAACAAAAAACACCAATTTAATCTAAAATGATCTATTTACTGTATTTATTACACAGCATAAAATAATAGTTGTGCTGCTATATTTATATATTTGTTTAGCTCCAGCTAAAGCAGTGGATATCACATTAAAAGATGATACAGTGATCTGCACCACCAGTGGAGTTTATCCAAAACCAAAAGTCTTGTGGTCCTCAGACCCTCCAGCATTTCAGGAGCCACTGAACACTGCCAGCCAAACAGAAGATAACCTGTTTACAGTGACAAGTCAACTTAAAGTGGATGTCATACCTACACATAGAACTGCCCAATAACCATTAAAGATACCCGCTCTACAACTAGTCTGAAACAACAAGGTAAATCCACTGATTTTTGTAGTACAGTGTTGCAGATAGATAAATAAATGAAGTGTTGTTCTAGTTTCTTTTTCCTGTGAGAGTTCTATTGAATTAAAACTCTGCTGAAAAAGAGATAAAACAAAACTCTCAATGTGGAAATAAAACCTATTTTACCATAATAAAGACCATTTGGGCCATCAGTCCTATAGGAAAATAGTCCAATGTGTATCAAGTATTTAGTGTATAAAGGATAAAATTTAGGAGCCCACAGAAAGTGATGAAAGACTAAGCAACTCCCCATGTCCATTCACTGATGACCTGCATATTAAAGAGCTGCTTGTATTGTTATTTAATGATCCACTAGTCTTTAGTTTACACAACAGTGCTATTAGGGTCAGGGCATCCTCATTCTGAAGCATTTGATGGTGCAGAAACTGTAGTGCAGGATAAGTCATCAGTGTTTTTGCTCTGATGTTATGTAAGAGAAAAATGATACTTTTTAAGTGAGTATAAAGTTACATTTTGTATTACACAGCACATAAAGAATTATGAAATTGTTATCATGTCAATTTTGTTGTTAAATGCATATTTTAAAATTTTTATTATATATATATATTTTAGCTGCTTCAGAGCTCTCTAAGAATGAGTTCATTTTTGAATGTCCAATCACTAAGGACTTCAACTACACTTTCAACTTGAGTTTTTCCACCACCATCCTGAGATATGACAGCAAAACCTCTATAAAAGAAATCTCGGAGCAGTGGAGGAACAAGATCACCTTTCATCCAGAAAATGGAACCATTATACTCTCTCATCTTAATCAAGAACAAATGGGAACATACACATGTGAAAGCACTACAGCCCATAAGAGATAACATCATGCAAGCCACAATCCAATCAAGAGGTAACATTTCAATATTTCCTCTATCCGTGCTTCCAATTCAGTTTATCTATTAAATCAAATTACACAAAAGAAATAAATATAAAGCAGATAAAAATGTTTTGATCAACATCATTTATTACTTTCCATACAGGTGGAGGAATTGCCTACAAAGTTACCGGCATTATAGGAGCCATTATTATTATTGTTTTAATTATTATTATTATTATTGTTTTCGTTGTAAATAGAAGAAAGAAATTACAAATGGTGAGTTAATTTACTTTTTTCTTCTATTGTTATAATTTTATTTATACCTTTAAAATAAACCAAAACACAATGCTAAGTGCTAAGACCATTACCATTACACCAGTTTTCATGTCATTCAAATGAATCTAACTTCCTTGAAAAGTCAAGACAGTAAGTCTTTTAACATGCTAACCTGAAACTGAGTTCCCATCTTGACACAAAAATTTACCAGGTGTAAAAACCCATCATTTATAGTATAAAGTAACATTGAGGCACACAGCATATTAATTTAAGGCATTTGAGAATTAGATCATTTTCAAATGTCCAGTCACTAAGGACTTCAACTGTACTCTGACCTTGACTTTTTTCTCCATCAATCCTGAGATTACATCCTTATAACATTTGGATTGTTTCTTTGAGATTTCTGTAATTTTATGAAGCGAGACTTGTATTACAGTGAGACAAGATAACCAATATCACACAATCACAAAAAGAGAAAATACCAATTTGTACTTACAAATATTTGTGCAGTTGTTTTTACCTCCGAAATAATGTCTTTTCCTGAATGATGATGTCATTAATGAAGTGGCTATTGTTAAAATAACCGTCACAAAACTGAACAGGAAGTGAAAAATACTTGATTGAAAACAAAATAATCTAACCCAAACAACTTGTTTCTGACCCACAGCAAAAAGACTGTCCAAGTCAAGCTTCCTCCAGTTGTCAATTCCTGCTGCTGTGAGCCTTGCAACAGTCACGGCAATCATAAAAATACAATGTAAAGGTAAGGAACACCAGAATAACCAATATCTGTTGATCATATAGTGTTTTTTACGCATAAACTGCATTATATTAAACTTCTGGTGATTGTATAGTGTTTTTCTAAATTTAGTCTTAAAGTAGTCATCGGATGCTAAGTTCACTTTTTCATGTTGTTTGAACATTGTGTGTTGGCAGTGTATGTACAAATCTACCCTATAATGATAAAAATCCATGCAGTGGTTTTTAATTAATCTGTAAAAATAATATTCCCTTTTTCAAATCGAGCCATTCTCAGATGCCTGTCGTTGTGGCGTCACACCGACAGAGACCGCTCCCACGATAGTTGATTGACATGAGCGTCTTACCTTAGATCAGTTGTAACAGTCCAACCTGCATGTTTTGATGCCAGAGCAGGGATGTAAGTTTGACAAGAATTGAGCGATTGAGGTGTTGTGTTGCTGGATGTAATAATGAACATAGTGGTCGTCATTAACCCCCGACATCTGAGCTGCTGAAGATGCAGTGGATTACGTTTGTTTGTGAAGGGAATGCACCTCCCGATCTAGATATATCTGTCTATGTTCGTGCAAATCATTCGTGATCCAGCTTCACTTACAGCAGAAGTGAGTATAAGGTTTTTTTTTATGAATCTCTGCGATAGCCTTGACTAATCATGTGCTAGTTAGCGAGTTTAGCGGCTAAACGCGGCTAAAGTACACATGCTCAGCACTCCACAGTGAGAAGAAGAGGGGCGGGGCGATCAGAGCTCATTTGCATTTAAAGCAGCCTCGACCAGAATGGGATGAGTTTTGCAGAGATGATTTTGGCAAGGTAAAAAGGGTGTTGTTTTACACTACCATTAAGAATTTTTAACCAAAGTATATTATAGACTTTTCATTAAGACCCTAAAGAATCATATCAGCACGTGGAAAATGGCCATCCGATGACCTCTTTAAGTAATTTGACACCTATATGGACCAGTGAGTTGGAGATAAAGCTACTCATCTTCACCAATGAAATGTCAGTCATAACAGACATCATAACACATAGAAATGAGTGAGTGACTGGAATATGCTGCAGTATAACATTTAATGCTGTGAGTGTACTTAACCAGCTTTCTGCAATAGGAGATTTAACATCTTTGTTGTAAATTATGGGGAAATGAAACACTCACTACTCTAACAGTTAACACAGCAGCAAGCTGCTCCAACAATTTGATGATGTGGAGAGGGGCTGCTTCAGGGTTGTAGACCAAGTTGTAGACTTTCCTGCACTCTCTCGTCCAATGTCCAAGTTTACCACAGTATCGACAACTGCCTTAATTCCCTTTTAGGACATTTATGTTTTTCGTTGGTTCATTTGGTTTTGTTTTCTGTTAACCAGTCCCTGCATCTGTTTGTTAACTCTTTTCTGAAGCTGCAGAGGATTACCGCATTTACTGGTCTGTAGAGTTTCTTTGGATAGAACAAGAACAACCAAAGCGTAGTTTATCTGAAAAGATTCAGTCTGGAATGATGTCAGGTGAGAAACTCTATGTGGATCACAGCACCAAAGCTGTTTGAAACTCAGAACAGAAAACCAGGTGACTTAAGCAGGGTTCTTTATTGAGAACTTGCATGTTGGTGCAGTCATCAAAAGTCTGACCTTACAAGTGACCTTATTAGGAGCCTGTCCAGACCAGTCTTTAATAATTATACCATGCTGATAACTCACTAAAGAGAACAGGAGTTGACAGAAACCTGTAATCTTGTAATCCCACAAGAGGCTGCAAGAGATGCAACCACTCAGAGATTTGTGTGTGATATAGATGAATAACAAATGGTCCTCATCTCACTGCAACAAATTCATAGATCTCTCTATCCTTTACAGTGACTGTTGCAAACAGCGGAGCTGCATCTGAAGACGCCTGAGATCACCAACCGACCAACATGAGAACAGATGAGGGAAAGCATATGTGACATGTGCTGGCAAAATGAGTCTGAATGTGCACGGTCTAATTTTGAGCTACAGGCAAAAGAAGTGAAAATTGTCAGTATTGGTTGAATTTGAGGTTTCTGAGTTCATTAAGCCCTCTTCTAGCGATCCCACCCAGAGAAAAAAATTATTGTTCTGTGGTTGCTCTTCCTAAGCTCAGGAGATGAGATAATAATAATATCAACAGCATTTCAGATTTTCTCCTAAAATTCTTTAGGAGAAATAGAAGTAGACACAAATGAGACTTGAGAAATATTTGAGAAAAAGGGAGTCTAGGCCCGATCACAGCGAAAGCGTTTTTGCAGTGAGAGGCACCTTTTTTGAATTGTTTTCTATTGGCAGTGAGCGCTATGCACACTGTTTATGCGCCGTGGATGCCTTGCGCTTTAACCGCCTACTGCCCCTCACTTTTTTGCCGGTGTGACAGCCGCACTCATAACGGAAGCGACGCGGTTGTGACGCGCACGCAGTGCAACGCGTTCGGTTTTTCCAGGCATGTCCGCGCCGCATCGAGATAAAAACATCTCAACTTTTCAGAATACCGCAAGCGCACCGCGGGTCATGTGACAAGATCCGAACAATTAGCTTCATCCTTTCCCGTAACAACATTGAAAGCTCAGCCAAGATGGAGAAACAGCTGATCATAGCTGTACAGGGATAGCCATTTTTAAATAAATTTAGTAGCAGAACTACAGCAAGCGATTTTTAGTGTTGGAAATCCGTTTGTTCTTTGCTGAAACTTCCGCGTCTTCATTGAGAGCGCAGGTCATGGTTGCTTAGCAACGGCAGACGCCACGGGAGCACAAGCTATAGAGCGCTTTGGAAAAGGGAGAAAGCGGCGCGCCTGGCGTTTTCCACACGTTTTTAGGTGCGATATGTGAACGGCCCCACTAGCAGCGACTCCTGTTGCTGCATGTCGCCGGAGGCTGGCAACGAGGTTGCTAGTTGGCGTTCTCACTACTGGTTGCCTTGACAGCGAATCAGGTTTCTTGCTGCTAAATACAAACATTTTGGAGGCAAAAGACTGAATATAATATAAATATAAATTAAATCTGTACATACAAACAAAAACGAATGAGAAGCAGAGCCTACTATTTGCCATTGCGTATGTTACGTTGTCTACGGCTGAGAGGAGAACGATCACATGAGCTCTACCGTCTTCTCTCCTATTGGCTGTCGCTCCCGAAAGTCGCTCTTCATTTGCATAAAGTTGAGGGATTCTTAACTTTGTCGCATCGCTGGACACGGCCCATCCGGTCGCCAACGGTCGCTGTAGCTCGCTGTCGCTCTTGCCGCCGGAAATCGCCAGCTCTCCATTGAAATGAATGGGATCGTGTCGCTTTGTCGCTGCCTGTCGCTTGTAGTGTGAACGGGGCTTTAGGTTGAAAAAAAGCAACTCTGAGCGGAAAAGCGCCCGACGTCATCGCAGTTTTTTTCATTGTCCACTCGAATGAATGGAGAGGCAGGCCTTCCATTGTGGTGATGAAAGTTTTATCTTTGCCTAAAAAGTCCGGAGACTGCAGTGATGGAGGAGAAACTTTTGGTTACCCGGAGCTGTATTTTTTAACGTTTTTGACAGTTAACTAAACAGCTAAAAACCAAAGATTTTAGAGCGCTCGCGCTATAATCCTTTGATTAGATTGACAGGACGGCTGATTTGATGGTTGCCTAGCAACATAAAAAACGCAACGCACTGCTCTTTTTTTAAAGTCACCAGAAAAAGGCAGTGCGATGCGCCTCGCGTTTTCAGACATAAAGAACGGGTTCGGTGTGATCAGGGCCTAAATATGCCTCATTGAGATACCAGCTTTGTCTTAGGATGTCTTCAATTTTTTTTAGGAGAAACATTAGACTTTTACCAGTATTGTAAAAACTAAAAGTAGTATTTAAATAGCATTATACATTTCATACATATCAAGGGTTAGTTTAAACTGATCTGCAATTTATCTGTCTCATTGTTAATCAAACATTAAAAGAAAAGGCAGAAACACTGGCTGCTCTTAATGTACCTACTGTTTATTTGCATCTTTGCTCTTATTTGTAATAACAAAGATAAAATAAAAAAAAAATAGCTAGGCCTATATTGTGATTAATAATATACTAATTATTTTGAAAAGTTGCTCATTTTGCCAGCATGGGTCAAATATATGGGACTCCAGTTGTCTGAACTACTTTACAAGACTTCTTGTAGAAGGGACAGTTTCTTAATTCTTTCTTGAATATAATTTCAGAAATTATATACATTTCTTGTATTAGTATTAGTATTTCTATGAATGAACAATACTCTCTTTTACCTTTAATACCTATTGACTGAGGTTTTCTTCGAGCAAAGCACCTACACTGTAAAAAACAATTTGTTGAGTCAACTTAAAATAATTTGTTATCCTGCTGCCTTAAAATTTTAAGTTTAGTCAACTAAAATAAGTTTAGTCAACTTGAAATGTGAAGTTGTACTAAGTAAAAACTTAGATATTTGTGTTTGCTAAACTTAACAGATGGGTAAGTAACCCAGCTGCCTTCAAATTTTAAGTTGATTCAACTCAAATATCTAAGTTGTCACTTAGTATAATTTAACATTTCAAGTTGAATAAACTTTTTTTTGAAAGTTTTAAAATTTTAAGGCAGCCAGGTTACAAATTATTTTAAGTTGACTCAACAAATTGTTTTTTACAGTGCAGTTGCTCCCTGGGTATGGCAACAAAAATGGCCACCTGCCCTGGGTGTGTTTTCATAGTGTAGGTGTTCACTTGGATGGCTTAAATCAGAGCACAAATACTACATGTCGCATTTCATTATTATTAATGGGGTCATAAATTGAGAAAACAAATTCCTTTGATATTTAACTGTATAAGAGGTCATTGTACTAAAAACATCCTGTAAGTTTCAGACCTCAAAACTTACTCGTTAGTCTAAAAACATTATCAATCAGTCTATCTGCCAAAAATGAAAAAATCTTGATAATATTATAAGGGGACCTCATAGAACAGTACAGAATAATAAAAAAGGTATGTTAATATGTTTCAGTACTTACAGTAACAAAGATATTTAAACAATTAAAGAATTTCATACTGTTAAAATGCTTTGTGAGTTCCCAGCATGCATTGCAGCATGAATAAATTATGCAGTTACTGTTATAAGATTATTGTTTTGCAGTTTGCTGACTTCATTTAAACTTTTTATTGTTTTTTTACTGAGAAAACCAAAAAACTATTGTTTAACTTACTGCAACTATTTATTTTTTACAGTGTATGTCCTGTTGAATTGTTTTTTAAAGTGTCACACCACATGGACCCTGTTGTTGTGTTTTCTGTGTTTCTCTGTTCTCCTGCTTTGTTTCAGTTCATTGATCTAGTTTCCCTTTGATTATGTTAGTCAGTTCACCTGTGTCTAGTTAATTTAAGCCGGGCTCACACTACAGGAGTTTTAAATTCCTAACCGATTATGAAATCTGGTTGCAGCGCATACATAAGGAGAATCTTTGCAGATTATCTTCCCTCAAATTTTAAACATGCACACACTAGATATTATTAAGATTATCATGCCGGAGGGAGCGCAACATATCGTCATTTCAACAACTAATGTTTACATATGTTAGCTAGTGTGCTAACAGCTTTATGCACTCACCCAGTATGTTCAAAACTGAGACGATTTCACCCCAGAGCTTCTCTTACTCCTTGCGGTTGTGGTACGTGTTCGACATATTATACAGACAGTGTTACTACAAAAACTTCGCGCATTGGCTGTTGTGAAAGTACTGATGTAATCATATAAGCGTTATCATGCCAATTTAAAATCCTAAATATCAAACATGTTTGATATTAATTGGAGTGGCCCCGATTTGTGTGCGATCGGGAGGTGAAAGTTTTGATCTGTGAACGCCTCACATTACCAGGTAATCTGAGCCAAACATCGGGACCGATCGAGGTGCTCGACAAGATTTTTTTTCCGATTCTCGGAAGGGGAAAATCGGGGCAAAATCGGGCTAAAAATCCTGTAGTGTGAGCCCGGCTTTAGGCATTATCCCTCTTTGGCTATGTATTTAAGTTCCTGTGTATATATAAACATCTACCTCTTCCCAGCTCAATATTTAAAATTATCTGCAGTTTTTTTGTGCTAAAATCTTGTGCTATTAAGTCATAAATAACAAAAGTACATAATAGTTCTGTACACCTGTCAAGGTAAAATAATATAATGTAATTTAAGAATAACTCCTCTCAAGCTTCTAAAAAACAGTTGGAGGCAGCCAGGTGTTTACAATAAATATGTTTGTTAGATCTGTGCACAATGTACAGTATGGTGTGATGTCACCCCACGAATACCTATTAACAGGCTTCTGTCTGATTGTAAAATATAATCTGTATTTCCACATATTTAGGGCAGTTTGTTTCCGTAGCTCACTGCCATTTACAAATGTTCATGGAATGAGTTGTAACTGAACTTTGTTCATACCTTACAGTGGGAGGGATCTAGTAAGCTTAGTAAGACTTGTGTAGCCTGTTTATTTTCACAGGTGTTTTCCAATGCGGAGAAAGAAAATAGTAATAGAAAGTATTCAAAGTAGAAAGTAGTTGGTCCACAGACTGCGTATTACATTTAAATTATTTTAAACTATGTGATTATGAAGCTGTTTTTCTTGCTGTGGATTCTGCCTGTAACCTTAGGAGGTAAGAAACCAAAATATCTACTGATATTTTTTTTTACATGTCTAATTATATGTGCTTCAAAACTTGACTCGATTAACTGAACCTCAAAAACATACTGCCTCATAGAGTCACATTAGCATCTCAGTGTCTTTTCAAAAGAAATGTCAATCATTATTTTATTCATTATTACATGTTTAAAGCTAATTTAAATTAAATTGTAATTTAAAATGTAATTAAATTGTACAAATGTTTCTTCAACTTATATTACATTAATGTAAATACTTAAACTGTTTTTGTATTTCTTACAAAGATCAACATAATTACATAGTTACTGTTCTCATATTTGATACTAAATACCTAATTTTTTAAGTCAATAACAAAAAGTAATTTTACTAGTATTTTGTTCATACATTAAGAAAAGTATGAGTTCGTAACAGTTTTGATTATTTAAAGTTTAAATCACATTCAACTGACGGTAAACACATCAGAATACCTTTATTCAGAATTGACCTTTGATACACAAGTAAATGATTGCAGACACAAATAAAGTGTCATCCATAAGGCCAAAACCTTTGGATTTAATAGAACTTGTGATTCCAACAGGAATTTGTGATTTTATTTACTTAAAAGGATTTACAACACATGACAGTACAGGGAGGTGTGAATGCTGGCTGAATCTTAACATCACTGTGTGTGTGTGTGTGTGTGTGTTGTTTTCACACTGTAATCTGGCGTTTTTACAGACACTCAAGTCACCTGTATCTATTCTGAGGAATGTATGTTACCTTGCACATCCAAACACCTTGATATCATCCACTGGTATCTGGAAAAAAAAGCAGTGCATTCATATTACGAGAATCAAGACCAGCTGAACTATCAGCACGAGGACTACAAAGGAAGAACATCCCTGCTTTCGAAATCTGAAATTAAAAATGGAAATGTATCACTCTTGATAAGAAACATCAGAATCCAAGATGAAGGCAGATACAGGTGTTACGCTGCTGATGATAGAACAAATGATGAGAAGTATGTGGTTGTGGCAGTGGAAGGTGAGAATGAGAATTTCTGAAATTCTTAAAAAAAAAAACAAGATCTTTGACTGTCTAGAGGAATTTGTGTTGTTTAGGAGTTTCTCTATCATCACTCAGCAGACTTTTTATATCAGTATTGTACAATATTATCCTATGTAAATCAATGTGATAAGCAAGTTAGGTCACAAGTAATCTAAAAGTAATCAAAAAGTAGTCTGATTACATTATCTAAAATGTGTAATGTAATGGATTATGTTACTAACTACAGTTTTTGTCATGTAATTTGAAATCAGTGACACAACAATTTACAAGTGGTCTACCTCAAATATAAAACTATTCATTTAAAGTTGTTTACTGTATCTAAAGAAACAATATATCTTGCATAATTTGAAATACTCTTCTTTCCTTTGAGTTTCCATGGGAAGCTAACTGAAAATAATAATTGAAAATTACAGCACCAATATGATCTAAAATGATCTATTATTTTTTTTTTTCTTTTTTTTTTTTTTGAGGAAACATCAGCAAATAATACATCTCTTTTGCTATATGTTTTACATGTTTTAGCTCCGGCTAAATCAGTGGATATCACATTAAAAGATGATACAGTGATCTGCACCACCAGTGGAGTTTATCCAAAACCAACTGTCTCATGGTCGTCAGACCCTCCAGCAAAGGAGCCACTGAACACTGTCAGCCAAACAGAAGATAACCTGTTTACAGTGACAAGTCAACTTAAAGTGGATGTCGTCAGTGATACCGACACATATAACTGCTCGATAACCACTAAAAATGCACGCTATACAGCTAGTCTGAAACAACAAGGTAAATCTACTGATTTTTGTGTCACAGTGTCACTGTAGACAGATATCCATTGGGCTTTAGATTTCACCTCAGTAGTATTAGGGGGCGGAGCATTCTCATTCTGAAGCATTTGATTGGGTAAAAAACTGTAGTGCTGAATGAGTCATCGTTTTTTATGCTGATGATCAGAATGTGTGAAATTGTTATCATGTCAGCTTTGTTGTTGAATGTATGTTTTACACTTTTTATATATATATATATATATATTTAGCTGCTTCAGAACTCGAGAATGAGTTCATTATCAAATGTCCAGTCACTAAGGACTTCGACTACACTCTCACCTTGAGATCTTCCACCACCATCCTGAGATATGACAGCAAAACCTCTATGAAAGAAATCTCGGAGGAGTGGAGGAACAAAGTTACCTTTCATCCAGAAAATGGAACCATTATACTCTCTCATCTTGATCAAGAACAAATGGGAACATACACATGTGAAAGCACTACAGCCCACAACAGATACATTACACAAGCCACAATCCAATCAAGTGGTAACATTTCAAAATTTCTACTATCTATGCTTCAAATTCAGTTTATCCACTAAAGCATTTAAACAGACACTAAATAAATCAATATAAAGCAGATAAAAATGTGCTGATTGACATCATTAAAAGAGATTTAACCCTTATTTAATTTCCATACAGGTGGGAGAATTGCCAACATACTTATCGGCGTTCTAGCAGCCATTATTATAATTATTGTTGCCATTGTTTTTGTTGTAATTAGAAAGAAGCTACCAAAGGTGAGTTCATTTTTTTTCTTCTGTTGTTATATCATAATTTTATGTATAACTTTGTAATTGACCAAAACATCATAGACCAGTTTTTGTGTCATTCACATGAATCTGCTCTTGTTTTTTAACTTTTAAACTGTCAGTCTTTTACCTCAACATGATAAACTGAAGCTGAGCTCTCATTTTCACACAGAAATCTAAAAAAACATCAACCACAAAACACAGATCAGATCCGAAGGAGATGGAGAAGCTTGCAAATGGTCTTAAGGACCAAACAAACAAGTCTGAAGGATGAAAGCTACTAGGAAATCAGCACCATATCTTATAGTATTCATATTTATTGTTCAGGACCTATTAAATGAAGACAAGCCTGAAGATAAATAAGAAGACTCTTGAAGGCAAAAGCATGCCGGGATGAACAAGAGAGAGAGCAGAGAGATAAAAAAAAAAAAAAAGAAGTGTGTGTGAATTTCAGTGAACATTGAATGGGAATGTTCATTTAACCAGTCACTGTCACTCGATGGTACACTTGTAAACTCACTGCTAGCTCACAGACTTTCAAGCTTCAAGGATTTAGTCAGTTTTTTCTCTATGTTGAAGGACTTTTCCTCCTTATTTTTTAACATATTTTACCTCAGAAGTGGACAGATCAGATTCCATTACCCTTCTAGAGTCTCAGGGCCAACCGGTTTTGCCCATTCCACAGTAAACCAGGAAATCAGTTTTTAAAAGAACTTGCTACAGACTGAGTCCAAAAAAAAACAAAGAAACTGAATGAGCAAGTTTTGTTTTGTTGCGTGATTCTTTCAGAAGATGCTAATCTGTAACTACGACAAACCATCAACTTCATACCAACCCTGCAATGATCTATCCTGTATATTTACCTATTTTATTTTAATCATGTTTTTTCTGCTGTTCTTTTACCTGATGTGTAAATCTGTAAATTTCTGTTTATTTACAATCTGAATTGCACTATGTTTCACTTTAATGAAATTATCTGGGCTATGAAGGATATTAATACCTAACTTTTAAAATTCAATGTAATGTGAAATTTTCCTGCTGCCTCATTCCATAACAGGGCTTGGTAAATCACTCTCAAGAACAAAACTATGAGAAACTCTGAGTCAGAATATAGTCAATGATCAAGTCATAAAAGAAATCATACCTTTAACCTGAAACCTGAGACACACCTTTAGCTGTAAAACAAGAAAATGATAAGACAGTGTTTCAAAGTGTTCAGCATACAATAAGGTTACAAATAAATCAGAATTAGTGAACAAGTGCATCCTGTCTATCATGTTTAAAGACATCTCCGACCTAAACTGTTTCTTAAAAGAACTATGAATGACGCAACAATGAACTGAGTCAAGCTTGCAAATAGCATTGCTGCCTATAGGCCTTTGTCACAGTCCGCGTTCAGAGACTGGGAGCGTCGAGTAGTTGTGTAAAATAAATTCCACTGTAGCCTGTATGAATGGCAATGCCCATAGCATGGGATGGTTGTGATTTATTAATGAACAATTCATCATAGATTTTTCATCAAAACATATTAAACACAGTTTCCAATCATTAATCAGTATTACGAAACAAGGAAAAATGTTGCAATTCTAAACTGAGAGCATCTGCTGTTCCAACGTGATCTCATGATAATACGTTTTTTATTTTTTATTTATTTATTTATTTATTTTTTTTACATAAAAAGCGGTTCTATAAAACGTACATTTACTTACGTTTTTTCAGACACTAAAACGTACAATATTTACGTATTTACTGTACAGCATCTAAACGTACAAATACTTACGTATTTTCAGCATTTAAACGTACAATACGGACGTATTGACGACACCTATGAATATTAAAATCCCGGTATTAACTTCATCATTATTGTTGTTTATAGTTGTCGTATCAATGGCCTTATGTTTTCAATTGAATTATTAAATTGTTTAATCGTTTACTTAATTGTTTATGAAATGATCACATTTTGTTCTGTTCTGTGTGATTTCTGCTGCCAGCTCGTTTCCAAGATACATGATGTTAAACAGCATAATGTTAACTACAATTTAAAACCTTAAAATAAACAACATTGCTGCAATAGTTTAACCACTCATGTAATATTTACTTTATTTGCTGTGGTCAATGACAAACATCCTTTACACAGAGTGCGCGTTAATCACAAAATCAAAAGTGAAAGTAAACAGCGCAAAAGCGATTTCAATACCCTGCATATTGATAGCGCAAAAACTATATACAATATTACAATGTTTCGGGGTGCAAGCAGTAAGAAAAAAAAGGAAAAAGTAAAATCTAGCTCAGCTGAATATCGCTCCAATTTTCGTGATTGGCTGTTAGGTTATGTAATGTGGGGCAAGGGTGGGCCAAGCTTTTGATTGGGTGGGCCATGCCCACCCTCGCCCCCCCGTGGAGCCGGGCCTGATGTGAACATAAACTATCTGCAAAGTTGTGAAGCCGACAGTGCACGATAAATAAAGTAATAATCTATCAAAAAAAAAAAAAAAAAAAAAAAAAAAGAGTCGGCTCACCATCACTTGAACGAGTCGTCAGGAATTTGTATCTTTTTCTGTTACGGCCACACGTCACAAAATAACACATTTGCATAATGTCTCGAACCACCTGCCCGCCCACAAACAGTAAAATTTACATGTGGTTTAGGTGACGTCCAGAAGACGCTGTATCCTAAGCTGTGAGTAAATTTGTTTTATATTCACTTCCAAAATATGAATCCACAAAGATTGTATTTTCTAGCGATCGTTCAAAATACATAGTTGTGTATGTTATGTTGTGTAACAACCCTGCACATGTCTTGCTTACCGGCTAACTCACGCTTCTGTAGTTCTGTTGTTTAGCTGTGGGCCCACTGTAGTCTAAAAATTAGTGATTGATGCAGCTTGACTGTCTGGAGTAGTGATAAAGGATGGCGCACAAAGCAGCTTTCACACCGAATGCGGCAAGCACTGCGCTGTGAAACCCATTCATTTCAATTGCTTGTGCCACACCAGGACGACTTGTTTCTGCGTCGACCAAAGCGCACGCGCAGCGGAGAGCACAGCTGGCGCGCAGGCCGCGCTTAAAGTTCAAATTAGTTGAACTTTTGCTATCTGAAGGGCTGCACTGAACCCAGCGGCCAGCGCAGCGCTTTCTGTGCTCGGTGTGAAAGCTCCAGGGCTGTCATTCAGTTGTGGCAATGGGCGTTTAGTTTTCCGACACACGCTATAGGCTAGACCAGTCATAAAGGACTGTGCCATCTGACCAAGCACAGCAGTGAGGGCTCACGGAAAGGAGGGGTTTAGAGAGACTGATTCTTTGAACTGCTTCATTTAGAAATGAGGTAATTTTTGGAGAAAACAAGTGTTTTTTGACCTTGCATACATGTAAACCTGTTTTAGGAGTCCCATAAAACAATATTAGCAACCTTTAAAATGGCATAATAGGAGCACTTTAATGGGTCTGGCTTCCAGTCTCATCCGCGTCATGCTGTTTTACAAAACAGCTTATTTTGCTGCTTGAAATTGCGTATTGGTGTGTCTTACGGTATTATTAAGTTGGCTTGAGAAAGAACTTTATATTAATAAGAAGAAAACTTCTTATTAGGTTGGCTTGAGAAAGCCAACCTACTGATCTGCTACTTAAGCTTATTATTAAGTTGGCTTGAGAAAGCCAACTTACTGATATGCTATTTAAACTTATTAAGTTGGCTTGAGAAAGCCAACTTACTGATATGCTATTTAAACTTATTATTATTATTATTATTCTTCTTACTAAAACTGTTAACTCTAACTCGTCCTAGAGCTTTAACTCTACAAACTCCAAACTCAGCCCAGATCTTCAGACTGATCTGGCCGGGTGTGCTATATCTTTTCTAACTGATCGGACTTACGGTTTTCCTAAAAATAACGTTTAAAACTGGGAAAAATCCCATAGACTTACATTGACGGAATGTTCAAATGAGCCAACACTATTCAAATTCCAACTGTCAAAACTCCCAGAATCCTTTGAGACTCCATTAAACTTCCCTTCTATGTACTGTATTTCTAATCCATTTAAACTCATTCAAACTCATCTATCTATCTATCTATCTATCTATCTATCTATCTATCTATCTATCTATCATCTCACCATTACTATCTATCTATCTATCTATCTGTCTATCTATGGCTAGCAACCAGAATCATGCTAACAACTTTGCTAATCATGCTAGAAACATGCTAGTCATGCTAGAAACATGCTAAAAACAATGCTAACAACTTGTTAATCATGCTAGGAACATGCTAGCAACTTGCTAATAATGCTAGAAACATGCTAGCAACATGCTAACAACTTGCTAATCATGCTAGAAACATGCTAGCAACTTGCTAATCATGCTAGAAACATGCTAGCAACATGCTAACAACTTGTTAATCATGTTAGAAAAACACTAGCAACATGCTAATCATGCTAGAAACATGCTAGCAACTTGTTAATCATGCTAGCAACATGCTAGTAACTTGCTAATCATGCTAGAAACATGCTAGCAACATGCTAATCATGCTAGAAACATGCTAGCAACATGCTAATCATGCTAGAAACATGCTAGTAACTTGTTAATCATGCTAGCAACATGCTAGTAACTTGTTAATCATGCTAGCAACATGCTAGTAACTTGTTAATCATGTTAGAAACATGCTAGCAACATGCTAATCATGCTAGAAACATGCTAGCAACTTGCTAATCATGCTAGCAACATGCTAGTAACTTGTTAATCATGCTAGCAACATGCTAGTAACTTGTTAATCATGTTAGAAACATGCTAGCAACATGCTAATCATGCTAGAAACATGCTAGCAACTTGCTAATCATGTTAACATCTTCCTAATCTATCTATCTATCTATCTATCTATCATCTAAACATTACTATCTATCTATCTATGTGACAGACTGCATTCAAACTTTAAAACTTCAAACTATTTCAGACTGAAAACCATCCAGACTTAAAACTTTTTAAAACTTCTTAAACTTTTCAAACTTTTCAAACTTTTTCAAACTTTCTGGTCCGGCTTTCTCAAGCCAACTTAAAGTTTGTCTTGACGAACTTTTTTATCTAGTTATTATTATTCTTCTTCTGAGACTAAAATTTCTGACTGCTACTCCTCCTAGAGCTTTAACTCTTCAAACTCCAAACTCAGCCCGGATTTTCAAACTGATCTGACTCGAGTTGCTATATCTTTTCTAACTGATCGGACTTACGGTTTTCCTAAAAATGACGTTTAAAACTGGGAAAAATCCCATAGACTTACATTGACGGAATGTTCAAATGAGCCAGCACTTTTCAAATTCCAACTGTCAAAACTCCCAGAATCCTTTGAGCCTCAATCAAACTTCAACCCTTCTATGTACTGTATTTCTAATCCATTCAAACTCATTCAAACTCATCTATCTATCTTTGGCTAGCAACCAGAAACATGCTAGCAACTTTGCTAATCATGCTAGAAACATGCTAGCGACATGATAGTCATGCTAAAAAATCTGCTAGCGACATGCTAGTCATGCTAGAAACATGCTAGTCATGCTAGAAACATGCTAGCGACATGCTAGTCATGCTAGAAACATGATAGCGACATGCTAGTCATGCTAGAAACATGCTAGTGACATGCTAGTCATGCTAGTAACATGCTAGCAACTTTGCTAATCATGCTAGAAACATGCTAGTCATGTTAGAAACATGCTAGCGACATGCTAGTCATGCTAGAAACATGCTAGTGACATGCTAGTCATGCTAGAAACATGCTAGCGACATGCTAGTCATGCTAGAAACATGATAGCGACATGCTAGTCATGCTAGAAACATGCTAGTGACATGCTAGTCATGCTAGAAACATGCTAGCGACATGCTAGTCATGCTAGAAACATGATAGCGACATGCTAGTCATGCTAGAAACATGCTAGTGACATGCTAGTCATGCTAGTAACATGCTAGCAACTTTGCTAATCATGCTAGAAACATGCTAGTCATGTTAGAAACATGCTAGCGACATGCTAGTCATGCTAGTAACATGCTAGCAACTTTGCTAATCATGCTAGAAACATGCTAGCGACATGCTAGTCATGCTAGAAACATGCTAGCGACATGCTAATCATGCTAAAAAACATGCTAGCGACATGCTAGTCATGCTAGAAACATGCTAGTGACATGCTAGTCATGGTAGAAACATGCTAGCAACATGCTAGTCATGCTAGAAACATGCTAGCGACTTTGCTAATCATGTTAGAAACATGCTAGTGACATGCTAATCATGCTAGAAACATGCTAGCGACATGCTAGAAACATGCTAGCAACTTTGCTAATCATGTTAGAAACATGCTAGTGACATGCTAATCATGCTAGAAACATGCTAGCGACATGCTAGTCATGCTAGAAACATGCTAGTGACATGCTAGTCATGGTAGAAACATGCTAGCAACATGCTAGCCATGCTAGAAACATGCTAGCAACTTTGCTAATCATGTTAGAAACATGCTAGCGACATGCTAGTCATGCTAGAAACATGCTAGCGACATGCTAGTCATGCTAGTAACATGCTAGCAACTTTGCTAATCATGTTAGAAACATGCTAGCAACTTTGCTAATCATGCTAGAAACATGCAATCGACATGCTAATCATGTTAGAAACATGTTAGCAACTTTGCTAATCATGCTAAAAACATGCTAACAACTTGCTAATCATGCTAGAAACAGACTAGCAACATGCTAGTAACTTGGTAATAATGTTAGAATCATCTATCTTTCTGTCGATTGATAATCTGACCAATACTATCTATCTATCTATCTGACAGACTACATTCAAACTTTAAAACTTCTAAATATTTCAGACTGAAAACCATCCAAACTTAAAACGTCTTAAACTTCTTGAACTATTTAAACTTTTGAAACTTCTTAACTTTTCAAACTTTTGAAACTTTTCAAACTTTTCAAACTTTTTCAAACTTTCTGGTCCGGCTTTCTCAAGCCAACTTAAAGTTTGTCTTGACGAACTTTTTTATCTAGTTATTATTATTATTATTATTATTCTTCTTAGCCAAATTTTCAAACGCTACTCCTCCTAGAGCTTTAACTCTACAAACTCCAAACTCAGCCTAGATCTTCAGACTGGTCTGACTCGAGTTGCTATATCTCTTCAAACTGATCGGACTTACGGTTTTCCTAAAAATGACGTTAAAAACTGGGAAAAATCCCATAGACTTACATTGACGGAATGTTCAAATGAGCCAACACTATTCAAATTTCAACTGTCAAAATCCCCAGAATCCTTTGAGACTCAATCAAGCTTCCCTTCTATGTACTGTATTTCTAATCCATTCAAACTCATTCAAACTCATCTATCTATCTATCTATCTATCACTAGCCAAACTAGAGTCATGCTAGTAGCCTGCTAATCATGCTAGTAACATGCTAGTAACTGGCTAATCATGCTAATAACATGCTAACAACATGCTAATCATGTTAGAAACAGACTAACAACATGCTAGTAACTTGCTAATCATGCTAGAAACATGCTAGCAACTTGCTAATCATGCTAGAAACATGCTAGCAACTTGCTAATCATGCTAGAAACATACTAGCAACTTGCTAATCATTCTAAAAACATGTTAGCAACTTGCTAATCATTCTAAAAACATGCTAGCAACTTGCTAACAACTTGCTAATCATGTTAAAAACATGCTAGAAACATGCTAATCATGCTAGAAACATGCTAGCAACTTGCTAATCATTCTAAAAACATGCTAGCAACTTGCTAATCATTCTAAAAACATGCTAGCAACTTGCTAACAACTTGCTAATCATGTTAAAAACTTGCTAACAACTTGCTAATCATGTTAAAAACATGCTAGAAACATGCTAATCATGCTAGAAACATGCTAGCAACTTGCTAACCATGCTAGAAACATGCTAGCAACTTGCTAATCATGCTAGAAACATACTAGCAACTTGCTAATCATTCTAAAAACATGCTAGCAACTTGCTAATCATGTTAAAAACATGCTAGAAACATGCTAATCATGCTAGAAACATGTTAGCAACTTGCTAATCATGCTAGAAACATGCTAGCAACTTGCTAATCATGTTAAGAACATGCTAGCAACATGCTAGCAACTTGCTAATCATGTTAAAAACATGTTAGCAACTTGCTAATCATGCTAGAAACATGCTAGCAACTTGCTAATCATGCTAGAAACATACTAGCAACTTGCTAATCATTCTAAAAACATGCTAGCAACTTGCTAACAACTTGCTAATCATGTTAGAAACATGCTAGCAACTTGTTAATCATGCTAGAAACATCCTTAGCAACCACCCTGGGCACCTTAACAACCGGCCTAGCAACCACCCCAAGTACCCTAGCAACCGCATAGCAACACCCTAGCAACCACCCTGGATACCTTAGCAACCGCATAGCAACACCCTAGCAACCACCCTAGCAACCACCCTGGATACCCTAGCAACCGCATAGCAACACCCTAGCAACCACCCTGGGTACCCTAGCAACCGCATAGCAACACCCTAGCAACCACTCCTGTTACCTTAGCAACTGCATAGCAACACCGTAGCAACCACCCCTGTTACCTTAGCAACCGCATAGCAACACCTTAGCAACCATCCTGGGTACCCTAGCAACCGCATAGCAACACCCTAGCAACCACCCTGGATACTTTAGCAACCGCATAGCAACACCCCAGCAACCACCCTGGATACCCTAGCAACGGCATAGCAACACCTTAGCAACCACCCTGGGTGCCTTAGCAACCGGCCTAGCAACCACCCCAAGTACCCTAGCAACCGCATAGCAACACCCTAGCAACCACCCCTGTTACCTTAGCAACCGCATAGCAACACCCTAGCAACCACCCTGGATACCTTAGCAACGGCATAGCAACACCCTAGCAACCATCCTGGATACCTTAGCAACCGCATAGCAACACCATAGCAACCACCCTGGATACCATAGCAACACCCTAGGAACCACCCCTGTTACCTTAGCAACCGGATAGCAACACCCTAGCAACCACCCCTGTTACCCTAGCAACCGCATTGCAACACCTTAGCAACCATCCTGGATACCCTAGCAATGGCATAGCAACACCCTAGCAACCACCCCTGTTATCATGTTAATAAAATGTTAAACATTTTAACAACATGCTAGTAAAATGCTAATCATGCTAGAATCATTCTAGTAACTTGTTAATTGTTATCTATCTACTTATCTATCTATCTATCTATCTATCTATCTCTGACAGACTGTATTGCCTTCAAAACATTCAGACTTTAACCTTTTAAAACTACGTTAGACTTCAAACCATTACAGACTGAAAACCATCAAATGCAAAACTTTTTAAAACTTCGTAAACTTTTTAAACTATAAACTTTTCAAACTTTTTCAAACTTTATGGTCCAGCTTTCTCAAGCCAACCTAAAGTTTGTCTTGACAAACTTTACTATCTAGTTATTCTTCTTCTTCTGAGACTAAATTATCAACTCTAACTCCTCCTAGAGCTTTAACTCTACAAACTCCAAACTCAGCCCAGATCTTCAGACTGATCTGAAGTTAGTTGCTATATCTTTTCTAACTGATCGGACTTACGGTTTTCCTAAAACTGACGATTAAATTTGGGAAAAATCCCATAGACTTACATTGACGGAATGTTCAAATGAGCCAGCACTATTCAAATTTCAACTGTCAAAACTCCCAGAATCCTTTGAGACTCAATCAAACTTCCCTTCTATGTACTGTATTTCTAATCCATTTAAACTCATTTAAACTCATTCAAACTCTATCTATCTATCTATCTATCTATCTATCTATCTATCTATCACTAGCCAAACTAGAGTCATGCTAGTAGCCTGCTAATCATGCTAGTAAAATGCTAGTAACTGGCTAATCATGCTAATAACATGCTAACAACATGCTAATCATGTTAGAAACAGACTAGCAACATGGCAGTAACTTGCTAATCATGCTAGAAACATGCTAGCGACATGCTAATCATGTTAGAAACATGCTAGCAACTTTGCTAATCATGCTAGAAACATGCTAGCGACATGCTAATCATGTTAGAAACATGCTAGTGACATGCTAGTCATGTTAGAAACATGCTAGCAACTTTGCTAATCATGTTAGAAACATGCTAGCGACATGCTAATCATGCTAGAAACATGCTAGCAACTTGCTAATCATTCTAAAAACATGCTAGCAACTTGCTAATCATGTTAAAAACATGCTAGCAACATGCTAATCATGCTAGAAACATGCTAGTAACTTGCTAATCATGCTAGTAACACGCTAGTAACTTGCTACTCATGTTAGAAACATGCTAATGACATGCTAATCATGCTAGAAACATGCTAGTAACTTGCTAATCATGCTAGTAACGCTAGTAACTTGCTACTCATGCTAGAAACATGCTAATGACATGCTAATCATGCTAGAAACATGCTAGTAACTTGCTAATCATGCTAGTAACTTGCTACTCATGCTAGAAACATGCTAATGACATGCTAATCATGTTAGAAACATGCTAGCAACTTTGCTAATCATGCTAGAAACATGCTAGCGACATGCTAATCATGTTAGAAATATGTTAACGACATGCTAGTCATGCTAGAAACATGCTAGCAACTTTGCTAATCATGCTACAAACATGCTAGCGACATGCTAATCATGCTAGAAACATGCTAACGACATGCTAGTCATGCTAGAAACATGCTAATCATGCTAGAAACATGCTAGCAACTTTGCTAATCATGCTAGAAACATGCTAGCGACATGCTAATCATGTTAGAAACATGCTAGTGACATGCTAGTCATGTTAGAAACATACTAGCAACTTTGCTAATCATGCTAGAAACATGCTAGCGACATGCTAATCATGTTAGAAACATGCTAGCAACTTTGCTAATCATGCTAGAAACATGCTAGCAACTGGCTAATCATGCTAGTAACATGCTAGCAACTGGCTAATCATGCTAGAAACATGCTAACAACTTGCTAATCATTTATCTATCTATCTGACAGACTACATTCAAACTTTAAAACTTCTAAATATAAATTTCAGACTGAAAACCATCCAAACTTAAAACTTCTTAAACTATTTAAACTTTTCAAACTTCTTACCTTTTCAAACTTTTCAAACTTTTTAAACTTTTCAAACTTTTTCAAACTTTCTGGTCCGGCTTTCTCAAGCCAACTTAAAGTTTGTCTTGACGAACTTTTTTATCTAGTTTGAATGTATTATCTTAATTATAAACACACTGGTTTGTAGTGCAAACAGTTTTACTGTTTACTGCATCATGTTTCATCTCATTGTATAATTGTAAATGATGATGAATAATGAACCGGAAATCTGAACCATAGGCATACCTCTGCGTTAAAGAAAAAGGTGGATAGAAACGGGGAAAAAATCAAGTCTCCACTTTTCAGTTACTTTTAAAAGTATGTTGTTTTTGGTTACCGATTTATCACAAAGTCTGCTGCTAAAATTAAGTTACTCTGACAATCTGTGAGAATTTGAGAGAATGTTCAAACAGACAGGTGAAGTAAGATTAACAGGTGTCTTTTTTAAAAATATTCACACTCCGATATCAGAAAAACTCCCAGTTTCACAGGAGTGTGGAGTTTCGGACACAGCCATATGGTACTATGATTATAGTGAGAGTCCTGTTTATCTGGGCCACATTCCTCTGACTCTGACTTGACAAAGCCAAGTATGTAACAAATCAGGTTCTTCAAACACGTAAAGTCAAGGATGGGCCACTGAACACTGAAACTAATGTTAAGAGTAAAAAATGTCAACTTATAAAGATACAAAACTATGATAGCATTTTGTTTAATGAAACAGTGTACTCATATTAAATAAACAGAAACTATGATTTAAAACAGTGATTTTTTTAAAGGCCTAAATGAAGATATCATTTTAACAAGCAAGTCATATCTTTTACATGAATGACGCTAATAAAGTACACTGTTATCATTCTTATCAATTTTGAAACTGAAAGAACACAGGGCTTTTTTTTCTGTTGTCCAAGACATCTTAGGATTAATTCAATTGTGTCACCAACTAGTGGCAAAACATCTGAAGAAATAAAGGAACGTGTAATGATAAAACAATGAGGGGGTAAAAATGTAAGCAGTTAAAACAAAGACAATTATTCTTATTTATTGACGAAATGAAAAGGGAAAAGTTTAAATAGTGCCCGTCACAATCTTTCAACAGTGTGTTTGTACGATGCCCTCTGGTGGTCAAAAATTAACATTTAAAATCTTCACATTACATTGACATCGAGTAATTTCAATCTAAAATGATTTCAAATGATGAATGCAATCCACAATATTCTAAGTTCTACAGGCATTTATTCATTCGCTCATGTACATAAGAACATAAATGTAAGAAAACGTACAAAGTGCACAGATTAAAACAGACAAAACATACAGATAAAATAAGTTATTTTCATTTCATGAAGCATGTGAAGTATTTCATGGCTGGATGGCGTGCACGTGTTACAGAGAAAGATTGGCAGTGACGTCACCCTTGAGTTTGCCGCTGCTGAGACTGTGTATCATGGCGATCATTTGTGTGTGTTTGCCCAGTTCTTCCTCCATCTTCTCCAGCTTGGCCTCTAGCTGGGATTTCTGCAGCTCCAGAGAGGAAGCCTTCAAGATGAGAACAACAGTTTGTTTAATCATGGTAAACTATGATTTGAGACTGACGGGACTGATTGATAGGTTTAAGTGAGTGCTGATGGTACCTTGATGCTGGTGTCCTTCCTGGCTTGCTCTGTCTTATTAAGCTCTTTTCTGAGGATGGAAATATTCTCTTCCATCTCATGGATCTGCTCTTCCTGTCTCCTCAGATCATTCTGAAGACCTGGTATAGAACAGAAAGAGGCTTTATAGTACACTTTATCCCAAATGCATACGTGTATATGACTGAAACATCAGAAAGAGCATAAAACCAAAGTGAAATTAATTCTACTGTTTTTTTCCTCACCTGTTATTTTTCTCTCTTTCTCCTGCACATCTGTCTTCAGGCCCTTTATCTGCTGTTCTTTTTCTGCCACCTCTGCAAGAATCCTGAGCAGATAAAATCCAAGGTTATTCAATAATTAAGGATAATTTTAATAAGAATTATAATATTTATTAATAATAACAACAACAACAATAATAAAAGTAATTATTATTATTAACTGGAGTTGGGTTATTTCTCCATGATAATAATAATAATTATATTATCATTTTTTGACTTTTTTTTTTTTTTAAGGGTGGCATGAAGCTTAACCTAGTGACAATAAATAATATAAAAATTTTAGATAATTGTATTTATTTAATAATAATAATAATAATAATAATAATAATAATAATTATAATACAGAAAAATATTTAAAAGTATATAATTACATTAAAAATATAAAAAAAAACTATATATATATATATATATATATATATATATATATATATATATATATATATATATATATATATATATATATATATATATATATATATAAAACAACAGAAATAACTATTATTATTAATATTATACAGAAAAAACAGAAAAAACTTTCTATTTAAATGTATTATGTAAAAATAAATAAATTATAATTATAAAACAATAATAATTTATTATTAAGTTGTTATTATTATTATTACTGCATTTCTTTTAATTGGAGTTGGGTTATTCTTCATGATAATAATTTTTTTTTTTTTACTTTTTTTGGAGGGTGGCATGGAGATTAACCTAGCTCCAATAATAATAATAATAATAATAATAATAATAATAATAATAATAATAATAATAATATAATTTTTGATAGTAATAATTATTATTATTATAATTATTATTACTTATTATTATTTAGAAGAAAATTATATTATATTTAAATGTATATAATATAAAAATAAATAAATATTAAAATAATAATAATAATAATAATAATAATAATAATAATAATAATAATAATAATAACAATAATATTTATATATATTTATTTATTTTACTTTTTTTGGAGGGTGGCATGGAGCATAACCTTGCTCCAATAATAATAATAATAATTTTAGATGATGATAACAACAATAATGATAATAATAATAATAATAATAATAATAATAATAATAATAATAATACACAAAAAATATATAATTATATAAATTTCCATGAATAAGCCACCTACAACTAAAAAAAATAATAATAACAATAATAATAATATTTATTATAATTATTATTATTATTATTATTGATTCAATTGAGAATGGCATGAAGCACAAGCATACACTCTAAAAAGTGCTGGGTTATTTCTGTAAACACATTGTTGGGTTAATTGTGCTGGGTCAAAATTCTGGGTTGTTTAAGGTACTGTAAACACACAGTTGGGTTGATCATGCTGGGTCAAATGGACTCTAGGGGTTCTTTCACCACTGAACACGCGGGTTGGGTTATTTTAACCCAACCGGTTTGTTTATTTTTGTGTTCTAACTCTGAAGATCGCCAAAGTTTTACAACAATTCAATCAAACTGTTTTAATTTTGCACTACTGTGCAAAACGTTGTTTTTTTTTTTTTTCTCTTTAAAACGTTTACGAGATCTCGCGATATTAAAATGCTTGAGAAGCTTTCTCGCGATATCAGCATAATAGAACTGATCTGTGTTTAAATTATTGCGCTGCATCTAAACGCATTAGCCTGCTTTCTATATAAAATAAGTCATTGTAAAAACAGTTTTGTGAAATTCTAATTTTCTAAATCTGAAATTTCATTCTAGATATGTGAGATTCCTGCTGGTGAAGATGGACAGCTTTGTAATAGAGAAGTTCAAGGAAAGGCAGCTTGATACCCTGGTTAAAACCTTTGAAGGTAAGTTATATCATTCAATACCCATGATTTGTTTTAGAATTTGATCTTTTCATTAAAATAACTATAGTTACTGGTATGGCAATAAAATCAAACAATCAATTTAACATTTAAAAGCTTTAACTTATTTAACCACATTTTTTTTTTTTTTTCAAATTTTATCAGATTTCACAAGACTTCAGGAAGCTACATCCAGAGGCAGACTTTTTGAAGACTGGGCTACAATTGCAGATCAAATTGTTGCCTATGCCCAGCAAGATGGAAAGGTGCATTAAGAGCTGGGTGACATGACTTCAGGTAAGGTATTTCCTATAATATGTCAATCTATAGAAACAAAGTTCAACTGTATTTGACCATTTCACATGAAATTCTGTCAGTGAGGGGGAGATGTAGGGACGCATGCCGTGCAAGAAAAATAGGCTACAACCGCATCTCTGGTCATTTTAATATGTAATCTGTAATGTTAGTAATACCAGTCGGATGTTTTTGCACATCAGTCTCACGATAAATGTGGCACACCCAGTTTTTCTGATGCACACACAGAGTCTCTTTTCGGGCTACGCTACTGATTTGACACATCAACTGGTAAATACAATGGTACAGTAAGACTTAACTAGTTGTTTATTAGTTTGTGTATTGACTGTTAATTAGTACTTATAAAGCACATACTGATGTCTTATTCTGCATGAGCATATTCTACATCCCTGAATCCCACCCCATACCTAAACTTAACCTGCAGTAGTTGAATGGGGGTGGGGATTCATTTGCATTAATACCATTAGAATTTTTATTTATTTTTTTATTATAATTTTATTATTTAAAGGAATGAAGAAATTTCAATGTGTTGTTTTGATTATGAAATAAGTTTCACAGTTTGCACTGTATTATTCTTATGGTTTAGATGCTAAAGGGGAGAGTGCTTTCAAAGTCCTGCCCATTCTGGAGGAAGGGTCCACAGAACCACAACCACAGAATTCTGGAAGCCATTCATTGACCCGTAAGTTTTGTTTTACTTTTTCTCTCTCTCTCTCTCTCTCTCTATATATAATGCATTTCTGGAAATGCAGACTGATATTTCCCACTGACACACTACAGCAAAAAATAGAAATCACTGACTTAAAACCATTTTTTAGCTGGTGAAAATACTAGTGTTCCAATCATTTTGGCCACCACCGTATGAAGTGTTCAGATGTAAAAGACTAAAAATGTGCAGTTAAAATTAGCATTTTTTCAGGCCTAAGTGTCTTCAAGACTAAGTGTCGTATAATTAACAGGTGGGGACCAGCATGGTGGATTTGTGCCTTGGGGACGAGACAACGACATCCCAGACCTTCACCATTGTTTCGGGCCGTGCCACTGAAGCGGACTCGTTGCCAGGGAATTTCTCCGGCTTGCAGTATATTATATTAATGAACATAAGTCTTCATGTGTGAATTTTTTAAGGCCAACATTTTTTTCTGGCCACTTGTAACATGTTTTAAATTGTCATATGTATTGTCTGGTGGACACTTTGTTTGGCTTAGTTTTAATAGCACAATGTTTGGAACGATTTTCATGTGGAAATAATTAATTTCTGAGTGTTCTGCTGCTACAATATTGACAAAGAATGGGAATCTACAATGCCTAGTTCACACAGTTTTGTGTTTTAAAGTAACTGATCTACTAAAATAGTTGTTTTATGTGTCTGTAATGGTTGGATAAAATGTGTGACAGCTGCACCCATTTGAAAATTGTTTTAAAAAGAAATAAAACTCATTAAATTAATGTTTACAGTTGCATTTTTTGTGTGTTTTTCTAACTATGTTACAGAAAAGCAATAATAATTTTACATTCTTTTGTGATTATTTATTACTGCTGGTAAATATAAGGGTAGTAAGGCAATGAGACAACAAATAACCCAATGTTTAGGTTATGTTTAACCCAATTAACCTGACCTGAAATAAACAACCCAGCATTCTGGGTCAAATGGTTAAACCCAGCATGTGTTCTGTCCCATAGTTACCCAGCGAATGGGTTAAGGTTGGGTTATTTTTTAACCCAGTACTTTTTAGAGTATATATATATATATATATATATATATAGTCAATATTAATAAAGAGTCCAAAGTGCCTGACGTTCAATCTACCATTTCAAACACTGACCTCTCCTGCTGGAGTTTTAATCCCTCATTGGTCTTTCTCAGCCCCTCAGCCTGCTGGGTAAGAGAGATATGGGCAGCCTGCAGTTCCTTCAGCATCCCTTCACTTTTGTCATACCTAAAAAAAAAAAAAAAAAAAGGAAGAGGTTGCTTATCTATAACAAAACATGTGACGGAACCATTTCTAGAGGACTAAAAAGTTGATTCCGATTGAGTGTGTGTGTGTGTGTGTGTGTGTGTATATGAGAGAGAGAGAGAGAAAGACTGACCTACTAAGCAGCTGGTTGTAGGTGCCCTTCAGCTCCTGATGCTGGTCAGCGACTGCCTGCAGACGACTATTGTGCTCCAAGAGCTGCTGGCTGTCAGATTTCAATCTCTCAACTTCCAACAGATGATCATTTAACTCTGTCTGCAGATTCTCTTTCTTCCGCTCTGTATCTTTGAGTAGAGAAGCCAATTTACGTGCCTAGAAAAACAGCAAATAAACAGTTAACAATAGCACAAATATCAAGCAACAAAAACTGTTTTCAACATTGATAATACTGAAATGTTTTTTTTTTGAACAGCAAATCAACATATTAGCATGATTTCTGATGGATCATGTCACACTGAAGACTGAAGTAATGATGCTAAAAATGTTTAAAATATTTTAAAATATATTCAAATAGAAAGCAGTTATTTTAAATAGTAAAAATATTTCACACTATTACCGCTTTTGCTGTACTTTGGATCAAATAAATGCAGGCTTGGTGAGCAGAAGAAAATTCTTTAAAAAATATTAAAAATCCTACTGTTCAAAAACATTGGACTGGTAGTGTATTCTGAATATATAGAAAAATATGTTTTTTTTCTTTTAAATCAAAAATGCAGTCTTGCTAGCTTAATATATAAACATATATAGCAACTCCAAAAGCACGTGCATAAATAGTTGTCATGCAAAAGAAGTCACCTTTCACTGTAGAAATAAAAAAAAAAAAAAGGAAAAACAAAACAAACAAAAAAATTGTGTTTAACCTCAGCTTCCGCCTGAGCTCTCTGACGGCGGTATTGAGCAATAAACCGATCAGCCTGTGACAGCGCGCGAGCTTTGGCCTCCAAGAGGTCCTGGAGATGGCCCTCTTTGCACTACAAATGCAAAAGCACAAAGAATTACAAAGTCCGCATGTAGTTAATATATATACACAGGAAGTTACTTCATAACCCGGTCTCTTACCGCTAGTGCAGAGAGCTTCTGCTCATACACGTCAATGATCTCTGACATGTGTACGTCTTTAACCTTCTCCTGTAACTGCAATATCACAACATTAGTGATCAAACAAGAATGCCATCCATTTGTGGGCACAGTTCTACTGTCAGTATGGAATTAAAAGCAACTAAGCCCACGATGGAACATCTGCTAACTCTGTGGTCACAGAACTAATGAGTCACTGCCAAGACAAATGCAGTCACCTCCACTCCATTCTGAAGCTTCTTGATGAGGCTGTCGATACTTTGGTAAGCAGAACCAGAAGGTTCGGCATGCACCGTGGGAAAACTCTTCCCCACGAAGGACACATCTTCGTTAGCAGAAATGCTCCGGATCGACAACTCACTGTCCCTCTGACGATATGCGTTATTGGCAGCAATGCTGTCCCCCAGACTTAAAACAAGACAGAGAAACATTTATTTTCCAGAATTTAGTGCCAATATTTATTTCTAATAAGCAGGGCCCTATGATTTCCGTGAACATTTGAGTACATAAACGCATAAACAATCTCCAGAGCTGCTCTGAGAGTGACTTCATGAGTATTTGAGAAAAACTATTATCATAATATATACAAACAAAAACTTAAAGGTCTTCAAAGCAACCAGTCAAACTAAAAGTTTGGTGCAACTTGAAGAAACTGTGATAGAAATATATTACTTAAATTAGTCATAGTACTACTACTAATAAATTGTTATTAAAATACTATTTTTTTAAGGAATGTTTACCAGAAAAAATATTTACCAGAATGTATTTACCAGAAAAATGCAAATACACAGCACAGTATTTAAATAAATAAATAATAATATATATTTTTTTTTTCAATTCATCAATTAATTAGACATGCTTCTGATTTTTAAAATTTAATGAAACCATTAAAACTGAATCTAGAAAATGAATGAAAAATAGAATTTGGTCAAAATAAAACTGAATTTGAGGAAAGAAAAAAAAAAAAAAAAAAAAAAAAAAAAAGTAAAACCGATTTCATGAGGCTTTAAAAAAAAAAGTAATTTTTGTGAAACTTTTAATTTTTAATAAAGTCTCATGATTTCAATTAATTAGACAAGCTCTTTGATAAATATTTTTTATTTAACCATTAAAACAGTCTAGAAAATGTTAAACCCAAAAAAAAAAAAAAATTGTACATTTCATGATTTCCTTTAATTAGACGTTTGTTTTTCTTTTAATTTAACAATTAAAACAGAGTCTAGAAAAAAAGAAACAAAAAAAAAAATAAAATCTAGGAACATTACAATGAAAAAAAAAAAAAATGGAAATGTGGAAAAAAATAAAACGGAATTCGGGAAAAAATTAAAAAAAAAGATTTCATAGGGCCCTAAATTAGGTTCAGTAGTTTTTTAAAGAAAATTATAAGTTTTATTTAGCAAATGTGCATTAAACTGATCAAAAGTGACAGTAAAATTTTTTTCTAATGTTACAAAAGGTTTGTATTTCAAATAAAATGCTGTTACTTTGAACTGTCTAATTATCAAAATACGGTTTATACAAAAATATTAAGCAGCACAAGGTTTTCAACCTTAATACTAAAAAATGTTTCTCGAGCATCAAATTAGCATATTAGAATGATTTCTGAAGGATCAAGTGATGCTAAAGACTAGAGTAATGATGCTGAAAAAAAAAGAGGAATATATAAACGTATATATTAAATATAGGAATATATTACATAACATTAAAATAAAAATAAACAATAATATTTTATATTACACAATAATATTACAGAATATTACTGTTTCTACTGTATTTTTGATTAAATACATGCAGCTTAAACTTAAAACTTTTAAAATATAGGGAAGACCCAACCTCATAATTTTGAACAGTAGTGTACAGTTTGGTAGTTAAGCAACATATTTACATTTAACGAAGAAAACTTGCTTGCTTGAGTGGTTTTAGCATATTCTTAATATACATTTAATCATTATGGGAATTTTCTGCAGATTTTATCGTTTTTAAATCATGGTTTAAATGCTAAGTTACAGGGGTTGGACAATGAAACTGAAACACTCGCCAATATAGTATTGGAGGTCTCATGGCTATATTTGCGCTGTCTGGTGCCCAATCTTCACTTACTGTACATTACACCAGTTAGAGCAGAGTGTAAAGTTTCATTATGTGCACCCAATGGTTCAAACATTGTACCTTGAAGGTAGTGCTCTGTATCAGGATAATAATGCACCAATACACACAGCAAGACTGGTGACAGACTGGTTTAATGAACATGAAAATTAAGTTGAACATCTCCCATGGCCTGCATAGTCACCAGATCTGAATATTATTGAGCCACTTTGGGGTGTTTTGGAGGAGCGAGTCAGGAAACGTTTTCCCACATCAGCATCACATACTGACCTGGCCACTGTTCTGCAAGAGGAAAATGGCTCAAAATCCCTCTGGCTGCTTTGCAGGACTTGTATTTGTCACTCCCACGATAAAATGATGTTGTATTGGCTGCAAAAGGAGGCCCAATATATCATACTAATTGTGATCTAAAACCAGGTGTTTCAGTTTCATTGTCCAACCCCTGTACGCATACAATTTTATTACTCAGGATTAGCAGTTTATTCAAATTTCTAATTCTACGTATAAGCAATAGAAATGCCTTAGCAAGCACCAAAAATTTAAATTTAAACTATGTCAAATGTATACATCTTCTCACACATTAGTCCTTAGGTTAATAGTACTGTCAAACTGAATGTTTTGACACTTCAGAGTAAATGTTCACACTGTGGCTGTTGTTATTTTGACTCACATGACAGAGGGGAAATCGGGCAGTGGGGCCGCTTCAAAAAGCATGCGAAGGGCAACCTGCACATGTTCTCTGCAGTTGGATGTCAATGCTAATGAGAGAGGTGTCACCATCCGTTGGTCCTGCACGCAACAGAAACAAGGTCACATAAACGGAAGTGTTATAAATATCTGATACAGAAAATCTGGGGGAGGGCAGCGTAGGTCTTTAACCTGTAAAATCCTGTAGAAGGACGTCTCCATGTCTGGCATCTGCTGCCTAAGATGGCTCATCAGTTCTAGAGTCTTCAGCACCACCTCAGAGCACACCTGACTAGAGGTGAACAAGGAGACAACTTTTCTGAAGGATCATGTGAATGCTTTGCCATCACATTAATATGTTTTGATTATTTAAGCATTATTTCCAGAGCATTTTATTACCTGAGCTGGTAGTTGGAAGAAGAGCAGGTGGACCCAGAGAGGTCCTGACTGTAAGACAGCAGAAGCTCCACCTGTGAGACACACACCTCAGGACTGAGGCGCTGGGAAACCAGCATCCTCAGGGCATCATCGCCGCAAAGCAGTGGAAGAGTCAAGGATATCTACACTATTATAGCAGAATCAGACAATCACAATACATTACTGGTCAATTTATACAGGTGCACCTCAAAAAATTTGAATCTCGTGAAAAAGTTCATTTTTTTGTTCGTAACTTATTTCAAAAACTGAAACTTTCATATATTCTAGATTCATTACATGTAAAGTAAAACATCTCTAAAGTTTTTTTTTTTGATGATTAGAGCTTACAGCTCATGAAAGTCAAAAATCCAGTATCTCAAAATATTAGAATATTTCCTAAGATCAATCAAAAAACGGATTTGCAAAACAGAAAAGTTCAAGTTCTTCAAAGTATGTTCATTTATGCACTCAATACTTGGTCGGCAGCACATATTACAGCAAATTCCTTGCTCCTAGCACAAATTACAGCATCAGTGAAGTGAGACGTCAGCAGACGTCACGACACCCCAAATCATCACTGACTTCAGAAACTTCACACTGGACTTCAAGCAGCTTGGATTCTCTGCCTCTCCAGACTCTGGGATCATGATTTCAACATGAAATGCAAAATTTACTTTTATCTGAAAAGAGGACTTTAGACCACTGAACAATAGTCCAGTTCATTTTCTCCTAGGTAAGATGCTTCTGACGTTGTTTCTGTTTCAGAAGTGGCTTGGTAGCCCTTTTCCTGACGACATCTGAGTGTGGTGATTCTTAATGCGTGAACTCCAGCTTCATTCCTTGTGAAGCTCTCCCAAGTGCATGAATCGGCTTTGCTTGACAGTTTTCTCAAGCTTGCGGTCATCCCTGTTGCTTGTGCACCTTTTCCTACCCAATTTCTTCCTTCCAGTCAACTTTGCATTTAATATGCTTTGATACAGCACTCTGTAAACAGCCACCCCTTTCATTAATGACCTTCTGTGACTTATCCACTTTGTGGAGGGTGTCAATGATTGTCTTCTGGACCACTGCCATGTCAGGACTCTTTCCTATTATTGTGGATTCAAAGAACAAGAGATACCCGGAATTTATACTGTAGGGATGGACATTTAATGAAACTCAGATGTAAATAGTTTAATATTTTGAGATACTGGATTTTTTACTTCCATGAGCTGTAAGCTCTAATCATCAAAATTAAAAAAAAAAAAAAAAAAAAAACACTTTAGAAATGTTTTACTTAACATGTAATAAATCCAGAATATATGAAAGTTTTAGTTTTTTAAATACGCTACAAACAAAAAAAAAAAACTCTTATTTTCGTAAGAGTGGGCATATTATGGGTCTGGCTTTCGGTCTCATCCATTTCCGACTATTTGATATTGCAAATAGGTGTGTCTTACCATATTATTTTAATGTATTATATTAATTATGAACACAAACGTTTGTAGAAAACGAGTTAAAGAATAAGATGTGTAAGTCAGGCTAATTAATATCTGATATTTGCCTATACTGATTGGCTAACAATAGCTCATCAACGAGACAGCTTGTCCTTTGAGGTGTTGATGAGTAAGGATATCTAGTAGAAAGTCAACAACACAGCCTGCACGCAGACAGTGTTTCTTTAGCAGCTGGTCTCCTTCGGTGGAATCTGGAGACTGCAGCAAAACCAACACTTCTTGCAAGAGGAGCTCTACAAACGACTGTGCTGAGCTGCACAGAGAGGAATCGATCGCCTCCTGGATAAACACAAACAAAAATTTAGATTAATAGGCCAGAATGTCGCTAACATGACACAGACCAATTATTTGCATCCTGCATGGATTCCTAATTTATTACAAAAAAAAAAATATATTATAGAAACTAATAGAAAAATGTTAACACTTTACAAGGTTCCATTTGTTAACTACATTAGTTAACATGAATTAACAATATTTTTTTTTATATTTCAAAATTTTAAAATAAGCAAAAGTATTCATACCCATATTTTTTTTTTTTTTTTTTCACATTTTGTTATGTTGCAGCCTTGTGTTAAACTGCTTTAGATTACTTTTTTCCCCACATCAATCTACACTCCATACCCCATAATGACAAAGCACAAAACAGTAACAACTATGCAAATTTATTAGAAATAAAAAACTGAAATTATTCCGTTGCATAAGTATTTTCTAGCACACTTGAAATTTAGCTCAGGAGCACTCATATTGCTTTATCTTACTTGATCTTACTACACTTTGAGTGGAGTTAAGCTGTGGGAAATTCATCTGAAAAAGTATGATTTGAAAATGACCAAAATGACGCAACAAGCTCACTTCTCAGAAAAGGTCTAACAGCTAAAAATTCATAGCATAGCAAAGCAAAAGCCAAGTGCTGAGGTCAAAATAACTGCCTTTAGAGCTAAAAAAAAATCTACCAGCCTCCATCCAAGCTGACAGAGCTTGAGAGGAAGAAGTAAGGAGAATAATGACAGATAATTGCCAAATGTAGATGTGCAAAGCTTGTCACACCATACTCAGAAAGACTTGAGGTTGTAAAGGCTGGCTTGAGGTTTTGTTGCTTCAACAAAGTATTGAGTTAAGAGTATGAATACTTACGCAATGTACTCATTTCAGCGTTTTATTTTTTTTTTAATTTACGAAGTTGTCACAAATCAGTTTTTTGCTCTGTCATAAAGGTGTATTGAGTGTAAATTGATGTGGGGGAAAAAAGTAATTTAAAGCAGTTTAACATAAGGCTGCAACATAAAACATGAAAAAAAATTAAGGCGTGTGAATACTTTCGTAAGCCACTGTATATTATTAAAATAAAAAAATGTATCTGGTAATATTATTTAATGGACCTCAGCTAACAATTACATTTGAAGACATTAAATTCTTATTTAGTTAATCTTTAAAAACACTAATAAAATCATTTAATTACAATTTGTTTTTTTGTTGTTGTTTTTTTGTTTTTTTAAATCAATAATACTGTTAAATGTAATCTCTAAGAAATCTCAAAAAATATATTTATTTTCATACTGTGCATTATGTTGTAATGCCTAAATTCAATTGAAGCATTTAAAACGACAGATTATTGGCCACAAAATTGGTCTTTCAATTTTTAAAACGCATCTTAAAACTTTTTTTTTTTCCAAATTAGCTTATTCTGATTGATACAGTTTTGTGTATTATTGTCTATATCCTTTTCATTTATTGTTTATGTATTTTATTATTTGAAAGGTGCCTATAAATAAAATGAATTATTATTACTAAAATTGGTTACAAAATAAGCCATAAAATAATTAAAAATATTGTCCAGATTTGTGATGTTGATGCATCCCTATTTTATGCACAAAACATCTTAGGAATTTTTTCCTGCCACTCCTACATTTAGCTTATTCAGTGGGGTGTTTGTTAGACACTATTCTTTGTAAAACTGTTTTGGAACAATATGTATTTTAATAAGCATTCTTCAAAACTGAATTGAAACATTAGCATACTTCAAAAAGCTCAGCCAGCAGAGACAGAGCCTGCATGTAGCACTGCTCTGGACCATCCAGAGGTGACGTGACCCAGTGGATGAGTGCTAAACTCGGTTCAGACCCTCGAGCCTGAACACCTTTTCTAGTACCAGGCTGCAGTCGAGGGGCTGGAGGTCGGAGCACCGTCTCACAGACGAGCTTACGAAGGACAGGGACTGAGCACAGAGAAACCAGCAACTCCATAACCTGCAGAGACAAGAGCTTATGACTCTCTGCACCATATTATGTACAAGAATTTAAGACCTTTTGGCTTGAGGGCTTGAAATTAAATATATATTTTTTTCTTAAATTAAATACAAAGAATGCATTTGACCTTTGATGCAGTATCAGGGTCTTTGTGGTGTAACAGCCCAAGAACTTCAGAAAGACAAACTGAGAGGTGTTTATACCTAGCGTGAGGAAAAAAAGATGTTCAGACTGTACTAGAAAGCTGCTTAAAACACTGCCACCAGACTGCGATAAACATACTTGGTCAGGTAATCAGCAATTTTATGATTTTTCAGGAGATCCACTAACAAATCCACAGCATAATTCCTGGTTAATGTGCCATCTCCGTTGACGGTGATGTTAAATATTAGCTGAAAGGTCTGATGAATGTTCTTTGCATTAAAGAGCTGCAAAAGGAAAAAAAAAAAAATTAAGTAATACAACCTCAAATGGAAAATAAGTACAGGGCCACAAGTTTCCAGCCACAAGATGACGAAAAAGATACACGAGCTAACCAACATATGCACTACACCTCAAACCTACCTTCTGTCCAACTTCTTCATTTAGTGTCAAACTTGATAATACGGACAGTGCAAAGACGACTACAGTCAAACAGTTATGACCCAGGAAATTAATCAAGGCTCTGTAGAAAGCCTTCACATTACTCTGCAAAAAAGGGTATAAAAAAATGTCAGCAGGTTAGTTTCCTAATGAAAAAAAAGCTCATGTTGAGAGTTCATCATGCAGAGATGATGCGGATACTGACCTGAGATTTGATATGTGACTGCACGGAGATGTCGTGTCGACAGAGGTTGGCCATCAGGCCCAAGCAGGCCTTTACAATGTCATCATTATTTGACTGGCTAAAGACAATCATAAAAATCATAATTTATTCGTAGTTTTTGTTTATAAAAAAAGGAATAATTGCTGCTTTTCTTAGTATGCTTGTGTCAGATACACAATTCTGCTAGCTTTTGTATGCATAACTACCACTGTGCAATAGGTTAATGCACCTTATAAAGTGTGCTGCTATACAACCAGCCTCTGTGTTTAAAAGCAAAAACTATGCTTCAGTTTAGTGTTGTGGTTTTCCACTACCCAAGCTCTAGCGTGTCTGCTTCCTCTTAATAAGATACAAAAAAAAAAAAAGGCTCACAGGCTTGTGACCACTCAATATCAAGATTCTATTTACAGCCCTGAATGATTAGTACATCCCCCTCAAACATTAACAACTTTACCATTTATTATATTATATTTTATACACTGATACTTTTCATTAAATCAATTTAATCCATAGAAGTGATTTCTTTCTGAAATTTTCTGAAACTTTTAAACAGTACTGTAAAATTTTTACATAAAAGATGTTTACATCTAGTCCACAAGAGAAAAATAACTGCTACATTTATAAAAATGACCCTGTTCAAAAGTTTACATACACTTGATTCTTAAAGGAGAAGTCCACTTCCAGAATAAAAATTGACAGATAATGTACTCATCTCTTGTCAAAAAACTCCCATCTCATGTTCTCCCTTAACTTCAAAATCGCCCTATATCGCTGTTTTACCTTTTTTGTTAAGGGTGTTTGATCTTCTTTGCGTGTTTACTTTACAAAGACTGGGTCGGTACTTTTGCAGCGATGTAGGATGATTTTGAAATGATTTTTGAAGTTGAGGGAGAAAATATGATTGGAGTTTTTCAACATACCCTAACTGTCTTGAGGCAGAATACACAGAGTTCAGGGAGAGCAAGACAAGATGAGCATTTCTGATTAAAAAGCATTTAAAATGTAGTTTTTTAATGAATCGTTTCGCTAGATAAGACCCTTCTTCCTCAGCTGGGATCGTTTGAAGCCGCATTTAAACTGCATTTTGGAAGTTCAAAATCGGGGCACCGTATCAGTCCGTTACATGGAGAAAAATGCTGAAATGTTTTCCTTCCTTTGTGTATTTGAACCCTTTCCAGCAACGATTGTATGATGCTTTTCACACTGAGGACAACTGAGGGACTCGTATGCAATTATTACAGAAGGTTCAAACGCTCACTGATGCTTCAGAAGGAAACACAATGCAACTTTTAAACAAAAGGAAGATGTGTACATTTTTCTAATTTTGCGTAAATATCATATTTTTTTCATTTAGTACTGCCCTTTAGAAGCTACAGAAGATACTTGCAAGTTAAATTTACCCTGATCTTCAAATTCAAAAAGTTTCCCCCCCCCGGCTTAATGCATCATTTTTCCTTCTGGAGCATCAGTGAGCGTTTGAACCTTCTGCAATAGTTGCATATGAGTCCCTCAGTTGTCCTCAGTGTCAAAAGTTGGATCTCAAAATCATACAATCATTGTTGGAAAGGGTTCACATACACAAAAATGCTGAAAAAAACCAAAGAATTTGTCAGACCTAAAGGATTTTTCTGAAGAACAGCGGGCAGTTTAACTGTTCAGGACAAACAAGGGAATCGTGAACAACTATCACAAAACAAAAAAGGTAACAACACAGAATTAAGAATCGAGCGTATGTAAACTTTTGAACACGGTCATTTATGAATTCAACTATTATTTTCTCTTGACTATATGTAAACATCTTTTATGTGAAATGTCTTATTCAGGTCAGCAGTAAATAAAAAAATAACATTGCAAAAAATAAAATGCAAAACATGCATTTTGTATGATTATTATTTTGGTAAAATAATTAACATTTTGTAGATTCTGCAAGGTGTATGTAAACTTTTGACTGTAAACTGTACTTCTTTATTAACATGAAGATGTCATTTACATTAAACAAACATCTATGCACAAAGCAGAAAAGTGAATGTCATGGGTCTTACACATGTTGCATTAGGAAGCTGATGAGTTCATGGATGTGAGAGGCACAGTGCAGAGTCCTCACATTGTAGGTCAGTCGCTGCAGCACATTAAGGCACTGTGGAGAACATTAGAGACATTATTCACATGTCCACATAAGATAATGTCCAAAGTAATCTTTTCTTTTTTTTTTTTTTTCCAATTCAGCCCTTTTGGATAATTTCAACTAAACATAACAAAATAAAACCACCCTCAAAATGTGCATCTGTACTAAACAGTATTATGACATTTCCAACCAAAACTGAACATTTAACAGAGGGCAGGGTTTCATTTTAGGGCACCTCCCAGTAAACTAATGGTTGGAGGAGAGTGGTTAAGAACAAATCCATCAAATTGACATTGACCCCAAACTTTGAACGGTAGTGTATATTGTTACAAAAGATTCATATTTTAAATAAATGCTGTTCTTTTTAATGTTTTATTTATTGAAAAAAGTATCACAGGTTCCAAAAAAAATATTAAGTAGCACAACTGTTTCCAACATTGATAATAAATAAGCATATTAGAATGATTTCTGGAAGGGTCATGTGACACTGAAGACTGGAGTAATGATGCTGAAAATTCAGCTTTGCATCACAGGAATAAATTCCATTCTAAAATATATTAAAATAGAAAACCACTATTTTAAATTGCAATAATATTTCACAATATTAACGTTTTTCCTGTATTTTTATCAAATAAACAAGGTCTTCATCTTAAGATACTGCAGTACTCTCACCTGCAGCACAAGCGGCTCTTCTGGTGTGCTTCGGTTGCAGTGGATTATGGCTGCCAGAGTGCCGGTGAAGTTGTAGCTGGTGTGAAGAGCCTCTTTAGCATCACCATCAGAAGCTGTTGAGCCATTAAGAAGTGTATATGCATGGGTAAACAACAGGAGATGTGACTATAAAATGATTGTGTAACTATATAAAAGGGTTTAGTACCAAACTGTGCCAGCAGGGATATAATGGATCCCGTCAGCACATGACTGGTGTTGGGATCTCCAGCTACTTCCATGAGTCCACTCAGACACTCGCTGGGCAGCACCTGACCTGAAAACAGCACTCCACCACATTTAAGCCCCGAAACATCCTGTGGAATAAAAAAAAAATAGCAGTTATAATAATGGATATTTTATATTAAAGAAAATTACATGTAAAATGACACATTTGTTACTTTCGACCACACTGGGTTTGACTGTTTTTGACTAACAAACGAAATAAATTTGAAGTAAGTGCATATATAAATAATACATTTATAATATACATTTTGGGTCTTTATACATAAAATAATATACAGTACAGATTCTTTTTAAATTTTAGGATAGGGATCCTTCACATAAAGATAATATTTGAGAGTCTGTGGTATCTAAAAGATAAATAAATAAATAAAAAAAAATAGACCATAACTAGATAAAAATGATGTTAAATATTTTATTTATTTCCAAAACATTAAACGAGATGAATGACAGCCTCAGTCACTATTCACTTTCATTGTGGAAACAATGAATCTAAGTGATTGTTTACTGTCATTCCCCAACATCTCCTTTTGTGTTTCACATAGGAATTATAAAGTCTTTTTGGACTTTGGATTGGAACAACTAAATGATGACAGAACTGGATACAACACACAAATAAAACCGACTGCTATAATCCCACCGAAAAATGTTTTCACTCACTTCAATGTGTTTCTGCAGCTGTGATGCATTTAAAGCGCTTCTGTTATTTCTGTACTGACGAATGGCCAACAGAAGAGACTTCAAACAGGTCGATACATCCATGTTTACACCCAAGGACGGTCAACGGCGGCCTTGAACAAAAAATAATAATAAATAACTGAAGTGGGAAACTATACAGTTTCTCGGTAGATTTTGTAAACATACAGTAAGCTATGCTAGTTAATAACAGACGCTGTTACTAGGATTAAAGAAGAGATATATCGTGTTCTCTCCAGTACAGCTTTTTTATCAAGTATGAAGGTGAATTCTATTTTAACAATGATATTTACTAGCATTTTATTTTTAGGCAGTATTTACCCAAAACCTTATTTTTAGTTCCCCACTGTCCGCTACAACAGCAACTTCTTCCCGCTAACACTTCGAATCGCCGGAAGAACCCATTGTCCAAAACGGTAGGGGGATACCGGAAACATTTACAAATATATCTACGTATTTGCGTTTAAAATATAGAGTATAAAAAAATTACGAAGCAATAAAATGGTTAATAATTGAATCAGTACTTGTTTTTGCTCTTTTTGTGTTAATCTCTACTTTTTTAATATTCTAAGGAAAGGTTTAAACGCCCTTTCTAAGAAGAATGGTTGAGAGCCAGAATTCGACGACGCACTGACGCAACTACGTCATGGTTTAGGGGTGTGTTATATCAAAGGCTACAGATAGATCTCTATATGTATAGATATGCAAAGGACTTAGGTCACTCTAAACTGAGTGCTGATTTCAGTAGAAGTTACGTATTTCTACACTTCGTCTCTGTGTGCGTCATAAGCATAAGCTGTTGTTCCTTTTTCCTTGTAAGGCTATAATCGTCAGTATACAAACTGTCAGCAGTAAAACTAAAATAAGTATGTCTTTATTAATAAGAGTGTTGTTGTCTGGTGTTTTTAAACAAGTCAGTTAAACTATTAATATAAGCATTTCCACACGAAGATTATCCCATGTAATCATGCCCATATAAATGATAAATTTAACCTACGTTTTATTAGTCTTACAAATCAATTACATTTGTTTGTGTCTTCCCCCAAGACGGGTCCTTTCAAGTCAATTACAGTTGCATATGAATTGGAATAGTAAGACTGATTATCCCTTGGTTAACTGCTAGTAGATCAGACTAGTTCTTAAGACACAGTTTTACCATTGTGGCTTTGCTTATGCAACTTGCACCTGCATTTTTTATAGAGCATAACGTATTTCATCATCAAAACACATGAGGCACCTGGAGAAATACATGCTAATCAAGTAATTGATTTATTAATACACCAACCAAACTTAAAATCAGACAGTAACATCAGGCTACATTGTTTCCAGTCTTTGACAACATAGAACAGCATAGTGGAAACTGTTCGACCGTCTCGTGGGCCAATATATTTTAAGTTGTGGTAAAGAAGACCGTATATATATATTTACATGTTAAAACCTAAAGACAGCACATTCACGGAACATAGCATAGGTCATTATAGTTTATAAACTGTACGTACAATATACAATATATACAATCAAAAATCTCATCTTGTCTTTGAGTTATAAGGTCATCAAACACATTTCTCTCATCCAGACTAGTATTACAATTCCAACCAGACTTTATTGACCAGTGACAAACATTGGACTTCTGAGGTCACATTAAAAATCTAAAACCATGTTTTAGATTTTCTATAATGTTGTAAAATAAATAAACAATATTTAATTTCTAGGACACTAAATCAAATATGTGATATTAGCCATGTGAACTCCTCTGTATATTAAATCAACTGTCATTAAAGCAATACCCAGTACTAAACCATTCAGAAAACCATGTTAATTTTTCAATTCAACTTTCCACTCAAATGATTATGATGATACTATAATTCGCAATGAACAAATGGCACCAAAATCCTATGAAAACCCATTTCTGCCTCAGAATAAAAAATAAATAATAAAAAGGTACTTTTTATTTAAAAATTCTGTTTTTTCTCAGAATTGTGAGACCTTTTTATTCCATAGCAGAAAACAGGCTTTCATAAAATTCACACCATTACAGCATTTAAATTTAACATCCCCAATTTATGCATTTTCCATGCACAAAAACATGCTAAAATGTGATTCAAGTAATGCGATTTCACGTGCATTTCCCATATTTGAGGTGAAAATAGCAGAAAGTTCCTGGAAGCTGTAACAGCACATCTACATTATTCATATTGGCTGATCCAGTTATCCAGTCAGAATGTCACATTGTGACTAAATCAGTCCGGCAGAACAACAACATAGTCCCCCGAGCAATCGACATCTGAGAAAACAAAAAGGTTCACAGTTAATTTGACTAAGGAGCAGTTTAGATTCTCATTCACAGCTAAATGTAATTGTCTAATAATGTTTTGTCACTGTAATGACATTGGTAATGTCTCATGATTGCTAATATTTTATGTAGTAACAGTCGACACTTACTTTCATAGTCATTTTCCTCATTAGGCACTAGTGGTCCTGCACATTGCAAAGGCTGATCTAGAAACGTTTTTCTTTTTAGCGATCGGCATAAGTGCGTCGCAAGTCCTTGATTCTTTTTCTTGTAATGACGAATAAGTTCATTCATCGTCTTGAAAAACTTCTCCTCTACACCTGAACTAGCCTGAAACAAATTGTGTATTGACATTATATGTATATGTATTTATATCAATCATATTTGTTGGTAAACCAATGCAAATCAATAAGATTATGGCAGTAAATCAAAGTTTTTAAAGTTATCCAACACAGAATATTTATTTCAGTGAATCCTACCTGTAGAGTGAATTCCCCGCTGTGGGTTTGGAGGATCCTGTAAGTATAGACCACTTTTTGTTTGCTGTAAAAATGCATAAATAAGTACATAATTAAGTAATTAAGTAATGGTTCACTTACATTCCATCTTAAACTTGAAAAAATTTTGTGGGTATTAAAAAGGTCTTATGAAGTCATGGCAATAAATGTTGCATGCACTACAAAAAAATGAATATCTTCAGTATTTTAGTTTTGTTTTCCAATACAATCAAGATTAACTACCAGTCAAAAGTTTTTAAAAACAGTAAGATTTTTAATGTTTTTTGTTTTTTTTTAAATATTTAGTTTTGAAATATTTTTACTGTTTAAAATAACTGTTTTCTATTTGAATATTTTAAAACGTAATTTATTCCTGCGATTTCAAATCTGATTTTTTAGCATCATTACTCCAGTCACATGATCCTTCAGAAATCATTTTAATATTCCGATTTGCCGCTCAAAAAACATTAATTATTATTATGCTGAAAACAGCTGAGTACAATTGTTTCAGGTTTCTTTGATGAATAGAAAGTTCAGAAGAGCAGCATTCATCTCAAATTGAAATCTTTTTAACATTATAAATGTCTTCATCATCACTTTTGATTAAAGCATCCTTGCGCAATAAAAGTATTAATTTCATCATTTCAATCAATCATTCAATCATTTCATTCCCAATAAATAAATAGATAAATCATTTTAAATAGTAATTTTTTTTTTAAATTACTGTTTTTGCTGTACTTTGGATCAAATAAATGCAGGCTTGGTGAGCAGAAGAGACTTCTTTAAAAAACATAAAAAATCTTACTGTTCAAAAACTTTTGACTGGTAATGTACATGGTAAAGAAATTGCTACTTTTTGAAAAGTCAGCATGGTTGTGGTATACCATGACAATGGTATAATTTTGTATATTAATCTATATATATTCTTAGAAGAGACTTTCTTAGTATAGTGATCTTCAGGAAATGTAACCCTATGTTTGGCTGAATCTTAGATTAACTGATATGACTTTCAGATCTCTCTTATAAAAAAGAAAAAAAGTTTTTTTAGCATTCAGCACAGACAAAGATGTTCCCACGAAAAAATAGCAACAAGTAAGGCTACTTTACCATGACTGATAATAATTAACATGTAGATTATAGCTGAGCGAGTTCCACTACATACAACAACATTTATTTACCATTTAATGACTTCTAGAGAAATTACATTTGGAGCTCAGTCTTAGCATATACTCTCTGTAAACATTCAAACTGTAACGCTTATTCAAAAAGAAATATACAATCGCACAGGATTCGTCCTTGAATTACAATGGAATGCAACATAATACATGTGTTTTGAGACACCTTTTTCAAAGCTGAACTACTTCTAACTGGGCAGCGTATTAAATGTGCGCTATTCAGGAAATGAAGCAATGAAAACAATGCAATAATTGCTGAACGTCCATATTGCTGAATGTAGCCTATCTAAATGAGCAGCATGCAAGAACACATTCTTTGTGAATGGCCAGAGAATATACAGACTATGCAGCATAGCTCTGTTCCTTTGAATGTGCAACAGACACTTTTATTGTGGTTTCCAATTTATAGTCTAGATTTTAGCAGTATTTATCTTTAACACTACATGGTTTGTCATGTTTTTTCTACAGTTTGCACTTATCTAACAGATCTACCAGTTCTCTTTTTCCACTGAAACAAGCTGCTCATTTCCTCCTTTTATAATTCTGCATTTGCTAAAACACTAAAATGTGAAACTTGCCTAAGGCATCTAATTTATGATAGTTTAATAGCTGCTCTTTTTCAGGAAGTCCTCTGGTTGGATAGAAAATCATGTAAATATGTATTGTATTTTTGTCTTGAATATAAATTAGGATCACTATAACGAAAAACAAACAAAACACCTGGTAAAAACAGCACAGCTCACCATTAACGCATCACATTTTACAATAAATAATGAAAACGTGATTTTTAATAGAAGAAGTGTGAAAAAGCACTTCTGTGTATTATCCTGAGGATCAACTGGTAGAGCACAGCACCAACACGGCTTTGATTCCCAGTATACTGAATTTTCAGGAACTAACAACATACTTCAACACTGTGTCAGCTTTCTTGGATAAAAGTAGAGTATTGCTGAGAAACTGACATCATAAAACACTTTATACTTTTTACATAAATTACTTTTTTCTGGTCTGTGCAGCTGCCTTTAACTTTGAAATACGCAGTTCAAACTGACCAACAAACAACATAATTGTAATCCAAATTTCGTATACGCATTCTACACATTCTGTATGCAGGCATTTTCATGACCCTAAATGACAAAAAGTCTAAAAACTTCAAGAAAAACATTGGTTTCAAAGCATTACCAACAACTCAAAAATTTAAACAGTCAAAACTGGACCAATTTGGGAATAATACTGGGATGGAAAAATGCACTGTAAGGAAAAAAATACTCATTTTTGTTTACAAATTACACATTCTCTGCTTATTTCACCATAAATGTGACCCTGGACTACAAAAGCAGTTATAAGGGTCAATTTCTTTACATCATTTAAGCTGGATAAGTAAGCTTTGTTATGATAGTGCAATATTCGGCCATGATCCAACTATTTGAAAAAAAATCGAATCTGAGGGTGCAAAAAAAATCTAAATATTGAGAAAATCGCCTTTAACCCTTTAACTGTCACTCCCATTTTTGAACACGTACATAAAAATGCACTATCCAGACTTAAATTTTTATAATTCATGAATGAAAAGATTTTGCAATATGACTTTGATGTACATTTTCTCTGGTAATGCAATGTCTGATTTTAAAATGCCTTTCAAGGAAGAATTTTGAGATTTTAAGTTTTGAACTGATATAATTTTTTATAATATCCAAAGCGTGAAAGGGAAAAAGGTGACAAAGGTCAGAACTCACGTTATGATGTAGATTTTTTTAAGGTGCACTCTTGACCTATATTAATCTATTACTTTTCCTACACAATTTGTAACACAAAAATATGGTAAAATATCTGTTTAGGAGTCTTAGACGTTTCCAACGATGTATAGTAGATTAGGATTTATTTGTAATATGGTGAAGTAAACTTAGGCGTCCCAGAGTGGACAGTGACAGTTAACGGGTTAAAGTTGTCTAAATGAAGTTCTTAGCAATGCATACTACTAATCAAAAATTAAGTTATGCATTTACGGTAGGAAATGTACAAAATATCTTCATGGAACATGATCTTTATTTAATATCCTAATAATTTTTGGCATAAGCATAAATTTTGATCCATACAATGTATTTTGGCTATTGCTACAAATATACCCGTGCTATATACTCTCCGTATTACATATATAAATATTAATTTGCATTATATTATCACTTACTACTGCTAAAAGTCAGTTTATAAGAGAGTCCCGTCTTTTGTCAACACAGTTTTAAAATATTTAAATACTCATCAATATCAACCTCAGTTTTCATATTAAATAGCTGATATCCATATTTATGAGTCGCAGTTTCTTTGTTTTTCTTTTAATAATCATTTTAGGTAATTATGCATATATTTTCTGTCCCAATAATGGCAAATAAAATCTCTGGGATTTATATTTATTTACATACTTTACTTAGTTCCTAATAGCAGCTAGTAAATAGCTACTGCATACTGCAAAATATAGTTATTTTTCTCAACACTATAGGCTGTCACTACTTTTTTCTGATGGTGGCAGGTAGGAAACTAATTTTTAAAAAACCGCAGAAAATCAGTTTGAGCCATCTGTTAGTCTCAGTTCACTCATTTAATCTGATGGTGGCACGGGAATTAAATGAAACGGGGGATTACATCATAAAGAACACATTCCATGACTCCTTGATCATCAACAGTCTAAATAAATAAATAAATACTCACAACACACAAAGGCAGAGAGCTCCCTGAATGGTTTCGCTGTCCCGAATGAGGTATGTTCCATCCCGTCCCTTCTTGCCGAGCAGCTCCTCACATCTTTGTTTGGTTATGGGTCCATGATACGCGGGATGATCCATGTTTCATATCGCACGTGTGAGAAGCGCGTTGTCACTGCTGTTGTTTGCTCAAAGTATACTAATACGTCACGTCTGCTTCCGCAAGTCTACAATTAACTTAATGGAGAGAATCTTCCTTTATACCCACGCTCAGAAATTCTGATACACAGCGAGATAGTCCGAGCATCTTTCCATCTGAGGCTATGCTGCACACCCAAACCTACTAATGTCACACAGGAAGTCGATTTGCATATGCGCTTTTGCTTACTAGTAAGCTAGTGGTCAAAGTAAGTGAAAACGTGTTAAACTCAAGTGTCTGTGAGATCGCGACTGAAACTCTGTATACGCCAAATAATGTTTTAATTTAGCTAAATTTAAATTATTCGGCTTTATCTTTGCTGAAATAATAAATAAAATCAATAATAATAAAAATAGTCGGAAAAAAATAATCGCGAATTCATTCTAAAAAACATTCGAGCTTTCAGGCTCACATTCAGATTCAATTTTTAGTTATTTAAACATTCGTATCGTATGTTGCTTTTATTTGAAATTGCAGTTTATTGCAATTTAAAATGCAATCGGGTGAATTAAGGGTGAGTGGGACAGTTTTTGAATTTCTGCCTTAAATTAAAAACACCAGCACAAATCATGATACATTTCTGTAATACTGAAGATGATATTTATTTGTTGAGAAAACACAGCTATATCATTATAAAAGTAGGAGTGACATACTCTTATGAAAACTGAGCCAAAATCTTTTTTTCTGGTAACATTTGGGTGATTGGGACAGCAAATACAGGTGTTGGTCATATAATTAGAATATCTTCAAAAAGTTGATTTATTTCACTAATTCCATTCAAGAAGTTAAACTTGCATAATGCATACATTCATTCCACACAGACTGATATATTTCAAGCGTTTATTTCTTTTAATTTCGATGATTATAACTGACATCTAATGAAAACCCCAAATTCAGTATCTCAGAAAATTAGAATATTGTGAAAAGGTTCAGTATTGAAGACACCTGGTGCCACACTCTAATCAGCTAATTAACTCAAAACACCTGCAAAGGCCTTTAAATGGTCTCTCAGTCTAGTTCTGTAGGTTACACAATCATGGGGAAGAATGCTGATTTGATAGTTGTCCAAAAGATGACCACTGACACCTTGCACAAGGAGGGCAAGACACAAAAGTCATTGCAAAAGAGGCTGGCTGTTCACAGAGCTCTGTGTCCAAGCACATTAATAGAGAGGCGAAGGGAAGGAAGAGAAGTGGTAGAAAAAAAGTGTACAAGCAATAGGGATAACCGCACCCTGGAGAGAATTGTGAAACAAAACCCATTCAAAAATGTGGGGGAGATTCACAAAGAGCGGACTGCAGCTGGAGTCAGTGCTTCAAGAACCACTACGCACAGACGTATGCAAGACGTTGGTTTCAGCTGTCGCATTCCTTGTGTCAAGCCACTCTTGAACAACAGACAGCGTCAGAAGCGTCTCGCCTGGGCTAAAGACAAAAAGGACTGGACTGCTGCTGAGTGGTCCAAAGTTATGCTCTCTGATGAAAGTAAATTTTGCATTTCCTTTGGAAATCAGGGTCCCAGAGTCTGTAGGAAGAGAGGAGAGGCACAGAATCCACGTTGCTTGAGGTCCAGTGTAAAGTTTCCACAGTCAGTGATGGTTTGTGTGCCATGTCATCTGCTGGTGTTGGTCCACTGTGTTTTCTGAGGTCCAAGGTCAACCCAGCTGCATACCAGGACGTTTTGGAGCACTTCACGCTTCCTGCTGCTGACCAACTTTATGGATATGCAGATTTCATTTTCCAACAGGACTTGGCACCTGCACACAGTGCCAAAGCTACCAGTACCTGGTTTAAGGACCATGGTATCCCTGTTCTTGATTGGCCAGCAAACTCGCCTGACCTTAACCCCATAGAAAATCTATGGGGTATTGTGAAGAGGAAGATGCGATTATGCCAGACCCAACAATGCAGAAGAGCTAAAGGCCACTATCAGAGCAACCTGGGCTCTCATAACACCTGAGCAGTGCCACAGACCAATCGACTCCATGCCACGCCGCATTGCTGCAGGAATTCAGGCAAAAGGAGCCCCGACTAAGTATTGAGTGCTGTACATGCTCATACTTTTCATGTTCATACTTTTCAGTTGGCCAAGATTTCTAAAAATCCTTTCTTTGTATTGGTCTTGAGCAATATTCTAATTTTCTGAGATACTGAATTTGGGGTTTTCAATAGTTGTCAGTTATAATCATCAAAATTAAAAGAAATAAACACTTGAAATATATCAGTCTGTGTGGAATGAACGTATACATTATACAAGTTTCACTTCTTGAATGGAATTAGTGAAATAAATCAACTTTTTGAAGATATTCTAATTATATGACCAGCACCTGTATTACGAATTTGAAGTTGGAGGAGATGATGAGATGGGAGATGAGATTTTTTTGACATGGCCTAACTGTCTTGAACTGGAAAAAAGGCAGGCCTAGGCAAGATGAGCATTTGAGGTTAAAAAGCATATAAATTGTTTTTTTTTTTTTTTAAAGTAAATAACCAATCGTTTAGCTAAATAAGACCCTTATTCCTTGGCTGGGGTTGTTTAGAGCCATCTGAACCTGCATTTAAACTGCATTTTGGAAGTTCAATCTCTCAGGCACCATTGAAGTCCACATTATGGAGAAAATTAATGTTGACATGTTTTCCTCAAAAAACAATTTCTTTATGACTTAAGAAAGAAAGACAAACATTCTGGATGACAAGTGGGTGAGTACACTTTCTGTAAATTTCTGTTCTGGAAATGAAGTTCTTCTTTAAAACTTACTGTTTATTTCTGTTCAAATGTATTACTCAATTTTTATAAAACTATTTTCATTGAACATTTTATTCTCACTCTCAAATTTCAGTGAACACATTTAATTCTCTCTGCCAATATTAATTGATCATTTCATTCTCACTTTCATATTACATTTAAAAACATTTCATTCTCACCCTCCAAGTTTATTGAACACATTTATCTCTCTCCCCCAAATTTCATTGAACACATTTAATTCTCTCCCCAAAATTTCATTGAACATTTAATTCTCTCCCCAAAATTTCAGTGAACATGAACATGTTTAATCCCCCAACCCCCTGAAGTCCCTCTTGAAGTCCAAAAAAGCCACTGAAAACATAAAAACAAGTCCCTCTTGAAGAAACATACTACTTAAGTGAAAAACCCTTCAGGTCCAAACTTTGAACTGTCCATAATCCCTAATAAACTGTCAGACACTTTTAAATGAAGAAGCAAAAATTACCCCAGATCCATCAGACCAAAAACAGACAGTCCTTGCAGGTGAAGGAGTTGTCATCATCAATGACTCCATTATTTTCTCCGCAGAAGTCGTGAAACCACTGCTGACAGATGACACAGGAGATCCATTCCTCTGCTTTTTTTTAGGGTCTTCTGTGTCCCCATTTTGCTGCAAACAAACCACACGTGTCTTCCTTCCTATTGTTACGTAGTAGCTGCGTGCTGGACGGAACGAGACGAGAGACGACATAACAGGCAACAATATTTAATATAATCTTCAGGTAGCACAAGCAGGAACAGGCAGGAATATCCACACACGTAGAAACATTAAACATAAACAATAAAGACCGACAGGGTAATGAACTCAAGGACAGACTTATAAAGGGTAACTAATAATGACAGACAGGTGAACCAGATAACGTTAACAAGGACTAAACCAAAGTAGACAGATCAATGGGGGGAGACAATGGGAGAAACCAAGAATAGAACAGTCCAATAAACAGAAACTCAAGGAGACATGTAACACCTATACACTTTAAAAAATTAAAAAACAATTTGTTGAGTCAGCTTAAAATAATGTGTTACCCCGCTGCCTTAAAATTTTAAGTTCAGTCAACTAAAATAAGTTTATTCAACTTGAAATGTTAAGTTGTACTAAGTAACAGCTTAGATATTTGTGTTTGCTAAACTTAACAGATGGGTAAGTAACCCAGCTGCCTTAAAATCTGAAGTTGATTCAACTCAAATATCTAAGTTGTCACTTAGTATAATTTAACATTTCAAGTTGAATAAACTTTTTTGAGTTGACTGAACTTAAAATTTTAAGGCAGCCAGGTTGTTTTCTTACAGTGTAGGCTTTTTGGCATTTTGGTTTTTGGGTTGCTTGTTTTCCTTTTTCTTTGTTCTGGGAGGGTTTGGAAGAGGGAATGACAAAGTGGAGAAGAACTTGGAGAAGAACCTTGGCTATGACTTGAAGAAGGGCTTGGGTGGGGAAGCTGAGGGGTCTTGGAGGCCTCAGGTGCTTCATTCTGTTCTGTAGTCAAACTGGGAGCAAACAGAGGCTGGTCTATGTGGGTAGGATCTAATGGATAGATTCCACTGTTCCTAAAGCCAGCTTTTGTGTTCTGTGGCATTGCTGCAGTTTTCCAGGCTTCTGATAGCAGGGGCGGGATGAGGGATTACAGCGCAAGAAGAAATTACAATAAGTATATATTAGTGCAGTTTCCAACAGAAATGAACACTAGAGGTGGTAAAACAGCGAGCACTTGCAATCATTTTCGTACACAGTTATGATTACAACTCTATATTTTTCGGTTTCTGGACGTAACAAGCTTGCGCGGTAGCTTAACCGGCACGCAATTGGACTTAGGATGCGGAATCCTTGGGTACGAATCCTGTGAAAAACATGATTCACGATGAAAGAGCTGAAAGATCAAAAACAAGCTGAAACGCTTTGGTTCATACTATCGGATAGGTTTAGGTCTAGTGCAGATGGTACGTTATTTTAAAACGTCACGGAGCATAAGAGTTATAGCGCCACTCAATGGACATTTCAAGTCAGAATTGTGGTGACACGTACAAAACCAACATCACATAAAATGTACCATATGCACACTCAACAGTTCCAGGGTAAAAAAAAACCCCACTCTTTTAGCCCCTTTCAGTGGACATTTTTTACATCGAATATGTCAAAAACGTACATGGCGGTATGTATTTCACATCTTGCGAAAAAGTTCCCATAGGTACATTTTCGTCATGAGATCAGGTTGACATTGGCTCTATTGTTCGTAATACATTAACAATAAAACCATATGATTGCTTTATTTTTGATACTTTATTCGAACTAATTATTGTTGCTATTTTATGTGTATTCTAAGTAATTTTAGAGATTATTGTTCACTTGCGTCTATTTTTTTTACTGCAAAAAAATAATTATAATTATTAGTCTTACTCGATTAATCGTCAGAATAATCGACCGATTACTCGATTACCAAAATAATTGTAAGTGACAGCCCTACTACGGAGTATGTCAGTCAAAAAGTTTTTTTGGACTGCATTAGTAATAGTGTAATAGATTAGTAATAGACTGCAATAGTTTCGCTCTGAGATGAATCGGTTGAGTGAATGATTCGATGATGCAGTCACTTCTGGCGTAATGAATCTTTTAAGTGAAATGATTCAAAAGATTCAAGTAACTGAGAATCAGAACCACTATGTCAGGCGCACTGTGCAGTGCCAAACACCAAAATATGTTGAGGACAGGATTTAACTAAACATTTCTTTGTAAAACATTAATGTTCTATTATTTTAATTATTCACTGTTGCAAATGCTAAAATGTATCCACTGATCACACTCACTGGTGCGGTCCATAAGTCAAAAGTGAATCTCTAAACCGCCATGCTCTTAAAACTTTACAATATCCACTTGAAGGTACTGAAGGTGAAGTGTCCCATCTGTTACCTGTCTAATGGAGAGGGAGAGGGTGGGGATAATCAGCCCTAGACATTTAGACTCCAGCAGGGAAGCGGGGAGGAGGATAAGGATTGTAATTTGTGTTTAAGAAGATTAACTTTGTAGAAGAGCTCGCTCTCCATCTGCAGTCTGCCTCACGCATCCAGTGATGATACAATGACTGAATCATTGTTATCTTGATTCAAATCGTGCGTTGATGACCCAACTGACCGTAATGATTTCGTGGGGGTTAACGAGCATTGCTGGATTGGCTTGGCCTGGATGCGTGCTGAATTGGCATCGTGAATGTTAGCGCTGAAACGCTCTACTAGAGGAAATGAAGACACGACCGATAGGAAACACTTCCAACGCCGACTGGATGGGCTCTCTGTGCCCTGCCCTCGCATCCATGCCCCTCAAACACCTGGCGGTTCCTGGTGAGAGAAGATCTTTTCCTTTTTGACATTTAACTGAAATCAAATAAAATATTAAAATGTAGGCACAAGTAAAACAAGGTATTATTTTGCATTTCTAGCTATTTTATTCTAATGCTATGACTTGCTACACTGCAAAGACAGCAAAGAGGATAACGTATAAACTGTGACTGTTATTATATAGCATTTTCTCGACACATTAGCGAAAACACATTAGCCTTGTTTCCATTTTCTTGCTGTATTAACTATTTATATTATTATTCTGATAATTTATTATTTTTATTCATTATTATTGTATTGTATTGTATATATTATTGATGTTGTTGTTGTTGTTATTAGTAGTAGTAACAATAGTAGTAGAATCTATTTAATATTACATTCATTAATTAAATTGTTTGTTTTATTTAAATATATAAATATAATATATATTATAAACATTAATATTTTGATAAATTACTATTATTTATTATTATTAATAACAATAATAATAATAATAACTGTTATTATTAGTAGTAGTAGTATTTATTACATTCATTAATTGTTCATTTTAATTAAATATATAATTATATTAATATAAATACCATACATTTATCAATATAGATAGAGATAAATACATAAGTATAAATATGCAAATGCAAAACAAATATATTTATATATTACATATGTCTATACCTTTTATACATTTATAAATATTATATAAATAACATTAAATATATGATAAATATTAACATTTTAAATATTTTATTAATATATTATAAATATGAATATTTTGATAATGTATTATTATTAATTAGTAGTAGCAGCAGCAGTAGCTGTATATTGCATGCATTAATTGTTTATTTATAAATACTATATAAATATGGTTATTATTATTATTATTATTATTATTATTAATTAGTAGTAGCAGTAGTAGTATTTATATATTACATTTATTAATTGTTCATTTTAAATATGTAATTATAGAAATATAGATACATAATTAATTAATATTTAAATGTTTTATATATGTCTACAAATAATATATAAATACATTAAATATGATAAATATTAACATTTTGAATATATAATTTTATTTCTATTAATGTATAATACATACATATAATTATTATTAAATATTAATTAGTAGTACTAGTAGCAGCAGTAGTATTTCTTTAATATTACATTCATTAATTTTGCGTTTTAATTAAGTATATAATTATATAAATATAAATACAGAAATAAATAATTAAATTAATATGCAAATGTAAAATTTATATATAATATATATTTATATATTACATTTATTTTTTTATACTTTCTATATATTTATAAACATTACATTAATAATATATTAAAATATATCAGAAATATTTTATATATATTACTATATATTTTTTAATTTTTAAACGTAAAATCCACCCTTATTAAAATAATGCTAAACATAATAAGTAAATAAATAAATAAATAAATAAATAATATGGTGCCGTGATAAAATCATAATCCAGGATGTTAATTCAGGATGTTAATTCTTTAAGTACAAATATACGTCTCCCATTTTTGGTCAATTCGTCATTACTATTAGATCCTGTTCCTATGATTTTATATAGTCACTAAATGATTATTGAAAGCTGGCCATTTCCAATAAATCTTTAGTTTTGTTAATAATCTAACAAACATCTTGTAGTGTCATGACATAAAGGCTAAATGAACTGTAGTACTGTCTTAATGTCTTTGTCTCGATGCTCGTGCTCCAGGTTCTCATGATTCCTTCAGCTTCTGGGTGGATGAGCAAGCTCCAGTCGGGCCAGACCAGAAAGCATACGTGAAGCACCTGGCTGCGATATTTCGCTTTATAGCCAAGAAGGTGATGAAGAAGTGGTCCATGACTCAAAACCTCACCTTCAGAGAACAGCTCGAGGGAGGAATACGCTATTTCGACCTGCGTGTTTCCTCCAAACCGGGAGAACCAGGCCACGAGATCTACTTCATACACGGGCTGTTTGGACACAAAGTACGCGATGGCCTTATTGACATTAACAGTTTCTTAAACCTGCACAAGAAAGAGGTTGTGTTTTTAGACTTCAACCATCATTATGCAATGAGTAAAGAGCATCACCATTACCTAATCAAGATGCTGAAGGATGTGTTTGGTCACAAGCTCTGCAAGATTGACGTGGTGGAGGACATCACTCTGAACTACCTGTGGGAGAACAAGTACCAGGTGAGCATCTAATGATGATAGTAATAATAGCTTTACATGAAGATTAAAAATGTAAATGTGTTTTGATGAAAAGAGAAAGCAGCAAACATTGATGGAAAGTGTTGGTGGAGAGATGCTTTTAGATCAGTGCTTAATCTGCATGATATATAAATAAACAGTGAGAACTTGAAATAACAGTTACTGCCCTTTAGATAGAGGAAAAAACAGAGACACTCATTATGAGTGGTTGACTTTTTAACACTTTAAACAGATTCAGGTCTACGTCACAGCGATGAGTGATCAGTCAAACTGAAACTAGCTAAAAACAGCTGTGAAAAACTGGAAAACAATGTTTTTCCTGTTACAAATACTTGTTCTGTCACTCTGTCAGATGCACAAACTCGTTCACATGCAAACCTGTTTCTGGCTAGAACTTCTGAAGTTTGATATTTTAGTTATTAATTATTAGTTTGTTGTCAGAGAAATGTGTATCCTGTCTGTACTTGCATCAGCACTATAAATGAGATGGATATGGAAATAATTTTTTGTGTGGGTTTCCTCTTTACTATAATACCAATCTTGAAGTTCTGACTGTTTTGTTACCAATTAGTTGTTTCCAGTGTTATTTTAGTATCATTGAGATATATTTTTTTATAGTTTTTATTGATATTATAACATAATATTTTCAATTTACAATTTATAAAATAATGTTTTTAACATTTTTAAATTTTTTTTTGTATGTTTTATTTGCATAGTTTTATTCATTTACATTATTCAGTGTTAGTTTTGGTTATTTTAGTACATCAAATGAAACTAAATTAAAATGAGAAATGTCACTTTGGCAACTAGCTGTATGTTTATGTATATATATTATATTCGATTCATTTTTATTTTAAGTTCACTATAATAACCATGGTTGTGTCGGAACTAGTCCTGACGACTCTTTGCGTGTCTGTGGTGCATTGCACCAGAGGTCAGCTATTCCTGCTGTGTACTGACCCTAATCACTATAGGATTAATGTCTCACCTTCACTCCGATGGAGACAGACAAGTGTACAAATGGCAAAAACTGGACACCAAAATCCTTGTGAGCTCTATTTGTGAGTACCTTTAGTTTACAGATTCTCATGTTAGTCTTTGTGGACATTACCAATTTAGATGGCATGCAAATCAACATGGTTATGCTTCGTAACTGAAAAGTTGGTAAACCAAGATCTTAAATATTTGAGTCATTTTTCACCATCTTTATCCACCTTATGTTTCAATGCGGAAGTAAGATGTTTTCTGGTAATGTGTTAGACGTCCGGTTCATAATCCGCCATAGGGAAATAACGAGAAGAATATCGAAGTGCAGTAAACGGTAAAACAGTTTGCACTACAAACCAGTGTGTTCATAATTAAACTAATAGATTAAAATAATATGGTAAGACACACCAGTTTGCAATATCAAGCAGTAAAAACAGCTTTTTGTGCAGCTAAATATAGCTGGAAGTGGATCAGACCGGAAGCCAGACAAAAAAATTTACAAATGGCTGCACCCACTCTTATGGGAAAAATAAGGTGGATATAGTCAAAATGGTGGTGAAATGCTTTTCTTGGGTGTTGTGGGTGGTTTCTATGTGCTTGCTAAGGTGTAAGGAAGCTTTTGCCACATTGTAAAGTGGTTTCTAGTGTGTGTTTGGGAGGTCAACTATATGCATACTTGTTAGAATCAACACCTACCAACCAAGTGTAATTCTAGACTATGTCTCAAGTGCCTACATGTGAGATTTTTTTGGTCAACTTTTGTCCACAGGAAGAGTAATATCACCTCTCCTTAAAGCGATAGTTCATCAAAAAATGAAAACTCGCATCATTTGCTACCCTGATAGCACAGGTACATCTCAGAGATGTCTATTTGACATCTGCATTTACATCTGCAAGACATATTTTTTTTTGTTTGCTCATCTGCAATACGTCTATAGGACATTTCCTATTAAATGTCAAATAAACGTCTATTAAATATCTTTAAGATGTTTATGATTTAGAATGCATGTAAAACTGACATCTTACAGACGTCTGCCAGATGTTTGTGCACAGCAGATGCTTTCAAGATCAAGTGATCTTTAACAGACATCTTGCAGACGTATGTGTGCTATCTGGGATTTAGTTCCAAACTTGTTTGACTTTTCTTTTTCTGTGGAAAATGTAGATGTCACTCTATAGTTTTTTTTCACACAGTGATTCTGGAAAATACACCGATAATCCTGTGATTTGTCCCGGAATCGTTTGATTTTGGTTAATTCATGGAGAAGGGTCTTGCTGCAGACATGCATTTTCAGACCTGCATACTCAGACCTGTTGTCAAACAATATACCAGCAGATATGAACGCGCCATAAGAAAGGCATTAGGTGATATTAAAAGGACCAACTCTGTATAGACAAGCAGACGTGCCCAGAACGCAATGCGTTAAATAGACATTTTCCTCATGTAGAAAATCAATATCAACAAACCACAATGATATAAAAGCGCTGTAGAGATTATTCTTTATGGGAAAACGCGAATGTACGCGGCGCTGCGTTTATTCTGGGCTCACCTGCTTGTCTGTAGTTGTTTTAATAATGAATAGGAGCATATTGAGTTTAGTCTTTATCATCTTAATCTGTTATGCCACATTATGCCACGTTTTGTGAAGGAAAACACTATATAGCCTAGATATACATTATATTAATAAACTATATATCGAATTTGATCTTTTAATTGCATCTTAATACATTAAGTCATATTAAGTGTTAATGGTTTTCATACGGAAGGAAAACGCTTAACGGGAGACTTCATATTCTCTGTTCATATTCTGCTTCATATTCATATTCGTTTATATTCTGCTGTTCTGTGGCCACGGATTTGCGGGTCTTGTCTTTATCTTCTACAGATGACTTGCAGGACCCTGTACGTTATGCTATTAAAATGGTTTTTATGTTTAACCACCACAGTGTCTTGTCTCCATTGGCAACCCGCACTGTGTGGATTGCAAGTGACGTCGCAGGTAGCAGAGAGTGCAAGTGGCGATTGCGAGTGGCATTGAGATTTAATAAAAAAAACAAATAAATAAATAAAATAAAATAAAAAATAAAACGGACTGCAAGTGACGTCAATTTCGGAAGTGCGGGCGTCTGTGAGTGCAGGTCTTGAAAATGCAGGTGCATGTCTGCAGCCAGACCCTATTGCATTCACGCTGCCAGTGATTTTCTGGAATCTGTGCATGCGTTCACACACAACCTGTAAAGATCCCGTAAAGACACGTGACATTTGGATGTGACTTGTAATGCGATGCGTACCGTTAAAATGTCGAACAATCTCAGCTTCAGAGCGGATAGTGATAATAGATCTGCCTTCAGAACACCCGGTAAAAGAGTCGCACGATAACGTGCATCATCACTGCAACACAGCCTTTTACGGCATTGGTTCTGGCTTTTGTTCACACAGCGCTCATTCGGGGACTGATCCCGGCAATGTTACTAGGTCAACAACTCGGGATTATTCCTGGGATCAATCGCAGAACGTGTTTGCGTTCACAGAGAAGGCCCTCTGGCAATTTTCCGGAATCAAAGTGCAGTGGTTATGAAGCTTTAATAATAATATTTTATATAATACTAACTTCATAATTGTATATATATATAATATATAATATATATAATATATAATATATATATATATATATATATATATATATATATATATAATATATAATATATATATATATATAAAACATTACAATGGTGGCTGTCATACAAACTTGACAGATTTATTCAAACATAAATTAAATATTGAAGAACAGTAAAAAGTATAATTAATATGTTATAAGGTTCATATATTTAGCAGACTAGCTGGCTGACTAATGTTCTTTCTGAGGTGTGACATTACGTGACATTGCTTACAAGCTTGTATTGTCGTCTTTCCTCGTTTGAAACACTTATTTACCGATTACATAGACAGGATACATATCTCGGTAAGTTGTACTCTCTCTTTTAACATACCTTGATATGTTTTTCATGTTTATTTCGTGCTGAAACTGTATCAAAGCGAAGGAGACGATCAGTTCACGCTGCTTCTCTTTATCCGAGGCGCTACTGCGACCTGTCACTCCACATTAAACAGCGCCAAAACGGCATTTATTGTTTGAATACTGCAATAAAACGAACAGAATTTGAAATCTGAGACGTTGCTTCATATCAAAACTAACAAAGCACAAAGCTTATTGCGGTTTATTGAATAGGAGGTGCACTAAAATGTTCTGTTCGTTAAATGAAAAAAGACTGATCAATTCTTTGAAGAATCAATATCGTTTCATAAAAATAAGAATCGATTAAAATTGAGAAATTGATCATTTTTACCCAGCCCTGTTCAACATTTTTCAAAATACTTCTTTTGTGTTCAGCAGAAGACAATCATGTTTTAAACGACATGAGGATGAGTAAATGGTGAGATGACAGGATTTTCCATTGATTGTTCACTTTAGGAATTCTTTACTTCTTTAATTCTTTAGTAACTTTGCAACTACATGTCAACTATTATTAGACTGCAAAGTTACTTACAGTCAAGAGTATCTATAAAGGGGACCATCAAAATAAAGTGTTACAGAATTTTCTTTTTTGGTTGGACTATCCCATTAATAGGCAGCCGTGGCCTAGTGGTTAGGGAGTCGGGCTTGTAATCGAAAAGTTGCGGGTTTGAGTCTCAGGTCCGGCAGGGATTGAAGGTGGAAGGAGTGAATAACCAGCACTCTCTTCACCCTCAATATCACAACTGAGGTGAGTCCCTTGAGCAAGGCACCGTTCCCCCAATTGCTCCCCGGGCGCCGCAGCGATAGCAATATGGCTGCCCACTGCTCCGGGTGTGTGTGTGCGTGTTTGTTCACTACTCACTGTACACTACTATTCCTTTCTAATAATATGCATAATTCTATTTATTATTCAAGGTTGAATGAGATGAAGTTTAATTCTTCAATATGCTTTGTCCTCTAACTTTAGATATATGCTATAGCAAGAATTTCGTAAGCAGCACTAATAATATCATCAGCATCATTAGCACCCATCATGTAATTTTAGAATAATGGCTCATGCAGTCTATCGTGTTTGTGTTCGCTTTCACAGGTCCTAGTGTTTTACCACCATCCATCTGCTGAAGGCTGTCCTGTGATGTGGCCTGGTAGTAAAATTCCCGCACCCTGGGCCAATACCACAGACACCAATAAGCTCATACAGTTCCTGGAGACAACTCTGGGTGAACGAGCCAAATACGGCAGCTTTCATGTGTCTCAGGCCATTTTAACACCACGTGTCAAGACCATCGCCAGGGGCCTGATACAGGGGCTAAGAAACTACCTAGTGGAGAAGTGAGTATTTAAGTGGAGGAATGGGTCTTTCTCTCTATTAGTGCTGTCAGATTGATTAATCGTGATTAATTACATCTGAAATAAAAGTTTGTGTTTACATAATATATGTGTATATATAAATATACACACATACATGTAAATATAAGAAATATGTTTATATAATAAGTAATATATAAATATGAATAAATACAATTAATCGTATGAATACATCATGATTAATCGATTTGACAGCACTCAATTATAAATTCCAAATGGAAATGAACTGAAATACAATACAATGTAAAAAAAACAAAAACAAAAAACGTAAACTTATTTTAGCATATTATTTTCATTTATTTTAAGTTGGAGTACTAAAATAGCTAAAGAAATAAAATATTAAAATGTAATTCAAAATACTATAAAAAAATCATGTATATATAAATATACGCATGTACATGTAAATATAAGAAATGTTATTTATATACAAGTAATATATAAATATGAATGATTAATCATATGAATACATACGATTAATTGTGATTAATTGATTTGACAGCACTAAATTATAAAATTCTAACTAAAATGAACTGAAATACAATAGTGTAAAAACGTAAACTTATTTTAGCATATTATTTTTGTTTATTTTAAGTTGAAGTACTAAAATAACTAAAGAAATAAAATATTAAAATCTAATTTTAAATACTAACAAAAATCATATATATATATATATATATAAATTATTTAGTTATTATAATTAAAACCATAAAACATTTCCGATCCCTGAAATAAAATAAAATATAAAAAAAGTTTTTTTTTTTCTGTTTTTTTTTTTTTTAAAAAAGCTTATTGTATTTCAGGTTGTTTCATTTAGTTTAACTTTATGCACCAAGGTAAATAAAACTGAAATATATATTAATAACTGTATTTACATATTAAACATAAACAAAAACTAATAAAAATGACAAAAACACAATAAAATTGCACAAAAAAAAAACTTTAAATAAAATTGACATAAAAGCAGAAGATCTAATTCTATGTATATACAGAATGAGATACCTATCAGTCAGAGAGCTTGTGTGTTGGAATCATTTTAAAAACATCCACTAGATGGTAGCACCAGCAACACTGCAAATTTGGTAAGTGGAGTCTGAGGAACCTTTCTTAAGGACAAATTCTTCTTGAGGACACAATGCAGGGGTCCATTAAGGTCCCAGTCTATCATTGATCCCCAGCTGAAGAGGCCCCTCATAAAAATTCCCAGGCCTGTTGAAATTCAGTGCTGGTTTTAAACTATCCACGCAGAACATTTACATATTATGTACATATAGTATACAAACTATATATTGTATACTCTTTTGTGCATATCCTGGCTGTCTGAATTAACAGGACAGAGTGGCACATATACGCAGAAGTATGGAGCCTTGCGCTGTCTTAGCGGACATCCTAGTGAGACAGCCGTCTCGAAGGAAGCTGTTTAATTCTGCTTGAGTGTGGAAGTTGGATTGTTTATTATTCCAGAATAAACACAGTCTGAGCTTCCCATTTCCTGGTTTTGTCCAAGCCACTGTTGTAGATGGTGCTTGGGAAGTTTATTTCTAGTCAGAGCTGACTCGGCTGACCTGAAATAGAACTAACACAGTAATTGCTAATACTTTCACAGCTCCCTGTAGACAAGTGAGGGTTTTATCATATTAATTATTCATGCATTTATGCAAATTTTTAGTCTACCATTCAAAAGTGGTTGGTGGGATCTCTTATGCTTATCAAGTCTGTATTCACTAATCAAAAAAACATAGTAAAATCTGTAATATTGTGAAATATTATTATAATTTAAAATAACCATGTTCTATTTTAATATAGTATAAAATGTAATTTATTCCTGTGATGCAAAGCTGAATTTTCAGCAGCCATTATTTCAGTTTTCAGTGTCACATGATCTATCAGAAATCATTCTAATATATGCTGATTTACTGCTCAAGAAACATTTCTTCTTATTAATATTGAAACCTTTTATGCTGCTTAAGATTTTTCTGGAATCCATTATATTTTTTCAGGATTTTTTAATTAATAGAAAGTTTAAATGAACAGCATTTATTTGAATTATCCATATGCATTATGTCTATTCTCACATGTGCTTCTGTTGTTTCTCTCACAGGAACCTTCCAACCATAATGACATGGGTAGAGGCGCAAAAGCCAGGCGTAGATGGGGTTAATATCATCACTTCAGACTTCGTAGAACTAGTGGACTTCGCAAACACTGTCATTAAATTAAATAACCTCCTCATTCAGGATCGGTTAGGCTCATGACCTTTTCATGTACTGCGATAAAGACTGAAGGTCTGCTGACCATCAAGACCTTGTGATGAAACCTATGGTCATATAAGCTCTAAATGAGCCATTTTATATATTTAATTCAACAGAGCTTTAAGTGCCATCAATCTGATACCCAAATCTCAGTACTTTAAAGCAGTTTAGCAATGGCTTATATGTATGCCTGATGTGATCAACAGTTTCTGGTCTTTATTTGTGTTTGGAAGATGTGGGCCACGGTCATGGCAGGGACCTTATTTTGACAGCCGGTGCAATACAATAAACAGTTTTTCTATTTTCCATTGCCTCGATTTTCTCAGAAATTGGTCAAAATAATAAATACCACCATGGTGGATATTAACTTATAATTTAATTACTATATCATCTTTTTTTCTCATTCAAGTAATAAGACTGGGATGTTTTTTGACTAGTAAATAAAATCTGTATTTTTTCTTTTTTTTGATACAAAAATTCTATTTATAAGTTAAAATGTGACCCTGGACCACAAAACCAGTCTGTAAATAGCCACAAATACATATGGGTCAAAATCAATTTTTCTTTTATGTCAAAAATCATTGGGATATTAAGTAAAGATTACATTCCAAGAAGATATTTTGTAAATTTCCTACTGTTAATATATCAAAACTTAATTTTTGATAAGTAATATGCATTGCTAAGAACTTCATTTGCACAACTTTAAAGGCGATTTTCTCAATATTTTGATTTTTTTACACCCTCAGATTCCAGATTTTCAAATAGTTGTATCTCAGCCAAATACTGTCCTATCCTAACAAACCATACATCTATGGGAAGCTTATTTATTTAAAAAAAAATTTACCCTCATGACTGGCTTTGTGGTCCAGGGTAACAAATATACATTGTGACCTTATTTTTGATTTTTCTGTGCCATTTTATTTATTAATTAGTTTTTTTCTATTTCTTTCTATTTATTATTTATTTATATTTTAATATTTATTTATTACTTTATATTTTTATTATTGTAGTTTTATCTATTTAATTTATATTTTATTTTATTTCAGTTTTATTTAAATTATTTTTAATAGTTTAAGTTAACAGTACCAACACAATTTGACACAAACATGGAAGGCTTTTTGCTGAAATTTCTTTACAAAAATATAATCAAATGTAATCATCTTCTGTAATTTTTTTTCTTATTCTCAGCTCATTTTGTTGCTCTTCAGTATTAAAAAAAATGTTCTTACCAGTATTCACAGAAACAATGTGATCCTTGCACATCAAGGGCCCTTCAGAGTGCAAGAAGATCTTCCACACCTGCAATTCGCTGTGACCATGTCCACATTCCAGCGAGTGTTTTCTGTGGTCTCTGGGATGGGAAAGCCATCAGATAATGATCAGGAGCATGTGAACGAGTCCACACAGAGCATTTCAATCCAATGAAGAAACAATTATGTGCTCAAAGCATGAAGGTATTTAGGAAGAGAGAAGGAAAAAAGAGACAGATCTAATCAGCACAGCTGCTCTCGTTCTCTTTGGCTTCAAAATCAGTTTTTGTTCACCGTCGTTATCGTAAAGAAAACGTTTCCCTTTCAGTTTTTCAGTTTGGACATTAATACTGAAATTCAAATGAGAAATGCCAAATTTTGAACCAGAAGACACCCTAGGGTGCACTCAAAAGGCGCATCAGCTCAAATCAGTGAGGCCTATCAATTAGTTCCAAAAAATCAGAGAAATTTTGGATGCTTTTATACATCATATCAGTGATTTGATACGCAATACCAATCCTTAAAAAGCATCTTGCCAAATTTTTGAGAAGCTCAAGGCAAAACGGCCTGGCCAGCTGCATTTTGAAACTATGATATTCTTTGTTCTTTCCATGAAAGTGTGCACCAGTGGTCTTTTTAAGACCTTAACAAACAAAATTCCTTCTCTCCATCCTTTCTTTCACACTCTCGCCTCTCCTTTTGTTCACTCCCACTCTTAATTTCATTCCAGAATCTGAAAGAATGTCAGGGGTTGTTGTTTTTTTTTCATGTCGGCAGCAGTGCAGTAACTTATATAAAGGGACACTAACTGCAGTGTAATTACACGCCGATGTGGCCTTGTGGGTACAGTGGACTTCCTCCAGTGTTTTCTCTAACTTGCTTAACGCTTCAAGCTTCTGCATCTTTGTTTGAGGGTTCTGCTGGGTTCTCCTGGTTTTCAGGGTGAAGGGAGGCTGTGTGGGCAACACTGGCCATCTGTGAACTGACCAAAGGTCATCCAGCTCTGTTTATCCAGCTCATATGCAAACTATAAAAAGTAATGACGCATATTTGATGCATTTTATGTAAACATACATGCATAGAGCAGGTGATGCCAATAGCAGCACTGGTTTCTTTACTGACTGATTGATTTATTTAGTAAAGGGCATTCAGAGATAAAGATAATTGGATGAGTATGCACTGGAGCATCCTGTTTACCATAAGACTGCAGTCACACGTGACCTCAAATCGCAAACTGGATAGGGTGTGAACAGCGGTGGGTGTGAATTTATGAGACAAGTTTTAGACTGTGTGTTATTTAAATAGTTTCATAGCGGATATTTTCAGATGAAGAAAGGAGTAAGCTAGTTGATCGTATCATTGTTTATCCACCTTTCTCTTCAATGCAGAAATAAGCCTATGGGTGAGACTTCCGGTTCATTAGCCGCTATAGAGGGTTTGTACATACTTCACGATTTGGTCAGTTACCTGGATGCACAGCCATACTGGCGATACTCGGATGTAAACAACAGCATTGACTGCACAGTTAATGTACTACTGAATCTGTTGTTCTGCTAATTTTGTTGTCTTAACCATGGAAAAAAGGTGTGGAAAGCTGATAAATCATATAAAGAAGGACTTAGTAAGCAGGAAAGGGCACAATATTTTGACAAACTAAAGTTTATAGGTGGTAAAGATACGTACGAGCGTTATTAATTAAGATATTAGCCTAATATTTCACCTACCTGACCGGAAACACTAATGTTGTCAAGACTCTGGGAAATCCTGGTTCAGTTTAGCCAAGTACAAACATCTTTTGTTCCTCAGACAGTTTTTTGCACTTTTCTTCTTGATTTGTTATAACTTTTGGCAGTCTATAGTACTCCAAATGTTTTCCCAGTCCGACCGATTAGCACAACCCAAAACATGACAATAATTGATCATTTTCAGCAGCAATAATCAGCAAAAATATGCGAGTTTCATTCGATTCAGTGGCATTGTTTACATTCAGTGCCGCCAATATGATCGATTAATTATGCGTCGTGAAAACACTCTCTAGGAAGTAACGAGAAGAATAACGTGCTGTAAATGGTGAAACTGTTGGCGCTGTGTGTTTATAATTAAGATAATATCATGGTAAGTCACACCAATCTGCGATATAAAGCAGCAAAACGAGATGTTTTTTATAGCTAAATAGCTGGACAATGCGACCGGAAGGCAGACACATAACATTTACAAATGACCGCGCCTACTCTTACTGGAAGGAAAAGGTGTATATCTATTTGGATATATGATATATAACATTGCATTATACATACAGAACATATAAAATACTAAACAATATACTCACGTTGCCCTCCTCGAAGGATGAAAGTGAGGAATGACACTGCAGTGAAGAGACTAGAAGAAATAAAAAGATAGATAAGACTTATTTTTCCGCTGGGATCGTGTAGAGCCCTTTGAGGTTGCATTGAAAGTTCAAATTTGGACCGTCAGCCCGTTTAACACCACTTAAGTGGAAAAAATGAGGAATGTTTTCCTCAGAAAACGTAATTTCTTTGCGAATGAAGAAAGTAAGACAAACATTTTGGATGACATGGGGTGAGTAAATTATCAGGTAATTTTTATTCTGGACGTGAACTAATTTTGATAAAATAAGTAGGCTAAGATGAAAACGTACATTTGTGTTAAGATTATATATGTAGCATTCTATCGATAAACTCTGGTTTCAAACTGTTCCTTTAAAAAAAAACTAAAGGCTGGTTAATGTTTTGTCCCATATCTCAAGAACCACCGAACTGTCAGAGCTGGCTGAAGTGCACGCGCCGCGGTCTCCAGTGCGCATGCGCACATCAGCGCACGGTCCAGTTCCAGCTGTTGCGCATTCCACAGCACAGCGGAGTCGCCGCTGGCCAAGAGCGACAAGGACAGCGCCTTTAAGTCACCAAAGAGCCACAGGGCTGGCTTAAGCTCATTGGAAAATAATTATTTGTAACAGAGGGCTTGTTTTCAGCAAGTTTACAAAGAAAGAGAAATATTGGATAGGCTTGATCTTTTCTTTCTGTCATTTGGAAGCGCACAGGATTTTTAAAGAAGAGCGCTGCGCACCTTCAGTATAAGTGTCTTTGGAGCTGCTATTCAAAATGACAGACATCGTTTCGGCAATGGTGAGACTTTTTATGTTTTACACAAATAATGCTTCAGTTAAAACGTTATTTAATAGAAAGCTGTGCTTTTTAAAGATTAGGCTCACTGGAAATAAGCACACGGTGTTTTTGTACACGTTTGTGATTGTTTAATCAGGGGTATTTACTTGAAATATCGGAAGATTAATCTTTTTCAGTCTTTATGATTTATGATAATATATTTATAAACACGGTGGAATAGCGTTTTTTTATTTTTCTATCAAGCTGGACTCACTGACACAACTAGTTATAAAACTTACACAAACAAGTATTCGATTTCTCAATTAAAAATCGCTAAACTGATTAGTTTGGTTATGACATGTTAAATTCCTCTTCTATCATAATGTAAAAAACTAAACAAATGATTCATGTAAACACCAAATGAACTGGAATCAAGTGTCCCTAATTGTAGAATCACTCCTGTTTGCTTATGTCTAATGTTTTCTAAGTTAACTACCGATAGATATGATTGATAATGTTTATTTTGGCGCAGTCTTTATTTAACCTAATCGACTCTTGGCGCAAGTCATGGCATGGGTTAGATGTGTTTTGTCTGTTGAATTTATCATGAGCACTGAATCATGACTCTGAACTCAAAGATAGGCATCACAGAGTAAACATCAAACACCAGAGACAAAGAAATATCCCACTTTTATAACAACCTAAAAGAAAACAGGTAAGACACTAGTGCCGTGAGGTGCCTGACTGAACAAAGAATAATCAAACTGAAGCAAACAAACAATTTGAGGTTTAGTTGTGTTTTTTTTGTGTATTGTTTTTGTTTCGTTTGCCTTAAATGACCCATCTGTGCATAAACAACAGCATTAGGAAACCCTCAAACCAGATGTTATGAATGTAAAAACAGTCTATGATACTCAGAGCACAATTGTTGTAGCATGCATAAGAGCAGCCATTATTTCATGAGTCAGTGTGAGGGGATAAAAAGAAATAAACATGTGGACAGACATAGAGAGGGATGCTTGATGCTACGGTTATGAAAGCAGAGGACCTGTCACTCAACACACAATTGGGCTCAGGTGTGTTAACCTGTGATCCAGCTGACTCACATAGCTCTCATTGGCGGACAGGTTGTTGATGGTGCCGATGTTACAAAGATAGTAATCACTTGTTGAGTGATGACTCTGGCTATCAGTATAACCCCTGAGGTGAGAAAAAAACATCTGCATGAGCTTTGTTTGCATTTAGAGTCAGGTGATTTACTGTGGACCAAACATACACCGTTGGTTTCAAAAGGGGATTTTCACAGTGATGCCATAGAAGAACCATGTTGAGTTCCCCAAAAAACCTCTCAGTATGCAGTTCTGAAAAGAACTGTTTTTGTTATTGAAGGACATTTTTAAAAATCTTAATAACCTTTTGTGGAATGGATGCCAATAAAGAACTTTTATTTGGTGAATTTTATTTAACTCAATGATTGTTTAAAAATTACACAAGGCTGAACTACAGAGAAATCTTGTTACGTCTGGAAAGCGAGGCATATGGAGCTGTAATCGTAACTGTTTTTAACAAAAATTTATATTTACTTAATTTATTGAACATAATAATAAATGTTAATTTACAACTTTTTGTTGGGTTCATTTTAAGCAAGAAATACAGTCAATTTTAAGCAATAGTCGAGTTAAAACTACCCAGAAGTTTGCGTTAAACATTTAACCCAATGGCTGGGTTAAAAAACCCAATTTTTTCAACCAGCGCCAAGTTGTTGTTTTTTTTTAACCCAGCATTTTTTAGATTGTAGTCTTTGATAATGTCTAAATATATATCCAAATGCAAAACCTAATAAAAGTAATTATGTCTAAAAATACATAAAATTAAATTCCTAACATTTGTAGTATAGAATAGAATTAAATGATGCATAATTAAAATACAAAATATATAAAATGTAATATTATTGGAATGAAATATAGTACTTGACTTTCATCTTTAAACACAAATGTATACATATATTACATATATAAAATTATATTATGTACCATTAATAATAAACAAGTGGTTTTAGAGTAGTGAGTGTTACTGTAAAGTCAACTTTTTGTCAAAATAAACTGAAAAACATAAACTTGTACAGTGTAGACAGTTCAACGAGAAGTTTTCAAATAGACTGACCTTTTAAATTGGCTCTACGTGTAAAAAGTTCTGCATATTGCGGTAAAAGAAATCTGTACAGAGGAATACTGTTAGAATAATATTACGTAAGGTTTTGCAGCCTAATGTGGATTTCCTTATAGTTCTTATTCCTGCAGTCAAATGCAGCTGTAACAACATTCCACACTCTTTCATTTGTTAACTTTGGAATTCAGGGATAATGATTTAAAAGGTCTTAATTTGTTTTTTCAGACAATTTAAAAAATCTTGCATTAGACCAATCACTCATTCAGTTCCTCACGTCTTAAATTGAAAACCAAAATATCTGCAAGTCACGTTCGCCTTACTGCTACAAACTGTTTCAAATTGCTGTTGCAATTATGGTCTTTATAGTTAACTATTGTTATTTTTAAACATAACAGCATTCATACCACCCTCCTTATGCCACATAATGATTTTCAGCGGCCTGATAGTCAGTGCAAGACTTGAAGGGGAGGAAACTCAGAACAGAGAGTGGTTTGTCTACCTAAAAGATCTCGCATCATTGAGTGTGTCCAGGGGAAGCAAGGGGGCTGCTTGAACCCTTCGTAAATGAGCTGCATGCCATGAAGGGAATCCCATATTAAGCTGAGGTCCTGGCACAATGAGATCATTGTCACATGTGACAGACTGGACTAAATAAGCAGCGCTGCTTCGCCACCTTTGAGAGATCAGATGGGTTTTCTATGCTGATATTGTGTGTGACCTTTACTCGAAAGATGATAACGCCTAATAAAAGGCAAACATGCCTCATCTCTTTAACATGACGCTATAAATTCAGAGCAAACACAAAGGCTGCATTCATGACATTTCTTGTATCTAAGGCGGTGGTCGGAAAGGATGTATACATATGATATCCTTTTATTTATTCTATGGTCGACTTTATTGCGAATCTGAAAGCTTCATTTTGACACAGACTTGTAATTATAAGTTGATAGATTCAGTAACTGCTCAGTGAAGGATCATCAGATTGAATCCTAAAGAGGTTACTGCTTACTTTTTGAACTGTTCAATTAAAAGAATCGTTTTACAAGAGTCATTCATTCAGGAGTCAGAATATCCTCGTTGTGCTGTGTTTTTCACTCAATAAAAAGAACAAGTTCAAGAGATTAATTTGTTCATGAATCAAGATACCCTTGTTGCAATGTACATTTTTCCACTAAAAAGAGTCATTTGTGGGAACCGGACTAAACAGTTTGCACTGTACAATTGTGGTTCACTTATGTAGTAGCTGTAAAATGTTGATTCATTTAAAAGAACAGGCTCGTACAAGTCATTTGTTGGTGAGTCAGGCTACACTAAATGCCATGTCTAATTCTGATTTACTAAAAAAGGACTGACTCACAAGAGCAATTTGTTCATGAATGAAACTACACTGCTCACCCTGCATGTTTTGATTCACTAAAAACAACTAGTTCAAAAGAGTCATTTGTTGGCAAATCAGGCTACACAAGACACCATGTACAATTCTGATTCACTAAAAAGAACTGGTTCACAAGAGTCATTCGTTCAGGAGTCAGACTACACTAGTTGCGCTGTGCAGTTTTGATTCATTTAAATAAACTCACTCACAAGAGTCATTTGTTGGTGAATCAGGCTGCACAAGATGCCATGTACAATTCTGATTCACTAAAAGAACTGACTCACAAGAGTCATTTGTTCAGGAATCGAACTACACTGGTAGCGCTGTAAGAGTTACTTGTTCATTAATCAGACTACACTGCTCATGCTGCATGTTTTGATTCACTAAATAGAACTGGTTCATAAGAGTCATTTGTTGGTGAATCAGGGTGCACAAGACACCATGTACAATTTTGATTCACTTAAAAGAACTGGTTCACAGTCATTGGTTCATGAATCAGACTACACAAGAGTAATTTTTTGGTGAATCGGGTTACACTGGATGCCATGTACAATTCTGATTCACTAAAATGACTGGCTCACAAGAGTCATCCATTCAGAAATCAGACTACACTGGTTGCATTGTACAGTTTCAACTCACTTGAAAAAAACAGGCTCATAAGAGTCATTTGTTCATGAATCAGACTACACTGGTAGCGCTGTACAATTTTGATTCATTTAAAAGAACAGGCTCGTAAGAGTCATCTGTTCATGAATCTGGATACACTGCTCACACTGCATGTTTTGATTCGCTAAAAACAACTGGTTCATAAGAGTCATTTATTGGTGAATCAGGCTCCTCTGAATACCATGTACAATTCTGATTCACTGAAAAAAAGTGAGTCACAAGAGTCATTTGTTCAGGAATCAGACTACACTGGTTGTGCTGTACAATTTTGATTCACTTAAAAGAACAGGCTCATAAGAGTCATCTGTTCATGAATCAGACTACACTACTCACGTTGCATGTTTTAATTCACTAAAAGAAATGGTTCATAAGAGTCATTTGTTGGTGAATCAGGCTGCACAAGACACCATGTGCAATTCTGATTCACTAAAAAGAAATTGCTCACAAGAGTCATTCCTTCAGGAATCAGACTACATTGGTCGCACTGTACAATGCTGATTGATTCACTTAAAAGAACAAGCTCATAAGAGCCATTTGTTCAGGAATCAGACTACACTGGCTGCACTGTACAAGTTTGATTCAATTAAAAGAACAGACTCATAAGAGTCATCTGTTCATGAATCAGACTTCACTGCTCACGCTGCATGTTGTTGATTCACTAAAAACAACAGGTTCATAAGAGTCATTTGTTGGTGAATCAGGCTACACAAGACACCATGTACATTTCTGATTCACTAAAAAGAGCTGGCTCACAATAGTCATTCAGGAATCAAACTACACTAGTTGCGCTATACAGTTTTGATTCATTGAAAATAACAGGCTCATAAGAGTCATCTGTTCATGAATCAGACTACACTGCTCAAACTGCATGTTGTTGATTCACTAAGAACAACAGGTTCATAAGAGTCATATGTTGGTGAATCAGGCTACACAAGACACCATCTACATTTCTGATTCACTGAAAAGAACAGGGTTATAAGAGTCATTTGTTCATGAATCAGACTACACTGCTCATGTTGCATGTTTTGATTCACTAAAAAGAACTAGTTCATAAGAATCACTTATTTAGTGAATTGAACTACATGAATCACATTATATGTCGTTTTTGCACTTGGTTTGTACAATTACTTCATTGCTTACTGTGTTTTTTATTGCATCAGATTAAATACAGACATCAAAATCAAATCCACAACTGATTTATTTTACTGTGGCGCCAAATTTTGCTGTACTATTCCAGCAGTATGTATGCACTGCATTAGGGATGTGCCGGAATCCAAATACTGTTTTCGGAAAGGAAATGACGTGTATTACGTGCATCAGTGTGCCACTATTAACATTGAAATCGCTTTTGAATGTGCAGTCGTTTTGTTACTTTCACTTTCAAGACTCGCGATCACACGTACTCTGCATATACTAAGGAGCAGCAGTACTTACCACACATTTTACAAGATTAAATGTTTGTCAGTGGTGCTCAGGATCTGCAAATCATTCACCATCGTCCTATTAGTCATCTCTCCTTACTCTGTTTATGTGGCTAGTGAAATTTTATGTACTGTAATGTATGTTGTCAGATGTTATAGGTTCTTCATGGAACCATAGATGCCAATATAGAACTTTTAAGAGTGGCAGTAAAGTATACAGTAAAAAGCAAGCTAGTATACCATTCTGAACACAGCCCATATGTGGGGCAGAAAGATGAACCCTGCCATCACAACCAAGATCAGCCTATGCCAAACGCATTTGGAAATGACCTGGAAAGCAAGCGTGTTTCTGCCAGCGTTCTTGTTAGATCTGATGAGGGAAAGGAATGAAAACAGGGGGAGGCTGACAGACCGTTTCCCTTTTTAAATCTCCCACCCGTCTGCCGAAATGCTAACCTTGTGTGTGGCTGTCACCACCCGTCCTGCAGCTCTGGGTGAGACTTTGAAATGTGTGATCCTTCTTTGATCATCCCATGTGCGTTACAGCTGAGTCGATGGAGTCGTCAAGAATGTCCTCCCACATTATGTCTTGCGTAAAGCACAAGGACTCAAAAAGCCCTTTGTGTTCAATTTTGGCCTTGCCCGCTTCTTGTTTCTGCATCATAGATCCAATGTCTCAATGTTCTTGTAAAACTTCTGTCTCCACAGTCTTATCTTTCATTCTGTCTCAGTGGCTCATAAAATAAATGTTGTTTTCAAATTAACACTCTCCCCCTCTCTTCCTTCCCCCATTTGATTTCTTTCCTGCAAATAACCCTCTGCAGTCTTTATGAAATAATTCTGGCTTCTTTGTTTGCTGTAGATGTCTGAACATGTCTGAACATTGCAGCTACTAACATGAATCAGGAGGTCTTGATGACTTAAGCCATAGTCAGGGTCATCTAACAAAGATCAGCCAGTGTGTAAACAGCAAACCTACCCTTATCGCCCCACAGTTGCCCACATCTATAATCCCAAGATGGAGAGGTGCTAGAGAGGAATGTAGCTGGTATTTTCATCCTGGGGTGACATACCTAAGTAGCTCTCAAAAGCAAAACACTGGGACATTCCTGCAGGAACACGCCTGTCTACCTGTCAGGAAAGAGGGCAAAGAAAGTTGAGGAAAGGGTTTATGGTTCATGTGTAGTTGTTGCTGAGCTTTAAAGCAGGTCATGTTATTGTCAAGTGCTCTCTTGGGATGTGGCCAGATGTGAACTTAGGGTCTTAAGTACTCCAAAGGACTTAAAGAACTTTAAGTTGACCCTTTTTCTCAATATAGGAAATTAACCTCAGTTTCAAATAGTGAATGCTGAGCCAGTTTCCGCCACTGAATAAAAAATGAAAAACATGTTATTTGGACTTTTTATCTCATGATTCAGACTTTTTTTTTCAGATATAAATTCGCAATTGTGAGTTATAAAGTCAAAATTGCGAGATATAAAAGTCATAATTCTGACTTTTTTTCTCAGAATTGTGTGATATAAACTCACAGTCGCAAGAAATAAAGTCCGAATTTTGTTCACTTTAAATCAAGTGAGTTTATGCACTGTAAATAAAAAAAAAAGAAAGAAAAGTTGTTTCAACTTAAAAAAGTAAGTGTTTGTGCTGCCTTAAAATTTTAAGTTTAGTCAACATGAAATGTTAAGTTGTACTACATGAAAACGTGGATATTTAAGTTAAGTACACTTAAAATTTTAAGGCAGCACAAACACTTTTTTAAGTTGAAAAAATCTTTTTTTAAGTTTCTTTTTTTTAATTTTATTATATATATATATATATATATATATATATATATATATATATATCCGTTTAAAAGTTTTTGGTCAGTATAATTTTTTGGTATTTTTGTATTAAAAAAAAAGATTACTTTTATTTAGCAAGATCACATTAAATTGAAAAAAATGACTGACTGACTGACTGATTGATTGATTGATTGATTATATATAATGTTACATAAGATGCTTTAATAAATGCTTTTCTTTGAACTTTTGATTAATCAGAATATCCTGGAAAAAAGGATAATGGTTTCCACAAAAATATTAAACTTTTTTATATGGTTTTTTCAGCATTGATAATAATAAATGTTTCTTGATATCCCTCATAAATCATATTAGAATGATTTCTGAAGAATCAGGTGACACTGAAGAGTGGAGTAATTGTACTGAAAATTCAGCTTTGTCATCAAGGAATAAATTACATTTTAAAATATATTAAAACAGAAAATGATTTTAAATTGCTAAATTATTAAACTATTTTAAATGATGTCTTATTAAATTGTTTTCAATTATTTTAAATTGTATTATTATTATTATTATTATTATTATTATTATTATTATTATATTTGATTAAATAATAGCAGCCTTGGTGAGCATAATTTTCTTTCAAAAAAAGCATTAAAAATAATCTTCCCAACATCTAACCTTTCAAAAGTATTGTACCTAAGCAGGCCTACATAAAATATCTTAAATAAATATCTAAATAAAACATCATTTTTATATCATATTTATTATTAATATTTATTAACATCATATTTAATCAATTTATTATTAATATTAATTAATATCGTATTTATTTTCATGATCACTTTTACATATCATATATCGTACAGATTCTGCAAGGTGTGTTTAAACTTACGAGCATAACTGTACTGCTAACATGTTACCAAAATGACAAACAGTAGTATAGAAGGATGGTTGTAGGTCCGCTCTGATTGGACCCTGGCGTGTGGATTGGAAGTGAGGGTGTTTTTGAACAGCAATGACCTCATTCAGGAAGTCAGTTTTGTATCTGAGGAAACGGGAACAGTGTGAGGCACTAACGGTCATATGTTCCTCTCAGGCTGAGTGGGAATTGCACATGCAATTCCTGCTTTCAGGTCTGGAGAACTCAAAAAAAAGACACTTAAGAAACACTTAAAATGTATGATTGCCATTGCAATATATATATATATATATATATATATATATATATATATATATATATAATCATTTTTATTTAGTTTAAATTCTGAAAATTGAGGCAAACTGACACCACTACAAATCATATTGGAAGCAGTTTTGCAGTCCAGCAGAATTTGGCATTTGCAACCACTTGGTTTGATATTTTGTTTCTAATGCAATGAAATTAGTATGTCTAAATACTTTTCTGCAGCATCTCTCCCTCTCCATATATGTATGTATCTGTGTGGGTGAGCAGGGTTAACAGAAATGCACATGGGCCCCTTTCTATGGGATGGCAGGACCAAAGCAAGGGCCAATTCTCACTACATCTCCATTGGCATGGTATGCCAAACACTCCCAGTGACTCGTGGGAAATAATAGGCATGGAACATTCCTGCCTTTTCCTCCCACTCTGTTTTTTTGCTCCTTTGGGATCGTTTTCACACACATTCCAACCTATGTTACGTGTGGCTGCTGGATTAGAGAGTGTGAGTGTGTTCGCTCTGATGTTTACGGCCCTCAGGGGCTGTTTGTTAGTGTCTTTGCAGTACCTATCTTGTTACTAGAGTGCCATTAAACAAAATAGCATTTTTCTTATCTGGATTCACTCAGCGGTGTTCAAGCTAGAACCGATAGATAACCAGCAATTGTTTGCTAATGTTGGCATTATATGACGTAAACCATCATGCTGGAGTAAATATTTAAGTATAATTTTCTAAACATCACACAGATGTAGTGGAAGGACAGTGGATTAGAACTTATTAGGGTGATTTAAGGGGTTAATTAACCCAAAAATTACAATCTTGTCTTTATTTACTTTACCTTCATGCCTTTCCAAACATGTACAGTGTTCATTCTGCAACACAAAAAAAAAAAAAAAAAAAAAAAAAGGAATTCTTAATGCTGCAATTCTCCTAACAACACCCCTTAGCTGTTATAAATTCACTGTAAACCATGGCTTCACTGGACTTATTGTGCTAATATAAACTCGCAATTGCGAGTTATGAAGTCAAAATTGCGAGATATAAATTCACAATTGTGAGTTATAGAGTGAGAATTGCATGATGTAAACTCGTAATTGTGAGTTATGAAGTCAGAATTTTTTCGCAATTGTGACTTCATAACTCGCAATTTCGAGTTATGCGCAATTTTCTTGCAACTCTGACTTTTTCCTTGCAACTGCGAGTTTATATCTCAAAAATTCTAACTTTTTTCTCAGAATCGTGAGATGTAACCTTGCAATTACAAGTTCTAAAGTCCAATTTTGAAGGGAAAAAAAGACTGATGTGTTTCAGAAAAGTTATCGTGCAAATTATCGCAATTGCGAGTTATGAAGTCAGAATTGTGAGATATAAACTCGCAATTCTGAGTCACAAAAAATTCAGAATTATGAGTCTGTATCTTGCAATTCTGACTTTTTATTTCTATGAATTGTGAGTTTATCTCTCACAATTCTTACTTTATAACACGCAATTGCAATTTATATCACGCAATTCTAAAATAAGGTCAGAATTAAGAGTTTATATCTTGCAATTCTGACTTTATTTCTCAGAATTGCGACTTTATTTCTCAGAATTGGGACATTTTATTTCCCACAATTGTGATTTATATCATGCAATTCTAAGAGAAAAAGTCAGAATTGTGAGTTTATTTCTCAGAATTGCGACTTTATTTCTATGAATTGTGAGTTTATTTCAATTCTGACTTTATAACATGCAATTGCGAATTATATCACGCATTTCTGAGAAAAAAGTCAAAATTAAGTTTATATCTTGCAATTTTGACTTTATTTCTCAGAATTGCAACTATTTTTTATATAAACTCGCAATTCTAACTTTTTAACTCGCAATGGAAAGTTTATATCTCACAATTGCGAGACATAAACTTGCAATTGCGAGGAAAAAAGTCAGAATTGCGAGATAAAAAGTCGCAGTTACCTTTTATTTATTTATTCAGTGGCGGAAACGGGCTTCCATAACATTGGTTATCACATGGAATATATAAGGAATTTTTGGATCAGTTTGATTAAAAAAAAAAAAAAAAAAGCAACAACTTTTTATTTAGCAAAGACACTTTAAACTGATCACGAGTGGCATTAAAGATATTTATAATGTTACAAAAGATCTCAATTTGGAATGCAGTTTTTTCATTATTTCTGTTTATTAAAGAATCCCCAAAAATGATCAGTTTCAACAAAATTATTAAGCAGAACAACCATTTTCAACACTGATAATAATAATAATAATATGAAATGTTTTTGAGTGCCAGATCACCATATTAGAATGATTTCTGAAGGATCTTGTGATACTACTGGAGTAATGGTTGCTAAAATTCTTTATTATTATTTTTATGGCGAGCAGAGAGGACTTCTTTCAAAAATATTTAAAAATCTTACCAGCTAAATTTGTATTCGTGCTCTACTTAAGAAATAGTGAAAGTCATCATCATCATCATCATCATCATTTTTTTTTATTCCTTTCATGAAAAGTCATATGACTGATTATAAATGTTAGAATATTTTCATATTTCCTGAGGAGTTAAGTCTGTAAAGCCCTTTAATGATTGCACAAAAGTATGTATACGTTTAAACATCTCAGCTCTTTGTTCTCCTTGTGTGGTACAGGATACAGAGCCAAACTGCCCGGAGAGTGTCCTCGAACCGGAATCAGATCAGAGCCTCGGTTCTCCTAAGGTTAGTAGACCATTTGTTCTTCATTTCTTTGAGGTAGGAACTGTTAATGAGCTGTAATGCTCTGTTTTAGAGTCCACCACTGGACCTGATTGACACAGGAAAAGGACTGAAGGTACAAACTGCAACCCCTCACCTGGTCAGCCTGGGCAGTGGAAGACTCAGTGTAGCCATTACTCTACTACCTCTAAAGGAGGGTATGTGCTTTTTTTTCCTCTTGATCTCCCGATCTCCCTCCCTCACACACAAACCCAAATAACCATGAACAATAGCCTGGAAAGAATAGATCTGTGAATAAGCCCCTCTATCTATGTGTGCCTTCATGAAACACATGCATGTGGCTTTTATTGTTAGTTCACTTAGGTTATCATAGAGGAAGAGGGCGGAAGGATGGGGATTTTCTGATGTAAAGCCAGAATGCATCTTATTTAATCTTTACCTTAGAGAGACGGGTCCACCTGTCTCTGATTACACACAGGTGTCAGGCTTGTCCTGATCACACCACGTCTGTGTGTACGGCCCCCGCTCATTTCTCATTCCTCTTATCACGGTCACCATGGTAAACGCTGAAATGCAATCTGCGAATGGTGCAGGAAATGAAGTGTGCAACCTATCAGAATAGAGACAGGACAAGCAGTCAAGCAAACTTCCTCCCAGAGGGACAGAGTAATAAAGTCACAAGTATTACAGTATCGCCATAGTGCTGGACACACTCAGAGACTGATTTAAACTTGCTATTTCAAGGCAGTTTAATTATGTTTTGATATAAAATAGCAAATATTTGACCACATCTGTTAGTAACAGACTGTGAGGTGTTGAAGTAAAGCTGTAAGGGGCTGATTTGCGTCACTGGTTGAGTGTGTGAGCCAGCAGAGGTCAGAGAAGAGTGGAAATGTAAAACAGAAACATACACACACCGTTTTTGGAACAGTACGTCTCCATGCCAGCACCAAGTCTTTAGACTGTGACTAATATTGTAACAAATGCACAAAAAACAGCAATTTTAAAGAATTAGTTCACTTCCAGAATAAAAATTTCCTAAGAATTTACTTACCCCCATGTCATCCAAGATGTTCATGTCTTTCTTTCTTCAGTTGAGAAGAAATGAAGGTTTTTGAAAAAAAAACGTTCCAGGATTTTCTCCATATAGTGAACTTCAATGGGCATCAATGGATTGAAGATCCAAATTGCAGTTTCAGTGCAACTTCACAGGGCTCTACACGATCCCAGCCGAGGAATAAGGGTCTAGCAAAACGATTAGTCATTTTCTAAAAAAACATTTAAAATTCTATACTTTTTTAACCACAAATGCTCGTCTTACACTATCTTGAACTCACGCATTACATAGTCACGTTGGAAAGGTCACGCGCAACGTAGGTGGAAGTACCAACCCAGTGTTTACAAAGTGAACGTGCAAAGAAAGTCATACGCCTTGTACAAAAAAGGGTAAAACAACGATGTTGGATGATTCTGAAGTTGGAGGAGAAAATGAGATGGAGTTTTTCACCCTACCCTACCTTTCTGAACCGAAGTACACAGATGAATAACTTACCACATGTGACCTTTCCAACCTGATTACGTAATGTGTGAAGTCGAGCTAGTGCAAGACAAGCATTTGTGGTTAAAAAGTATATAAATTGTAATTTTCTTTTAAAATTACCAATCGTTTCGCTAGATAAGACCCTTATTCCTTGGCTGAGATTGTGTAGAGCCCTTTCAAGCTGCACTGAAATGGCAATTTGGACCTTCAACCCATTGATCCCACAAAAAAGACATTAAAGGAACACTCCACTTTTTTTTGAAAATAGGCTCATTGTCCAACTCCCATAGAGTTAAACAGTTGAGTCTTACCGTTTTCAAATCCATTCAGCCGATCTCTGGGTCTGGCGGTAGCACTTTTAGCATAGCTTAGCATAGATCATTGAATCTGATTAGACCATTAGCATCTCGCTGAATGGATTTGAAAACGGTAAGACTCAACTGTTTAACTCTATGGGAGTTGGAAAATGAGCCTATTTTCAAAAAAAGTGGAGTGCTCCTTTAACATCTTAGATGACATGGGGTGAGTAAATTATCAGGAAATTTTTATTCTGGAAGTAAACCAATCCTTTAAAGTCCAGTAGCCATTTGCGACAATGCAGATGACTTTGTAATTATTTTAGTAAAATATTAACTTGTGAGGTTTAGAGCACAAACAACGGTTTTCTGCGTTCAACAAACACATAAGAACAAATGAATCTTATGAACTGTTTTTTTTTTTTAATCAACCATAAACATTCACAAAGTCATTTCAAACTCGTAGGTTAAAATCATTTGGAAGTGTTACTTCACAAATAACAAATAACAAATATTTCACAAATGGCTCTCTAACAGAGTCATTTTACAGTTATGTCCAATTTGCGTGACTAAAATAAAAAAATGCACGGTAAACAAGTTTAGATCACTAAATTGCACACCGACAAGTTTGACTGCTGTTAATGAACAATCACAGTTTTAGATCGACTAACTGTAATACTGTGGAAGATTTTCATTCCAACTGAATGCATAAATCTAGAATATCTGCTGCTGGTTTCAGAGCAAAATGCAAAACTGTAATATTTCATTCACTGATGTGCTTCACTCTGCAGCACTAAAACCGGCAGTACATATAATTGCCAGGCACTCGCAAAAATAAAAGTTTGCTGATTTTCCTTCGTACACATTCCTACGAATTTGCCACCTTGTAAAATACGTACGATTTTTCACAAATTGTATGAATTTGTACGAGTAAGGTCATACGAATTGGTACGAATTAGCCACCTTGTCAAAAAGCGTAAGAATTGCCATAAGATTAGGTTGTGATTTTAGGTTTGAAAATGTTGAAAATTCAAATTAAATAAATCAATAAATAAGTATTTTTACTATAAAATAATTGTATTTTTATTTACTTCTCATTTATTTTAAAATATAATAGTATTATCAAATTTTAATTATCATTTTGTTTATTATTTTATTTTAAAAAACTAAATAAAGTGCAATAATACTATTATTACTGTTATTATTTTATTTTTTATAGTCATATTAAATGGGTCACACTATGTGCAGTGTGAGCAGCCCCAAACCAAATCTCCAGCTGCTCTCATAAGAACCAGACTGAATGTGCATCACTGTTCAGCGTATTAATAAAACAATATTTAAATACTTTACAAAGAGAGTATTGGTTATTGTTTAGTATAGTATTTTTTTTTCCAAACTAAATTTATACTAAATACAACTAAATATACCCCAAATATTTTCCACTAATAATGTTTAGTCTAGAGCACTAGCCACGGTTCGCCTTAACTTTGCTTGTAAATCAGTGACAACTCTAAAAGCCTATTTCAAGTATACACTTTCATCAAAATTCAATTTAAAAAGCCCCCAGGAGGTAAAAATGTAAAGCCTTACAGTTGGTGAGAATTTTTGGCACTGCATAAACCTGTCAGCTGAACAAACAGCAGCACAATATGCAGGATTTATGGATGAACTGATTGAACATAGATAACCACACTGCAGACACATGTATTTACAGTCTTACATTTCTTGCAGTCAACATTAATTTAAATCAAACTCACAGTGGCACTGAAAGCTTGCACTTGCAGTTACAAATTAAATTGCTTTTTATTACAGGAGTGACTCGCATAGGCCGCGATGACGCCCCTGTACCTCAGGACATCACTATTGAGGGTCCCGGCATTGAAGCCGAACACTGCAGGATTGAAAACAGAGGAGGGGTCATCACTCTTGACCCATGCGGACACCTGTGTTCACTCGATGGAGTCCCTGTTACCAGACCCACACAACTAACACAAGGTAACCCTAATTTTCACAATCAGTGAAAACGCATTTACCACATGTATGTTTTTGTTTGTTTCCTTTGGAAAACACAGCATCTAAGTAAATGAAAAGGGGAAGAGGTTTAACACCCTGGGAATGTAGTGCATTATGTATTAGAAATGCATAATGTGTCTTTCCAGCAGGGTCTCGGTTTTGGACGTCACACAGAGTTTAATTGGTGCGGTTTTGGATCTTTTCTTAATGCGACGCTGTGACTCAGAGCTTCCAGAAGTGTTAAAGTGAGCTACCAAGCTCAGCTTTTCTTCCCCAAGGTTGTATTTTCCCATAATCCCTGCATTCTTTAGCCTCACCGAGTTCCTCAACAAATGATCCATCATTCTCTATGCTTATTTTCTTTCAGATATCAGTGAGAATGAGTCAGATAAACATTTACCAGACTTATTCTGACACTTAAAGTGCAGATATTGACGAGACTGTGAAATGTGTCTTTGTTTCTGTAAGAGGGACTGTCAATAGGCACGACTGTCATGCAAATGAAGATAAATTTCTTTTGGTTTCTGAATGCTTTTAGAAAGCTACAAACAGGCCAGTTTTAAAGGAACTCATTTTATACATCTGTATTGCAAAAAGAGGCCACATGCTAGTTCTAAAGGATGTTTTGTCATTGAGAATGAGAGGCATATTTGAGGCTAACCTCCCCTGACTCTAAACGCTTTGAGTCAATTAGATTAAAACTGAGAGCACGTGAGCTACAGGGCTGGTAACAATCAGCAGAGCTCAGTTAGAGATCCGTTCCACCTCCTCCACTCATTGTGACGCAACAAGTGCCGTCACTTCGCCCCAGGCAATTGTAAAACTTCAGTTGATTGGCAAATTCTCTGATTGGTGTCAGACTCAATCTATTATTAGTCTGATCGAGACATTGTGAGTCTGCTGGGTAGTTATCTAATCCTGACTAAGGTGTCTGGTATGTAAACAGCAGAAATCGAACTACTGAACAGACTCTGGCTCTGAAAAAATATTGAAATAAATAAATAAATAATATATTCTCGTATGCTCATAAAGGCTGCGTTTACTTGATCAAAAATACAGAAAAAACAGTAATATTGTGAAATATTATTACGGCTTAAAATAATGTTTTTCTATTTTTAAATAGTTTTAATATTATTTATTCATGTGATGCAAAGCTGAATTTTCATCTCCATTAATTTTTCATACTCCAGTCTTCAGTGTCACGTGATCCTTCAGAAATCATTCTAATATGCTGATTTATTACTTTTATTATTAATTTTGGAAACAATTGTGCTGCTTATTTATTTATTTATTTTTTTTTTTGGAACCTGTGATTCATTTTTCAGGATTCTTTGATAATAAAAAGTTAAAAAGAACAGCATTATTTAACATAGGAATATTTTTTTGCTATCTTTGACATCACTTTTTATCAATTTAACACATCCTTGGTGAATAAAAGTATTAATTTCTTTTCAAAAATTGTAGTTTATATTGTTACAAAAGATTTTTATTTTAAATAAATGTTGTTCTTTTTTACTTTTTATTTATTAAAAAGGTTGGAATATTTATTATTCCAATGGGGTTGGAATATTTATAATTACAACTAAATATTAAGCAGCACAACTGTTTTCAGCATTGATGATAAATCAGCATACTGGAATGATTTCTGTAGAATCGTGACACTGAAGATGAGTAATTCTCTGAAAATTCAGCTTTGCATCACAGGAATAAATTACATTTTAAAATATATTAACATAGAAAATAGTTATTTTACATTGAAATAATATTTCACAATATTACTGTTTTGTGGATTTTTGATTAAATAAATGCAGCCTTATGAGCATAAGAAACTTCTTTAAAAAACATAAAAAAAATTACTTATCCCCATTATTATTATCTTGCACTTTTTTTCAAAGTTGATCCACATACAGTACATTAAAATATATGCCTTAATATTTTAGAAAAAGGATTCATTTTATGATATTTTGGTGGTCCTTGTGAATTTTAAACATTTTTATACTACTGACTTTTGAGCGGATCTAATTTCTCATGGTCTACAACATCATGACTGATGAACGCTTGGGGTTTTGTGCTGACATCCACATGGTGATGTGGAGAGGTCAGAAAACTAAAGATTATGCTCAGTCTTGTGCAACAGGAACAATTGATTTAAACTGATTTCAGTCAGACTTGCACAAAATATTACTCAACAGGAAAATCCTGCAGATGGCTGTACAAACATCTTGGAAAAGGTGCTTATAAACTTTTATAATCTACATTTTATAGGTTGTTTCTTCTCCACAAGTTATTCTTTGGGCTTTCTCTCAGGTAACTTTATCTCTGAGTAGCTAGGTAGACAAAGAAAATGTAGGGGGTGGGGTTAAATAGCCCCTTTCACTTACTTTCAAGTGTTTGCTTTAACAAACAGGGTCATTTTCGAGTTTACCAGTGTTAATAGTACAGCATCGTTTAAACTGTTCATTAAAAGCTTTGACTTACTTTCCAACGCGAGTTACAGCTTAAGTGAAACAGCTGGACTTCCCTCTCGTGTTGTACTTGAGTATGTAAAGAGCACCACCCCTTTAGGTTGGGTTTGGAGTGTGTGCTTTATTCTCATTGACCTGAGGAGAGGAGGAAAGTGAAGCGGTCGCGTTTATCATACAGTGAAAAGCACCGGTCATGGCTTTCGGCGTCAAACACTAATTGACTGCAGAGCTCCGTTCACGCTTTGAGGTACTCGCTCAATGGGACTTCCTGAAAGGTTTGTTTCCCTTTTTAATTTTTCGTTTTCTTCAGTAAATTGATTAGATATGTGGTTTAGACATTTACACTGAATACACGCGGCAAGTCAAGGACGCGAACGTTTCTGTTACGATAACCGAAGCCGCCTACGTGCTCGCTCACAGCTTCGTTTATTTTAACGTTCTTATTTTATTGTCACTAGCGTCACTTAATTTTTTTAATTAGTATAACTTTGTTTTTGAATCTGCTTGTTTGAGTAAGCCGACTAGTTTTGAATTGTAATTTCGTAATTTTAAAAATGTAAATATTTAACCTGATATTTTATTGACGTGCGTGACGTCATAGACGTCTATAGAGGGAGACCACCTTTTTTTGCACCGTGTAATTTTTTTTATAATATTCACATATTTGTCTGTTACAGATAACAGGTAGTTTAGAAATCCACAGCTTATCTCTATATGTAAATGATTGTCAAGTACAAATACTGCTGTTGCTGCAACCTACAACACTGTCAGGGTGGGTTGAAACAGTAATCAATCGTTTTGGATGATTTGGATCGACTGTGGTAATCAAATTTTGAGGTAATATAATATATATTTTTTTAAGAATTCTCTTCTGCTCACCAAGCCTGCATTTATTTGATCCAAAATACAGCAAATGCAGTAATATTGTGAAATATTAATATTAAGAAATTATAGAAATTAATACTTGTATTTAGCAAGGATGCTTTAAATTGATCAAAAGCGATTATAAAGACATATATAATGTTGCAAAAGATTTCTATTTTAGATAAATGCTGTTCTTCTGAACTTTCTATTCATAAGAGAAAACCTGAAAAAATTTACTCAGCTGTTTTCAACAAATAATAATAAATGTTTTTGAGCAGCAATTCAGAATATTAGAATGTTTTCTGAAGGATCATGTGACTGGAGTAATGATGCTAAAAAAAACAGGAAATCACAGGAATAAATTACATTTTAAAATATATTAAAATAGAAAACAGTTATTTTAAATGGTAAAAATATTTTTCAAAATGTTACTGTTCTTGCTGTACTTTGGATCAAATAAATGCAGGCTTGGTGAGTAGAAGAGACTTCTTTAAAAACATTAAAAATCTTACTGTACTGTGTTTTTTTTAATTTATTTATTTTTTATTATTAAACCTTAGATAATTATGCCACCCCAGTTTCATTTGAATTAAAAATGATAAACATGTAGGAGGCATTATTTTTTACAGTAATTAACTTTAGTTGTTTTGATGCATGCATATATTTAGTGTATCATATGGTTGTCCATATTATGTCAGCACATGAACTGTGACCATCATGTTTCCTGAGCAAAAGGCCAGATGCACTTTTTTTTCTTAATTATCAAATAACATTTACCTAATATCCGTGCTATGATCTTAACTGTTTCTCCCCTCTAATTCATAGCGTTAAACAGATATATTAAATGTTTTATTTGTACCAGAAGATTGTTTCCTTGTGGTGCTGGGCTAATCCAATCATTTGAGCAGGGAACTGTTCATAAAATAACATGCCCGTTTGATTATGCGATCAAAGGAATCTTATTTTTAATCCAAGTCTGACTTTAGAAGAAGAGAGAGCGTTTATAAGATGAAGCAGCTGTGTTTGTGGATTCATTTGTGGGGCAGAAGGGCAGGAAAAGACTTTTGCAATAAACTACAAGTGTAAACTCTTTTATGTAAGTCTTGGAAACGTTTTTACGAACCTACACAAATGTATTCTGCATGGAAGTACATGAAACACAATTGCAATACAGTCACCTTAGGTGCCAAGCTTAGATGTGTACATCTTTGTTCTTGTGAAAGTGTATTTATTTAGCCTTAGGAGCACAGCTGTGTAGACTAAACAGTTACAAGTGTGCGCATGCACACGTGTGCCTGTTTATGTTTCTGTTTCACAAGTGTTTCTCTGGACTTGCAATGCCTATGGATGTGTGCAGACTGACTCAGAGTTTTATTTTTTTCCTGCACATTGTGTCCATCTGTTGTTATGAAATCGGCGCATCCCGCAGCTCAAGCTGTATTTGTCTATTTTGTGACACATTAAAGTTCAGACTGGAAGTCCAGACTGGAAGTCCAGAGAAAGCTTTGAAGAAATGTTCTGCCAATGTACCAAACCCTGGAATGTGTGAGACAGATTTAAGAGACTGAATGTCAAAGGTTTGGCATGTTAATGACACAAATGACTGGACATTCAGAGAACTGAACAAACTTATGCACTGTAATGAAGTTGTGAAGATGAGTTAAAGTAGGACGTTTTTTTCATTAGGTTTCATGCATTGAAATCCAGTGATCACTTACAGACAGTTCCCATTCAGAATTCTTGTTTTGATGCAATTGTTTTCGCACACACTAGCTCTTGAATCCTCACATCTAGCGAAAAGACCACTGAGGCAAATATTTTGAGGGTTTCACTGAGGAGGAAAAAGAGGTCCTACATATTTTCCATGAGCTGTTATTCCGCTTTCTATGACTTTTTTTCCGGGCTTGCATCCATCTGCCGTTCTGTGGTCTCTGATTTCAGATTAGTGGAAAGAGCAGACCCAGACCCTCAGGATCTAGTACTCTACTAAGAGACAATAAGGAAAAACTAATGTATAAATCAGCTTTTATAGCAAAACAAGCTTTTCTTAATCAGAATTTGCAGCTATGCTGACTGACAACAAAAGTAATGAAAAGATTCATTTGCACTGGTGTCTTTTAGTGCTCTGGGTTTTAGTGAACTATGGACTTGAGTGACGTGAATGCTTGTCTGGTCTTTCTCAAATTTATCTATGTGTTTATTGTCCTCTATCTGCAGGTTACACACTCTGTCTGGGTAAATCCTATATCTTTCGCTTTAACCATCCCGAGGAGGCCAACCGTATGAAAAGCATGCTGCCTCAGAAGAGTCCCGTCTCTCCGCTGGTCTACAGCACAGGTAACATTTCCTTCTTCCAAGTCTTCCGACTTATCTTAACATCACTATCATATTACTGTCATGCTCTTTTTCTTTAACTATCCATCTTATGCACCCAAACCCCCTCAGGAACTGAAACCACTGATCTTTTGTACGCAGACATAGCCTGTATCCCATATCACAACATGCCAGCTCAACATACATGGAGGATCTTCTCTGTCTCTGCGTGTGTGTGTGTGTGTGTGTAAAACAGGTTTCATTTATCTATCCTACAGCTCTTTTGCCGCCTGAAATAGGATCCTCTAAACTTTTGATGTAGCAAAAGTCTTTTAAGAGTGCTAAATATCTACTTTACAAACCAGGCATCTTTGCACAGAGTTAAGGCTACTTGGAGCAATCTATGCTCTAATTTTTGTATAAAAATGACACTGAAAAGATGTTGTAGAATATGTCAGCTCTGACCCATCTCAGCCCCTACTGTCAGATTAAAAAAACTAAAAAATGAAAGTTTTTTTTTTTTTTTTTAATCTTCATAACATTATTTCAGAATTCTTGCATATTTTCTTGTTTTTGTATTCAAAAATGAATATTCAAAACAATTTCACAACTGCATTTCTGAAATAATTTCATTATGCCCTGTAAGTGCATTTATATTTTTATGTATAATTTCAGATTTTTTAGGTTTGCTTTTTATACTCTACCAGTGGGGTGTGCGATACGATATGTGCGGAAATGTCTCCACGATCTGCTTCTGAAAAAATATTGTATCGTACTAAAGCGCGCCTCCGTCTCAATGTACTGTACAACACGACATACACTCACTCACGGGACACTGCACTTATTCGCAATCACAAAAGTGCATTATTTGAATGTGCTTTAAAGCCTTGCCGGTTAAATAACGTTATTTTGTCCACGCGCTGTTCTGGCATACGCTTCATGAGCCCGGAAGTTACACCTTAAGTGCAGACGCGCTAAAAGCCTGTAAAACGGCGTCTGATTATTGGACTAAGCTATCTTTCACGTCTGATTCGCTAATACTGTCAAAAACACACAAGGATTACATATAACCAAGGTTGGTTATGTATAAAGTTAAAGTAAACAGTTGAGAGAAAAACGGATGCACGCCTGTATATTAGATGCGTCTCTTAAAGTGACAGAACTAAACATGCTGCAAATTGCCATTAAAGAGACAGTTCACCCAAAAAATGTACTTACTAACATGTTGTAACAAAACCTCTATTAATGTTTTTTCTTGTGCTGAACACAAAAGAAGTTATTTTGAATAATGTAGATAAGAGTAGCTGGTCCCCACTGACTTTGATAGTGGGGAAAAAAAAAATTAAATACTATGGGGACCAGCAACTATTTGGTTACCCACATTCTTCAAAATAAGTTTTATGTTCAAAATGTTTTCTGATAAACATCAGTAAATGATGACTGAATTGTCATTATTGGGTGATGGTAGGCTAATAAAACAAAACAAAGAAAATCACTCTCTGCTCTTGACTGTAGAAATTTAATACAGTTGCTTTTAAAAGTCAATGTATAATTTTTGTATATAGTGTATATGGTTTTATTTAGTTTCTTGAATGCTACTCCTAATTACACCTACTGTACCTGAAAATTAAAGCACTGTTTGTTTTATTTGTGTAAAATGTGTATTTGTAACACGTAGCCTATCTTTGTTCTTATTTTTTCATAACAAAGATAAAATAATGACAAAGATTTTTATCTTCGCCCACTTGGCCTAAACATCTGGCATTCTTTTTATATTAGATTTTGTGACCTTGTAAGGCTTTGGTTTTAAAATAGCGAAAATAGTTTGGCTGTACTGCTCAGATAACTTACAAAAAAACCAACATGACAAAGAATCGTGACATAATCGTGATATTTCTGAAACAAATCGTGATATATTTTTGCCATATCGCCCACCCCTACTTTATCATCACTTTTGATCAATTTAAAGCATCCTTGCTAAATAAAAGTATTAATTTCTGTAATTTCTTTCCCAAAAAAACTCGCCTCTAAGACTTTAAGCCGTTGAATTGTATAGTGTATAATGTTACAAAATCCTGAAAAAAATGTACTCATATGTTTTAAATATTGATAATAATAATAATAATAATAAAAATAAAAATGTTTCTTGAACAGCAAATCAGCATATTAGAATGATTCCTGAAGGATCTTGTGACACTGGAGACTGGAGTAATGAAGCTGAAAATGTAGTTTTAATCACAGGAATAAATTAAATTTTAAAATACATTCAAATACAAAGCAGTTAAATAGTAAACATTTCACAATATTACTGATTTTGCTGTATTTTGTATCAAATAAATGCAGGTTTGGTGAGCAGAAGAGACTTCTTTAAAAAACATAAAAAAATCTTCCTGTTCAAAAACTTTTGACCGGTAGCGTATATAGTTTTAATTTAAAAATATGTATTATTTTTCTATATAAATGACTTTTATGAAGTACTGAAAGATTTAGCTAACTAACTCGCGTATAGCTAAGAAAACCCACATACGCTCAGGGAGCCAGTCTGTCTCGTGGAATGTGTGATCTGTACACAGATGTGGTTTGGGTTCTTCCTGTTGATTGATTGAACATTTTGGTTGAGGTGTAGAGAGTAACATAAATCATCGCAACCTCCTCTCAAGTCTTTCTCTCACTCACACTGTGTTGCTAGACAGCAGGAATGAATCTTCACATAAACAAACGTGCACCCACTCACACAAAGTGAATCGTACATAGCAAACCTGGGAAAAACACACACACACTTTAGGCCTCACTATGCTCAGTATACTGGTAGAAGTTAAACTTTAACCCTTATGTTGCTGTCTAGTTAGTTTATAGGGGTGATGGCCTTACCAGTGTGGTATATACACCAGCATGCATCAGTTTCTTTCAGTAGCCATATAAAGTGAAGCTTGTGGCTAAATGGTTAGCCAGAACCTCCCCATGTATGGTCAAAGTTTGTGTGATCTTGCATGCCTTTCATTTAACTCTGTCATCTTTATGATATATCTGCTCTGTTTCCTTCGTTACCTTCACGTGAGAGATTCTTCCATGATTTAAGTTCCTGCAGACTAATGTACGCACACATGCACCTTAAAGAGATAAAGGGATTTTTCTTGGCATGTGCAGGTTTATGTGTTTTATGAGCATTCACGTCAGTCATCTGAAGTGGGATTGCTTTGATCTTCGCTGTCTTGGCACGTGGCGGAGTGAAGCTTACCTCTCGTCCAGAAAGCAGATGAGGAAAGTGTGTCTGTGAAGGGGGGAGATGGAATAGCAGATGTAGAAGCCAAATTAAACATGGACGTCTTTTGTCTGATGTCTTCCTAGCCGGTGCTGGATCATCTACAGTTATTTAAATTGAACAAATTAAGTTAACTAAGGAAGTTTTTGTATCTTGTGGAATTTTTTGTGTAGAGGAGACTTTCTGTTTGTGTTTCTAGAATGTTTTGAACTTTAGTCAGTTTCTGTTTTTAGAAAATGTCTTAACTGACTAGGTTTGTGTTCGTTTAAAGAAGTTCACTTCAAGAATGAAAATGTACTCACCCCTAGGTCATCCAAGATGTTCAGTCGCAAAGAAACTGTTTTTTGAGGAAAACATTCCAGGAATTTTCTCCATATAGTGGACTTCAGTGGTGGCTGACGGGTTGAAGATCTAAATTGCAGCTTCAAAGGACTCTACACAATCCCAGCCGAGGAACAAGGGTCTTATCTAGTGAAACAATTGGTCATTTTCTTACAAAAATAAAAATGTATATACTTTTTAACCACAAATGCTCATCTTGCACTAGCTCTACAATGCGCATGCACGTCTTCACGCATTGCATAATCACGTTGGAAAAGTCACGCGTGTTTAGTTCTTCGTCTGTGTACTTCGTGTGTAAGGTGGGGTAGAGCGAAAAACTCCATCTCATTTTCTCCTCCAACTTCAAATTCGTCCGATGTTGTTTTAACTTTTTTTTTATAAGGGCGTTTTAATTTCTTTGCATGTTTGCTTTGTAAACGCTGGGTTGGATTATGTAATTCGTGAGGTCAAGTTGGTGCAAGACAAGCATTTGTGGTTAAAAAGCATGTATATTTGTATTTTTCTTAGAAAATGGCCGGTCATTTCGCTAGATTAGACCATTATTCCTTGGCTGGGATCATGTAGAGCCCTTTGAAGCTGCATTGAAACTGCACTTTGGACCTTTAACTCATTGGCCACCATTGAAGTCCACTATAAGGAGAAAAATCCTGGAATGTTTTCCTCAAAAACCTTAATTTCTTTCCACATGAAGACATCTTGGATGACATTGAGGTGAGTAAATCATCAGGAAGCTTTCATTCTGGATGTGAACTTCTCCTTTAAGCTGTAACGCCACGTTCAATACATGCCTAATTTATCTGTCCCTGAGGGCAAACTGTTGACCTTTTGGTTCCAGGTCATTGCAGGTCAAACAAGCCTCAGGTACAGCAGTCCGAGCTCCCCGTACTCCTGCAAACAATTAAACCAATTCCAGGAGTTAACAAGGGCCAAGCAGACAGTTATATAACTCCTCGTAACCACTTTCTCATGCTTGTAATAGTCTGACCTTTTCAAAGGCGAAACTGCTAGTAATAAACTATCTGAGTTTATTCTTCTGAAGAGCCTTTCTTGTGTTTATTTTTAGATTATCTGAAGTTCAGCAGTGACTTCAGTCATTGTTTGGGTGGCTCTGGCTCGAGAGGGATGCGCTCCGTTTCCGAACTGCGGGATTTGATGGACACTTTACAAAAAAAGAAGCAGGCGTTGGAGAACAGCTTGCGAGCCAATGGGGACTCAAGCCCCTCCTACTTTAGCATGACGCAGTCTCCTCCCACCACACCTAATCTGATGTCGCCAATCACCACGTCCTCTCCAATATCCTATCAAGAACAAACCCGCCGATTTTACAGCTCTGAAAGGCCACCACTTGCTTCCAAAGTGCCAGCGCATTCGTCCAGCAGCATGCCTCCATCTCCTCGTCGTTCCGACCCTCGAGAGCGCGACGCATCGCTTCCTTATTCTCGACCGATGATGCGTAACCAATCTCAGGACAGTCTCCTCCTCAATACATCAGACAGTCGCCGTGCTGGAACCTCAGGCTCAGCGCTCTCAATGTGGAACGGCTCGTCTACCGGTGCAACTGATTCCCTCCCTCCAACGCCAGTGGGCGGTAGTGGCACAGCCAGCATGCCTTCTAGTCCTCGTTTGTCTCGTAGATTCAACACCCCAGATGCAGGCCGTAACGGAGGACTCGAACCCATCCCACGGCAGCGGAAGTACTCCGCTGGGTCACTTACAGGCATGAGCTCGCACAGTCGCTCCCTACCACGCCTCTATCGACCTGCCGACAGTCAGCTCACCCTCCCGCCAAGTTATCGCTCACCTGACGGCCAGCTTTCCCGCCCAACTGGTGCCCAGAATGGTCATTCTGAAGTAGTTTCCATCTCGCTCTCCAACAGACCGAACACTAGTACCAAACACATCGTAGCCCCTCCAGATGTCACCATGACATCAGGAGAAGCCACAAGTCCACGCCAGGCCAAGAAGGTGAGTTTGACATCCACCAGCTGCTACTCAGAAGTGGACAGGCAAGCCATGCGTGGTCCCTCGCCAGCTCTGGAGATTGGTCTTGGGGAAAGAAGGCAGTCGTTCGGAAAAGCAGGCCTGGGTCCACCGAGTGGCTTCAGGGAGAGAAAGGGCAGCATCAGCTCTCTAAGCGGAAAGGAAGAGCTTCAAGACTACCATCAGAGACAGAGGGACGAAAGACTGCGGGAACAGGAAGTGGAGAGACTGGTGAGAGACTTTTATCACTTTATATTGTCGATGTATTGCTGTAAAGGGATAGTTCACCCCAAAATGAAAATTTTGTCATCAATTACTCACCCTCATGTCATTCTAAACCTGTAAGACCTTTGTTTATCTTCGGATCACAAATTGAGAGACTTTTGATGAAATCCGAGAGCTTTTTGACCCTGCGTAAACAGCAAGGTGCAACGTATCCAGGTTCTACGTCAGAACATCAGCTCCTGCGTCAGTAAACGGGCGTTGAAGACTGTTATTTTTGTTTTGTGGCTTCATAACATTACAGTCGGACCACCGATGTCACAAGGACTATTTTAACAATGTCCTTACTACCTTTCTGGGCCTTGAACGTGGTAGTTGTGTTATCGTCTATCGAGCAAGCTCTTTGATTTCATCAAAAATATCTTAATTTGTGTTCTGAAGATGATCGAAGGTCTTGCGGGTTTGGAACGACATGAGGGCGAGTAATTAATTACAGAATTTTCATTATCCCTCTAACACAAAATATGCATAACAATATAGAAGAACTCAAACATCTGCATGTTCGATCATCTGTTTCATTTTATTTTAGTTCTTTAGAAGCATATTCTTCTTCAGACTCACCCAGTGTAAAGAACAAATGGCTTTGATGATTGATTTTATCTAGAATATTTAACATTCCTCCTCCATTACCCTGTTTTCTTTTCTCATTGTGAAGGGGGTATCATATTTAAAATCTGGTGATATTTCAACTTTTCTTGCAATATGGAGCTCACATATGAGGGATCCCACCTGTAGGCTAATCAATCTTCCCGCCAAACTTGGGCTCCAGCATTCCACTCGGTTATAACAAACAGACTATGTGCAGGAAGGCCCCCCTGGTTCTCTGTAGTGGATGCGGTGGAAGACCCAAAGCAGAGGTGTGGCTGGATAAACCTCCTATTAATAGACAGCTCGACAGCCCAGAACCACATCCACTTTCATTGAACCCGGCCTCTAGAAAACACTCTCTCTGGGAGGCCGCCCACAGCTGCAGATGATCCTGGCAAACTGCCCACGCTAACATGCCCCATTCTTGCTTCTCAGCTGCTCTCAATGGGGTTCAAATGAAAGGCAACAAAGTTTTTGTACGCTTTGGTTAAGGGAGGCCACCTGTGGCGCCGCCCTGCTGGGCAGAGGCCAAACCATCAGCGTAGGCCGCCCACTCATTAGTTAGCACCACAACTACAGGCTGGTGATCTTTACAAGGCCAGCACTGAGTGAAAACACGGCCGCTACAGGTGGAGAAATATATCCACACATAGACTTTCACTGGGTTTCTTTGAAAAACATACACTCTTAGAGGAATGTAATATTACAGACTTTAGCCATGGTTGTACATGTCCAAAAAAACACACATTTATTTCATGATGGCACAGTTGCGTAGCATGTGCTGTTTTGTTTTTTCTGTTTCAGAGCCCAATGAGCTCTAAAATGTTGGAGGAAAACTATCCAATAGCATTTCCAAATGGCAGCAGTATTGGAAAAATATATGTAAAAAAAGTTAATTTCATGCACTTGAGATCTATTTATATATTTAATGGTACTTTATACGTCACTCGCAAAGATATCAATTGCTCTGCCAATGACTTTGAATGGCTTTAAGTGTAAATGCTTTTTTACCCATTTTTTCCTATACAAGGATCCTGTTCCAGTTCCTGAATTCCTGATTGCAAACGTACCACTTACCAATATTTTGTGCATCGTGAATGGCGAGTTTGCTCTTGAATCAATGATTTAAAAAAAAGCATTTTTGGTGAATCCACGTAATTTACCATAGAAATATCATGTTTATTGATAACCTTTATTCATGAAGTTTTGAGTTTTCCTTTAGGCTTTGTAGGATTTTGGACAAATTTGGACAGGTCCCTTTTCTAAACAACCCAATTATAGCTTCCCAAAGGGTAAATTTAAACTTTTTTTTGATAATTATTGACCTACAGAGTCTAGAGAATTGTACTGCAGTTGTTTATTATCTTCTTAATCATTTAACAAATGATTTGATTGACAGCAGTGGTTCTAGAGGCAAAGTTGTCCAGAATGAGGAGTTCTATCACATGATACAAATATTGCGAAATGGCCCCTCCCCAGTGGCTGATTTCTTTCAACTTTCTCACAGACCTTTAGGGCCGTGAATCAAACAAGCCCACCAAGTTTCATTCCAATCAGGCTCTGTTAACCTTGTCTAATGGGTGCTCAGACTTCATCGTCCAATGGCGGGCATTTTTTTTTTGAGATACGCGAATGTCCTTATAGACAGTTGTGGCACTTTTTGGACCAAAACTGTGCATAGCAATTTTCATGTTGATAGGAAAAATGGTTGTGTAGGTGTAGTGTTTTTTTTGTTTTTTGTCCCTCTTATAGCACCACCAAGTAGACAAGATTTTTATTTATTTATTTATTTTTTTTTGTCATCCCGTGACCTCAGATTGAGCTCTTACATAAGTGTTCTGAGTTTGGTGAAGAAATCTCATTCCGTTCAGGGGTTATAGGCATTTTACTAAAAGTAGCCCCACCCACTTCGAATGTTTTGGCATCGCTTTGCGATGGCCAGTCGAAAGTTCAACATTTTTTGATAATTATTGATATTCACTCTCCATAGAATCTTTTTGCACTGGTTTGGTTCCAGTCAGGCGAAAAACCTAGGACTAGTTCCTGCGACTGATGGTTTAGGAGTTATGAGCGATTTCATACTTTTAATCGCTGTAGCGTCCCTGTCAGGCTGATTGGGGCGAGCCTTGGTGAAGTTGTCGGCGGTGTGAGTACTACCATGCCACCAAGTTTCAAGTATCTACGACTTACAGTTTGGTCTCCACGATCAATTTTACGAGGCAATTCCAGATCCTTGGTTATTCTTACAATTACAATAGGGTTTCAAGCTACGCTTTATGTAAATTGGGGGAATCCAGTGAAGTTTTGCCCTTTGCTCATGCACTGGGGCTGATAGCGTGCCGTGAATAAAAGCGGAAGGATTGAATCACGCTGCTCCTATTTGTATTTCCTTTCCTGTCCAGTGCCAGCAGTGTTTTTATTGGGTCTAGTTTCACTCTCTGCCCAGTTTCTGAGAGCTCCCTCTCCGTCTCTCTCTCTCTCCCATTTGCAACCCACCGACTCATCAACCTCCCATCAGAGGGTTTGTGTTTCTGACACCGGTTGAAGTTGTTGAGTTCACGTCTCTGTAATTTGTACTTGATGTGTTAAGGAACGTAACTAAACCTGGCATCTTTTTGATGAGGGCATGATCTCCTCCTCTGAGGTGGAGGTCACCATGTGTCCTCTGACCTCTGGATCTGTTGATATGGTGAGTAGAGCTTTCTGAAGAATAGGGCTGTGTGAATGCATAAAAGTGCTGGGCTTGGTTTTGATTTACAAGGAAATGTCTTCTTTATGGATTTAATAACTGCTAATATGACTGTGATGCAGGATGGGTTGTTCGTTCGCGGCTACATGAACCTGTGAGATCATTTTTCTTGGCTCTGGAAATGCTCGCCTGAACTTGCTGTTTGCATTTCCATATCAGTCGATAAATACAGGGTTTTTTTCAAACCAAGTGCACTCCTTCATGAGCCAGGGTTGTTTTTAGATGTATATGCCTAGTTGTCTTCATCTGGTCTTTCTCTGATCGCAGTTTGGTGCTGTCTTTGCACCTTATTTCATGATTGAATCAAAGATGTTTGTATATTAGACCTTCTTGAGCAGTAATGTTCTTCTTTAAGCTATCCATGGGCTGTTAGTGTTTGAGTTTTCTCCAAATAACAAACATGTTCAGAACTGCTGCAGGTAAATCTGTTTGCATTTCAAAGGTGAGAAAGGTTTCCAAATTTGTCATTCCCTCTAGCTGATGCTGCATGTGTCTGAATATGCATTTTTGTCATACTGTCTCTGTCTGATCCATAGGAACGTCAGCGTCTGGAGACTATCCTTAATCTGTGTTCTGGGCTGGGCCGTGCAGAGCAGGACAAAACCGGCTTGGCTGTCGCTGACTTGCAGAAGATCAACAAGGAGCTGGAGAAATTACAGGTGTCAGATGATGAGTCTACGTTCTCAGACTCTGCAAGTCTGTCAGCCAGCATTTCTGCTGAAAACGACTATGGGCTTAAAGCCCGGGAGACCCAAGTCGGCGAGGAGAGACAGGTACGCCAGCGCAAGAATAGTGGACACAGAGAAGTCAGGGCGGAGACAACAGCTGTCCTTGGCTCCGCTCCCACCCCTTCTCCTCGACTGACACGGATAAACAAGGTAATTAGTAAAGCTTCTCTTAAGCCATTTAAGCTACTCTTAGAAGTGAATGAGAGGAACTGAATTCATGCATCTAGTAAAAATCACCTTGGGACCATTTGATTTACAATCATTGCGTTTGCATTGCATCAGAACATTTTAAGTGTCCAATGACTTTTTTTGGATAATGTAATATAATATAATATAATATAATATATAAAAAAATTGCTGACAGAAACATACTCTTTTAAAATTAAGTTTAAAAAATTAAAATTATACTATATAATAATTGAACTTTTTTTTAAAATCAAATAAATAGATAATAGCATGTTCCCATTTCAACTATATGATATGATATGATATGATATTATATTATATTATAAAAAATTTCTGACATAGAAATTACCTTTTTTAAATTACTTAGTAAATAAAAAAAATGTAAATTATAATATATAATAATTCAATTTATTTTTTAATTAAATAGTTTAAATTTTTTTACCATTTCAATATTATATTATGTTATATGTTCATATATTATATTATATTATATTATTATAAAAATTGCTTTTTAAATTATTAAATAAAAAAAATAAAATTATAATTTACTCTATATAATTTAATTTATTTTTTTATTAAATAGATAATAGTATGTTACCATTTCAACTATATTAAATTGTATTATAGAAATTGCTTACATAGAAATATACTCTTTTTAAATTATTTATTAAATAAATTTATACAATTGACATTTAAAATACAAAAAATTGTATTTTACTATTTTAACTATATAGCATTACATTATGTAATACAAAAAAGTATACTAAATAATAGAAATTACCTCTTTAAATTATTAATGGAATTTAAAAAAATAAAAGTATAATTTATAATAATTAAATTTATTGTTAAATTAAATACATTTTCTAAAAATTACCACTTCAACAATAATACTATATTCCATTATGTTAGACTGTATTGCATATTAATATTATATTGTATTTTATTATTTTATAAAAATGGCTGACATAGAAGTTACCTCTTTTTAATTTTTTTATGAAATAAAAAAATGAAATACATTTTTTTTTAATGAAATAAAAAAGGTTATATTATATAATATTTTATTTTTAAATAAATAAATAGTTTTTAAAATTGTTACTATTTCAACAATATTAAATTACATTCTAAACAATTACTGACAGAAATATACTCTTTAAATTATTCATTCAGTTGTCAAGTATAAATTAAAAATATTAAGATTATAATTTATAATAATTCAATTATTTTCTTTCACTTTTAAAAAAAAATATATATTTTTTTTTAATTAAATAGCCTAAAATTTGTATTTGAAATTACCGTTTCAACAATTATATTACACTATATTATATTATAGTATATTATATTGTATTCACCTTTACTCTGACTGATTGCTTTCCATTATAGCTTCATGTATGAAGTCTTTTCTGCATGCAGTGTGTGTTTTAATCTTGTTAGGTAATTGAATCATTTGTAAAGCTAGTCCTTTTCCATACTGCTAATTCCTGTGACCTTTTGGAGAGGTTATAAGAGTTTCCCACCCTTCCCTGGCATGCACACAACCTCACGCACACTTTAATCCATGAAGGAATGTGCGGGTGTCTTCCCTCCAACTCCTGTATAATCTAATCTAATTAGTCTTCTGCTCAGTAGCAGCAGTCATGCGTCGGTTCTGTTATTTATCCAGCTACAGATAAACACTATAGAACACAAAATGACCTTGGAAACTAGTTTATAGAAACTATATATCTGTATTAGCCCTGTTTCTCTCTTCTAGCCCACACAGAAACAGCTGAAGCAGCTCAGAGACATGCCCTCCATAGTATAAACTGTGATGAGCAGATATAAACATCACCGTCCAAATATAGCAGGGTCATGTGCATTGTGTTTGGTCGATCTTTGCCTCACACAGTGGAAGAATGTCAGTCCTCTCACCCATGTGTGCTGTCCTAATCATACATAGAAGTAAATTACATGTGGAACCTTCCAGGTCAAAGGTCAACTTTTTGCTTCTAAAACTCAAAACAAGCAGATCTCCTTCCACGGATATTGAAAGCCTAGATAAATAATTGGTTTAGGAAATGGAGTGTGTAACTCCGCCCCTCTGTTCCTCGAAGTTTCCGTTGGGCCATTCATCATTGTTGGTGTTCATTCAGTGAATCCTGTTTCTTGGAGCTAAAGATCAGTGGAGCTGTCAGAAGGGGGCATTGCCATGCTATAGATGGCTTGCATTAAAGGGCTTTACACTACCTGCATTGACATCTAACCCAGTTCTAAATGTAGCATTAGCAATCAATACAAAACCCAGCGTTACTAATAAGTTAAGCTTGGAAGGTTAAACATTCACTAATAGCAGCTGAAAAATATGTACATACCTGAACGAGGGGAAAATGCACATGATGGCTCTGTTCTAAAGCCTAGTGAGTTTCCCTGCTTTTTGTTGTGTACATGGGTACCTAACTTCTAAGTAAGCATCCTAACCGATAGAGAACCTAATAAGAAACTGCTTTGAAATGCTCCAGTGCTTCCCACACAAAGCTAACAGGCTACACTACTGATTCCAGTAAAGTTAGCTGCAGTATTATTTATATATCTTGTTATATTATTTATGCCGATTTTTAAATTGTATTTTTTTCTTCTTTTTTTTTTAGTTTAGGTTTGTTTTATGTACTACTGTCATTTTCTTTTTATTAGTTTTTACATTGCTTTTTTTTTTTTTATCTCACAATTCTGACTTCTTGCAATTGTGAGTTTACATCTCGCAATTCCGACTTTTTCCCTCAGAATTACGAGTTTACATCTCGCAATTCCGACTTTTTTCCCTCAGAATTACGAGTTTACATCTCGCAATTCCGACTTTTTTCCCCTCAAAATTACGAGTTTACATCTAGCAATTCCGACTTTTTGCTCGGAATTACGAATGTACATCTCGCAATTCTGACTTTTTTTTTTCTCAGAATTACGAGTTTACATCTCGCAATTCCGACTTTTTTTCTCGCACTTACGAGTTTATATCTCACAGTTCCAACTTTTTTCTTGGAATTACACGTTTATATCTTGCAATTCCGACTTTTTTTGCTCAATTACAAGTTTACATCTCGCAATTCCTACTTTTTTTCCCCCTCAGAATTACAAGTTTACATCTCGCAATTCCGACATTTTTTTTCTCAGAATTACGAGTTTGAATCTCACAATTCTGTTTTTTTTTCCTCAGAATTACAAGTTTACATCTCGCAATTATATATTATTATTATTATTATTATTATTATTATTATTATTATTTATTTATTTTATTATTTTTTTAAATTAACATTGAGAGTCTTTTGTGTTAGTGTTATTTGTGTAGTATTATAGTATTTATTAATGTGGGATAGTACCACCTAGTCCTAAAATGTAACTAAACTGACTTTTAATAATAAAATCTTTATTTTTAATTTCAATTTTAGTTTAGGTTTTAGTAATTTTATGTGTCTGACACTTTTATTATTTTGAAATATTTCTGTTTAATTTATTCTTATTTCAGTTTTATTCATCTAATATTTTTATTTAATTTCAACTTTATTTGTATTTCCAAAAACTATTTTCAAAACTATTTTCCAAATATCGGTAGAGCTTTATTTGACAGTCCTGTTCCTCATGTGCATACTTTGTACCTATTATAGTAATTACAACAACTAGATAATTAGGTACTAACCCTGAATCTAGGTACTGAACCTAACCCTACCCCATGTATTACCTTATATTACCAGAACTTTCTTAGGTAGGTACACTGTAAGTACACGTACTGTGAAACAAAGTGCAACACAAATGTCTTTTATGTATTTTTTAGTTTTTATTGCATTGTTCAATATATTTGTCTGGTTATATATTATCATGTCTTCAGCAGGCACCTGAAGACGACACACAGCTGAAGCTGGACGTAAGACGCATAGAGGAGGAGAGGATCCAGGTCCTAAACAATATGGAGGAGTTAGAGCTGAAGATCAAAGACCTGGACAACCAGATGGAGGAGTCCATCAGAGAGGTACAGTAGACACATCTACAGGTCAGGGAGGAAGTGTGAGAGATCAGGGATGGTGGGAGTAGTGACAGGAGAGTGTCTATTGCGTGTAGGAGAGTTGTGCATGTGGCGAAGTAATCAAGAGCTGTGATGAGGACCACAGCTAGACAAGGAGGTCTGACCTGCCAAGACTAAATCTGGTTTACTTTCTCTCACTTAAAGCCTCACTTTCTCTGTTTTTCCCTTTAAATGATACACTGCATTCCTGATTCGATTTCAATATCGTTATTGCTCCTCCATCATTCCTCCTCCACTGTAATGCACTTTTCCTTCCAGATGTCCTCATTTCTCCTATTTGTTCCTTTCATTCCTTAACATTCTACTAATTTACTAACGTAAATTTGCCAAAAAAATTGAAAATTTTGTCCTTTGTTCATCTTCAGAACACAAATTAAGATATTTGATGAAATCCAAGAGCTTTCTGACCCTACATACCTTAACTACCTAAGTGTCAGTTGAGGTTCAGAGCTCTCGGAATTCATCAAAAATATCTTAATTTGTGTTCTGAAGATGAATGAAGGTTATATGGGTTTGGAAGGACATGAGGGTGAGTAATTAATAACAGAATTTTCGTATACTTTTAAGCTGGTCTTAGACACTGTAAAGTTGTTTATAAAGCCCAAGGTCCAAAGCACAAGAAAAAGCTATAGCCAAGTTGTCCTTAAAGCAGAAACTCCCATCTCTTGATTAATTATACGTAGGTAGGTTGGTCTTGTGCCAGTAGTACCTGCTAAGTCAGCTGTTCCATTAGAGCCCCATTCAGTAAACCCAGAATGTCAGTGTTGTGCTCTAGTTTTATGACATTAGGCTTTAGAACGTGGGCTCCTTTTTATTTGTGTGAAATAAAGGCACCTTCTAGGTGGTCCAGATTGTAGTGATATTACATCACAGTTTGCCACGAAATCATTGAATTTGTTCCAGTAGTTACTGTAAGTGATGCTGAATTTTTGTGATGGATTTGGATTTTGTTTGAAATAGATCTCTAGATTAAGTCAAAAATGAAATACGAGTTTGTGTGTGTGTTTAGTTGGAAGTGGAGCGCGCTCTGTTGGAAGGCGAGCAGGATTCGGAGACAGCTCAGCTACAGCAGGAGAAAGACGCTCTGGAGCAACTTAAAGAGAAGATGGCTGACATCGAGAACAAAGCGCAGACGGAAAAATCTCAGGTATGCAGCCATGATAAAGTCTGTTTATCAGTGCTGGGGAGTACTTAACTACAGTAGTAAACATTTGAAGTGGATCAAAAAAGTTAATCAAAGTTGTCCTAAGACAAATGTTTTAGTTTTAGGACAACTTTGTTGAAAGCATTTGATCCACTATAAATGTTGACTATTGTATACTTGGTGACGCTACTTACTTAACTCAAATGCTCTCTCTTAAACTGTCCTTTCTTTTAATATGTACAGTAATCAGATTCAGACATTTCATATATATTCAGACAGTTCATATATATATCAAAAGCGCACTACTTTATTTATACTACTGTTCAAAAGTTGGGGGTGGTAAGATTTTTTTTTTTTTCTTTTTTTTTTAAGGGAAGCCCGGGTATTAAGACTTCTATGGCTTAATATAACATAAATTATGTCTCTTAATAAAATATCTAGTTGAAAACACATGAAAGACTTACGTTATTTTAAAAAACATTGTTTTATACATATTTTGGACTATGACGTGACATGGTTGCACTCGTTGAGCTACTGGCGCTACCTGTTGACATTTTTACCACAACACAATTCACAAGATGAAATACTGTATATAAGCGTAGGCTTAAACCAAATGCCATACTATCAATTTTCCCCACAAGGAGTCTAAACGCCCCCCGATATCGAGTGAAATCCACACCGAGAAACTCCTTCAGTGGCTGTGGCGTCAATACAAGTGTCGGCATGTTGACATCCTGCCAAGATGGCATCTGGCGTTTCTTGTCTCTGCCGTTTGTAAGCTCTTTCAGTAGCTGTGGTCTACTAAAAGCCTCAAAGGCATCAGGGCTAAAGTGGAGAGAACAAAGACGCGAGTCCTTAGCAAGTTTTATTTGTCCACAGGCATCTTCTCATTCTTTTCTCCTCTTCTTATCGCTAAGAAAGCAGTGACTTACATCGCTTCTCTTGCTGCCCTTCAACTGAAATTTACAACTAAAAGCCGCACAATGTGGCATCATATCAGTATTTTATTTTCCGAGTTGAGTTTTCAGAGTTGTGTTGCGGTAAAAATAGCAACAGGTAGCGCAATTTCACGTCATCGAAATAATGGCACTCCCCAAAGTTCAAAATTTGTATAAAACGATAGAAGTTTTTAAATAACGTAAATCTTCAATGGGTTTTCTACTATATATATCGGTAAGAAACATAATTTATGTTATATTAAGCAATACATACTTAATACCCGGGCTTTTATTGTTTTAAAGAAATTAAAGAAGTCCTTGTGAGGTATTTTGTAGCCAATTGCTGTTGTTTATTATTGGTTTTGAGTCTGTTACAGAAGTTAGCATGTTTTTATTATCAAGTTTTATTGTAGATTTTAGAGCTGCAAAACGACTAGTCACGATTAATCCATTCAAAATAAAAATTCATGTTTATATACTATATGTGTGTACTGTGTATATTTATTATGTACATATAAATACACACACATACGTGTATATATTAAGGAAAAATGTTAGATAATATATAATATATATAATATTATAATGTATAATATAAATTATATACAAGTGTTTACATACAAATACATACAAATATTTTTTTAAATATATACATATGTGTGTGTATTTATATATTTATATTTATATATATATATATATATACATACATAATAAATATACACAGTACTCACACATATGGTATGTAAACATAAACTTAGTTTGAATCGACTCATCGCGACTAATCGTTTTGCAGCTCTAGTAGATTTATGGTTCCCTAATTGAGATTTGTTGGTTTTTGTGCCAGATAAATGCGGTTAAAGGAGAACTCCACTTCCAGAGCAACAATTTACAGATAATGTACTCACCCCCTTGTCATCCAAGATATTCATGTTTTTCTTTCTTCAGTTGTAAAGAAAATGTGTTTTTTGAGGAAAACATTTCAGCATTTTTCTCCATATAATGGACTGTTATGGTGCCCCAAGTTTGAACTTTCAAAATGCAGTTTAAATGCAGCTTCAAACGATCCCATATGCAGTTTTAAACAATTCCAGCTGAAGAAGAAGGGTCTTATCTACCGAAACGGTCTGTTATTTTCATTAAAAAAAATACCATTTAAATGCATTTTAATCTCAAATGCTCGTCTTGCCTTTCTCTCTCTGAACTCTGTTTATTCTGGTTCAAGACAGTTAGGGTATGTCGAAAAATTTAGATCGTATTTTCTCCCTCAACTTCAAAAATCATTTCAAAATAATCCTACATCGCTGCAGAAGTACCGACACAGTCTTTGCAAAGTGAACATGCAAAAAAGATCAAACACCCTTAACAAAAAAGGTAAAACAGCGATATAAGATGATTTTGAAGTTGAGGGAGAACATGAGATGGGAGTTTTTCGACATACCCTAACTGTCATGAACCAGAACAAAAACAGAGGTCAGGAAGCACAAGACAAGATTGACATTAAAAAGTATATAAATTGTATTATTTTTATATAAATAACCAATCGTTTTGCTAGATAAGACCCTCCTTCTTCGGCTGCATTTGGGATTTGAAGCCGCATTTAAAGCTTGGGGCACCATATCAGTCCATTATATGGAGAAAAATCCTGAAATGTTTTTCTCAAAAAACACAATTTCTTTACGACCGAAGAAAGAAAGACATGAACATCCTGGATGACAAGGAGGTGAGTACATTATCTGTAAAATGTTGTTCTGGAAGTGAACTTCTCCTTTAAGTTTTATTATCAGATGGAAATGTATTTAAAAGATATTGCCCCCTTAAATAGCTTTAGTGCAGTTGGCTACTTTTGCTTCTAGTGTTGCTAATGGCTTTTTTTAAATGGTAGTTTAATTTAGTTTTGCTAAGCTATGATTTCAAAGTATCTTTGCCCCAGCACCTCTGTATATAGAATATAAAGTTTACAATACATAAGTTTACAATACATGTATTACTTCTGAAATATGAATTATAGAGCCTTAGATTAATTTGCATTTCACACACACATACACACACACACACACACACACACTTGCACTTCCTGGCAGCTTCTCACAGTTGGTAATCCCGGGTCTGCTCTAAATACACCTCTGCTAAACTGAGTGACACCTCACACTGTGTTGATGCAGGGGATTTCTAAGACAGGAGCTGGTGGAAATCCTGGGACCTGCGTCTCAAGTTCAGCCTGACTTCCGGCTCATTCGTTCATTTAGCCTGGCAGCTGCGGAGACACTTGAGATAAAAACTCTTTAGCTGACGGTTCATTTCTGGGCACTAACTCTTATAGAGGATGGTTGATTTGTTCACTTAAGTTCCACTGCAATTAGGATTGCTGTTGCTGCCTATTGAGGCCATTCTTTAGAGTTGTTAGCATTCAAAGTGGCCACTTGTCAATTTCAGCTCAGTTCATACTGATTTCTGAGGTATTTTTCAGTTGTTCATTTATGTTGATAACATCAGCGATCACTTTCCTCCACTTTCATGTTCTTCATTTAATTCAACACCTCCACCTCCATCATGCCCTACTTGTGCTGTTACTGACTGTGTAGTAACTAACCCTGCCCACCCCACCTGCCCCGGCACTAACCCTCCTTCTCTCCTCTCTCCCTGCATCCTATGCGCGTACGTGCAGGACAAAGCCAAGCTAGATGCGGAGCGTGTAAAGTTAGAGCGACTGGCGCATCTGCTTGCAGAGCAGAAGACTCAGTTGGACACCTGCCCCGAAGCCTTGAAAGAGCAACTTCAGCTGCAGCTCTGCAGGGTCAGTACTCACACACAGCCTTCATCCGCCTCTTCCTCATAACCGAGTCCCTGTCCTCTTCATCCCTAGTGCTTGCATCTGTCTCACCTCCATGAAAGACATTTTGGCTGGCTTTCTTCTCTTATGTCGCATGTGCTTCCTGTATGTTTGGAATGTGTTGCATAATTTTTTTTTTTTTTAAATAAAAATTCTTTATTTTTATGATTTTTGTTTAATAAAATCAAAATACTGTTCTTAGCACCAATTTAATTTTAACTTAATTAATTATCATTTTAAGTCTAAATATTAATCAGTTTTTGTGCATGTGGAAATATTAAGCACATTTTCCCCCAAATTCACATGACCATAATCTGAAAAATGTCTCAGTTTAATTGTGTAATACAATGTAGTGTTTTTCTATAATATACTATATATATTTCTAACAAATGTGTTTTTTTTTTTTTGGTCATTTCAAGTCTAAATATTTTCAGATTTTTGTGCATGTGCAAGCATGCACAAAAATAAATGTAAATAAATATATATATTTTAGCATCGAGATTTATAGTTTAATATTTAAATTAGTTTTTATTTTTATATTTTCCATTTTCTTTTGAACTTTCTCATTTTTTAGTGTTGTTAAGTAAGTCTTAAATATAGTTTGTATAAAATATCTTTTTAGTTTTAGTAAATCGTTAAGTAGCTATAATGTTGTTTAAATATATTTTATTTAGATATAAATGCCATATTGCAAAAAATGTTTTAAATTCTTATTAATATAAATATAAATTCTTATTAATATTCTAGAAGTTTTTCAATACAATTCTCTTTTTTTTCCAGATTAAAATAAACTGAATTTAATTCTGTAATAAAATTAAATTCTGTAATAAAACAGATTTTGTGCACGTGCAAATATTAAACACATTACCATAATCAAAAAAATTGCACACTCATCATAGTAACGCATTGTAATTATTATTTATGTAATTATGCTATTTTAGCATCAGGATTTATAGTTTAATATTTAGAATTAGTTTTTATTTTTAGATTTTACATTTCCATTTGAACTTTATTAGTTTAAGTATGTTTATATGGTTTGTATGAAATTTTATTTTAGTTTTAGTAAATCAAGTTAACTAGCTAAATGTTTTTTTTTTTAATATTTTGTTTAGATATAAATGTCATTGCAAAAAAAGAATCTTATTAATAAAATATTAAACATTCTTATTAATATAAATATAAATTCGTATTAATATTCTAAATGTTTTACAATAGTTACAATATTTTTCTTCAGTTTAAACTAAATTCTCTGAATTTAATTATGTAATAAAATGTTGTTTTTTGCATCATTATATATATTTTAATAAATATATATTCATGATGATGGATGATGATTATTATTATTATTATTATTATTATTATTATTATTATTATTATTATTTTATTTATTTTGCCATTTTAAGTCTAAATATTTACAGATTTTTGTGCATGTGCAAATATTAAACATTTCCCCCCCCCAAATTCACATTACATAATCCAAAAATTTGCATCCTCATTATAGTATTGCATGGTAATTATTTATTTATTATTTTTTTAAATCATTGAGATTTATAGTTTAATATTTCAAATTAGTTTTTATTTTTATATTTTCCATTTTTATTTGAACTTTTATTAATAATTTTATCAGTGTAATAGTTTGTACAAATTTTACATTTTAAATTTTTACAAAGTTAACTAGCTATAATGTTTTTTTTTAATTAGATCTAAATGTCATATTGCAAAAAATAATCTTTATTAAATTATTCTAAATGTTTTACAATACAATTACAATATTTGTCTTTAAAGTAAATTCTCTGAATGTAATTTTTAAATAAAATGTAATGTTTTTCTGCATTACTATACGTTTTAATAAATATATAAAAATAATAAATAATAATAATTATTATTATTATTGGGTTTATCCTTCAAATTATTCTAATAAAGGTTTTTTTTCTATTGTGGGGAAAAGGGGTGCTTAACGGTCATAAAATCATTTCACAATGCTAAAAATCTACAAACATCATTTCTTATTTCTTTGTCCCAGTCATGTTTCATGAGATTCACCCTGATAGGCTGATACACAATCCCTGACAGTGACCACATAAGATGGTAATTAAGTTATAGGAAGGAAGGAGGTTATTTAAAGCTGGCAGGCGTTGAATGAAAGTGTGGCATACAGTAGCTGTTTCCGTCATGGCGTGGAACGGCTGCAGAGTTTCTTTACGTCGCTGAAGTTTCACGTTATGTAAGTGTTGACGTGATTGATCTCTAAAGGTCAGCGGTGATGGGTGAAGGTTGTGGCAGGTCCTCTGTTCACTGGCATGTCGTGGCGCATGTTTATAGCTGTGTTTGGCCTGCTTCCAGCAGGGTGAAACCTTAACCCCAGTCTCCATCCCTGGGGAGGCTGCTGGAGCAGAGGGGATTTGGTGTGAACTGTTGTTGGCTTCTTTGAGGCTTGTTGAACTGTGGGAGTATTACGACTTCATTTCCAGTTTGAAGATATAGATCTAGCACAAATGCAGACCTTCATATGTTTCTGTGTATCAGGATGCAGAGACGCTAGAGGTGGAGACCAAGCGGTTTGAAGATCTAGAGTTTCAACAGCTGGAGCGAGAGAGTCGTCAGGATGAGGAGAAAGAAAATCAGACCCAACACATTCTCAGGGAAATCGCAGAATACCAGAGGAGCACCGTCACACGGAAGGTGAGTTTCCTGGAAATGCATTCATCAGCCTGTTGGTGCCTTCAAGTCATCCCGGGAATTTCTTAATTATGAGTAATAAGAACTTTGTGCGATCAAATGATTTGATGGCTGGAAAGAGAAAAGGCTTTTCCAAATTAACCAATACTACAGTTGAGGTCAAAAGTTTACATCCCCCTTTCAAAATCTGCAAAATGTTAATTATTTAACCAAAATAAGAGTGATCATAAAGAATGCATGTTATTTTTTTTTATTTAGTACTGACCTGAATAACATATTTCACATAAAAGATGTTTATATAAGTCCACAAGAGAAAATAATAGTTGAATATACGATTTATTTAAAATGACCCCGTTCAAAAGTTTACATCTCCTTGATTCTTAATACTTTGTTGTTACCTTAATGATCCACAGCTGTTTTTTTGTTGTTGTTGTTGTTTAGTGATAATTGTTCATGAGTCCCTTGTTTGTCCTTAACAATTAAACTGCCTGCTGTTCTTCAGAAAAATCCTTCAGGTCCCACAAATTCTTTGGTTTTCCAGCATTTTTGTGTATTTGAACCCTCCAACAATGATTGTATGATTTTGAGATTCATCTTTTCGCACTGAGGATGACTGAGGAACTCGTATCCAACAATTACAGAAGGTTCAAACGCTCACTGGTGCTCCAGAAGGAAAAACCATGCATTAAGAGCTGGGGGGTGAAAACTTTTGAACAGAATGGAGATGTGTACATTTTTCTTATTTTGCCTAAATATCATATTGTTTTCATTTTGTACTGCCCTTCAGAGGCTACAGAAGATAGTTAAATGTTTCCCACAAGACAAAATAAATTAAATTTACCCTGATCTTCAAATTTAAAATTAAAACTTAATGCATGGTTTTTCCTTCTGGGGTACCGGCGAGCGTTTGAACCTTTCATACGAGTCCCTCAGTTGTCCTCAGTGTCAAAAGATGGATCTCAAAATCATACAGTCATTGTTGGAAAGGATTCAAATACACAAAAATGCTGGAAAACCAAAGAATTTGTGGGACCTAAAGGATTTTTCTGAAGAACAACAGACAGTTTAACTGTTACAAGGGACAGTTAAGGGACTCATGAGCAACTATCACTAAACAAAAAAACACAGCTGTGGATCATTCCGGTAACAACACAGTATTAAGAATCAAGTGGTTGTAAGCTTTTGAACGGGGTCACTATTATTTTCTCTTGTGGACTATATGTAAACATCTTTTATGTGAAATATCTTATTCAGGTTTGTACTAAATAAAACAATAACATGCATTTTGTATGATCCCTCTTATTTTGGTAAAATAATTAACATTTTGCAGATTCTGAAAGGGGGATGTTAACTTTTGACTTCAACTGTAGTCAATTATTCAACTTGTTTCCAAAGCTGAGGCTTAGAGAAAATATATAAATATGATCATTTCAACACACTAATATGTGTGGCACCTTTAGGAGAGGCTTCTGGCCCTGAAGAAACAGTATACCCAGATTTCCCAGCAGGCTCAGAGGGACAAGGACAACTTTGTGAAGGAAAAGAACAATCTTCAGATGATGCTACAGCGGGTATGTCTGTGCGATATTAATACATAGCCATTCTATGCTGCTTTTTGGTCCTTTATTGCACCCTACAAGTTGTTTTTGGTGCTTCTGAATCATGACAGGTTTTCTTGCTTTTGTTACCAGGAAAAGGAGAATCTTGTTAACCTGGAGAAGAAATATTCTGAGCTCACTGGGGCATTGGGTTTTCCTGTCAGTCCCATCAGTATGAAGGAGGTAAGTCGGGCTGGATTGTGTCTTCTCTGTGAATTTAAAAGATTAGTTCACTTCCAGAACAAAAATTTCCTGATAATTTACTCAACGGGTTGAAAGTCCAAATTGCGGTTTTAATGCAGCTTCAAAGGACTCTACACAATCCCTAGCCGAGGAATAAGGGTCTAACTAGTGAAACGATCTGTCATTTTCTAAAAAAAATAAAAATAAAAATGTATATACTTTTTAACCACAAATGCTCATCTTGCACTAGCTTGACCTCATACATTACGTAATCATGCATGTGTGATGTAGGCAAAAGTATCCACCCAGTGTTTACAAAGTGAACGTGCAAAGAACATCAAACGCCGTTTACAAATAACGTAAAATAACAATGTTGGACGATTTTAAAGTTGGAGGAGAAAATGAGATGGAGTTTTACATCGTACCCTACTCTACCGAACCCCACAGACGAACTAATCACGCATGACTTTTCCCAACGTGATTACATAATGCGAGAAGCCGAGCTAGTGCAAGATGAGCATTTGTGGTTAAAAAGTATATACATTTTAATTTGTTTTAGAAAATAGCTGATCGTTTCACTACATAAGACCCTATTCCTCGGGACATGAGGATGAGAAAATTATCAGGAAAAGTTTATTTTAGAAGTGAACTAATCCTTTAAGGCAAATCTTCTCTTGACATCCTCTCTTGGACTGCACATGTGTTATGGGCCTGAGCATTCAACCATGTGTGGCTGGCTCAAAAGGTTACTGTAACACCATAAAGGGAACTACAGTAAATAAGGAAGTCCTCATTTTGATCGCTTTTTCACCCGTGCCCTCAACACGACCTTTGCAACCTGGAAATCTTTAGTTGCAGAGGGTTGTTTGAGTTTCCTCACCGTGGAAACAGGGTCTTTTTCCCCTGTATTCCAGGACTGCTTCCAGTTGGCCGACGTGTGTCCACCTCATAGTGAATTTTGCCATGCCCACAAAACCCTGTCTCCACTTCCTGCTGACCTCCTGATGTTTTCTTCTCTTCTTTCCTCTCTGACTATCAAAAACGCTGAGGTAACGCATTAGCAAAGCGCATGCAAGATAATGTTTCCTGCTTTCCAGAATACCTCCTAACATGCCGCTTCTCTGGGTAGTTAAGTTTATAATGCTCTTAAAATAACCTCTAATTATTTCCTCTTTTACGGGGTTATCAGTGCTTTCAATTCCTTGGAGGTCTTCGTTTGGATTCCTTAAACATTAACTGAATTACATTTTTATTTATTTATTTTTTAAGTATTTATTTATTTTTTAATTTCATAAAATTATTTAACTTTTTATTTTTATTTTACTAATTCATCTGTTATTTATTCAATTTTATATTTCATTTTTTAATGATTTGTTTTTCCTTTCTATTTGATTTTGTTTTAAATTACGTCATATTATATTACTATATTATAATAATAATAATAATAATTCATAAATATTACTTACCTTTCTCTTTTTTTAAATTAGATGTTTTGATTACAATTTAGTAAATGTACGTTTATATACACATTCTTTTAAATAAATATTAATTATATTATAATTTGATTTCCTTTTGCTTAATTTTTAACAGAGATCATATACTATAAAAAAAATAATAATTCATAAAAATTATTTCACTTCCTCTTTGCTTTTTTTAAATTAGATATCATATACTACATTACAATAGTAATAATAATTCTGAAAAATATTCACATTTTTATATTACACATTTTATATTACACAGTTATATTCACATTTATATACACATTTTAATAAATAAATATTAATTATATTATAATTTGATCCCCTTTTGCTTAGATTTTTAACAGGTCATATACTATATTATTATTATAATAATAATAATAATAATATTTATATTTATAGAAAAGAAAATAAATATATAATATATTACTATATAATAATAATAATAATAATAATAATAATAATAATTTATAAAAATGATTATCCTTTCTCTTTTATTTTTTTTTAATTAGATGTCTGTATAACAAAAGCAACAGTAGTAATAATAATAATATTTAATAATAATATACAAATTTTTATAAATGATTATTAATTATATTGTTATATTTATCATTATCATTACATTTATTAAATTCTACATATTACATTAAAATTGTCATTTTTATTTTAATTTCATAAAATTATTTAACTTTTTATTTTTATTTGATCAGTTCATCTGTTTTTGTGTTTTTAAATTGTTTAATTTCATCATTTTTATTTTTTAATTTATTTGAGTGATTCTTGTTCATTTTTTATTTAATTTTAATATTATCTTTTTTTTTTTCTTCTTTAAATTTGTGATTCATCTGTTATTAATATGCTTGTCATTAATCATTTTAACCTACTTGAATGTATGTTTTTTCTATTCACCCCTCTTCCCCCCCATTTTCCAAATGGTTTGTTCCAGGGCTATGTTACAGTCCATGAGATCAATGAACTGTACTCTCAACTGGGGGTAGATCCCACCCCAGCCCCCCTCCCCACCCAAGCCCAGTCCTCTCCTGATGCCCCTGCCACAGGGACTGACCCCAGCCCTGACCCCAGCCCTGAACCCAGTCCTGTGGAAAGCACAATCCCGCCGGGAGAGGGTGAGGTGTGTGATCAGGATGGTTTATGTGTGTTAGGAATTAAGTGTGTCCAGGATTTAGTTTGGATTTAGTGTGTACATGCCAAGTATTGGAAAGTGAGTAAAGGTCATGTTACGTGGTCACTGTGGGATTTCATGGTATTTGTATTGGGATTTATTTGTATTATCTGATTCCCTATCTCTAATTCTTTCTAAATTAAAGAGGTCATATCATCCATACAAATATAACATTGTTGTAAAACATCAAAACGAATTCAGTTTTTTATGATATGACCCCTTTTAAACAAACTAGCCTATCAGCTCACTTTTTTCTAGCTTCCTTGTTTTCTGATTTTCTTTTTACCTGTCTTTCCCAAAGCCGTCTCCCTCTTTCTGTCCACTGTCGTCCTCCATCCCTTCTTCCTCTTTCACTGCATGTTCTCGTCCCAATCCTAAACCTCCCTCTGTGCACTGGCCTGAAGACATGGTCACCTTCCTCAACCCTTCTCCTCCTCCTCCTCCTCTACCTGCCAAAAAACAGCGTCGCCACAGGCAGGTAAACCTTGCGAGCACTGTATGTGTGAATGTGTTAGTGCAACTATTAGTGACATTTCTTACCTTTACCCTTCTGCTGCTCAGCATTTCCGCACCTTAGAAGAAAGGAAGAGGTACGGTAAGGAAGGCGGAGCTCATCTGAGTGACACTCTTCCTCGGAAGAAGACCCAGCCCACCATAATCCCACAGTTCACCTGTGCCACCCTGGGTCGTAACATACCGTCTAAAGTAAGAATGCATTATACATTTGCATATTTCCATAGAAGTTGGTAAATTTTTTGCATTTATATAGAATGCCATAGTTTTAAATGTACAGTGGTCATTTTCTTTCTCTCTTTTTCTTATTTTTAATTTCATTTAATTATATTTTAATTTTTTTAATTGTGCTAAACTTTTATTTTATAAATGGTAAGAATACATTATACATTTGCATATTTCCATAGAAGTCACTGAATGCATTTCATTGCATTTATATTCAGTTTGTGATGGTATTAAATGTACAGTGGCTTATTTATCTATCTATCTGTTTATTTAATTTTATTTTCACATAAAACAATATATTTTTTTTTTCATTTTGTAACTGTATTAAACTTTTATTTTATAAAAGAATACATTCGCATATTTTCGCAGAAGTCTCTAATACGCATTTTATTGCATTTATATAGTTTTTTATAGTCTTAGATATATAATGGTGTATTTTTTGTTGTTGTTGTTGTTGTTATAATTTCATTACATTTTTATATATTCTTTCTTATATTTTAATTTATAAATTGTATTAAACTAAAATTTTCTAAAAGTAAAAATACATTATACATTTGCATATTTCAATAGAAGCCACTAATGCGCATTTTATTGCATTTATATTTTATATACAGTTTGTTATAGTCTTGTATAATGTACAATGGCCTATTTATTTATTTATTATTTTGAATTTCGTAAAATTTGTTTAGAATTTTTTTATATATATATATATTTTTTTTAATTGTATTAAACTTGAATTTTATAAAAGTACATTATACATTTGCATATTTCCATAGAAGTCACTAATGTGAATTTTATTGCATTTATATACAGTTTGTTATAGTCTTAAATGTACAGTGGCTTATTTATTTATTTATTTTTAATTTCATTAAAATCTTTTCTTTTTTCATATTTTCATTATTTAATTGTATTAAACTTTTATTTTATAAAAGAATGCATTATACATTTGCATTTTATTGCCTATTTATTTATAATTTATATTATTTTTAAATATTCTTTTTTTATATATTAATTTTTTTAAATTGTATAAAACTTGAATTTTATAAAAGTAAAAATACATTATACATTTGCTTATTTCCATAAGTCACTAATGCGCATTTTATTGCATTTATATACAGTTTGTTATAGTCCTAAATGTACAGTGGCTTATTTATTTATTTTTAAATTTTTAATTTCATTTACTTTTTTTTTTTTTTTTTTTTTTATATTTTCATTTTTTAATTGTATTAAACTTTTAATTTATAAAAGTAAAAATATATTATACATTTGCATATTTCCATAAAAAGTCACTTATGTGCATTTTATTGCATTTATATACAGTTGGGATAAAAAAAAAAACATATGGCCATATTACTATGTACTTAATATGTACTGGATGAATTTTTACAATGCATTCAGTATTTTGTTTGCATCTATGAAATTTTGTGATTGTCACAATGATATCACTCAAAATAAAAAATATATAAAATATTTTTTTAATAATTAAAAAATATATTAATTATTATTAAATATGTACTGGGTTAATTTTTACAATGTATTCAGTATTTTGTTTGCATTTATGCAGTTTAACCAACATTTGGGATTGTCGCAATGATGTTACTCGAAATAAAAACATATCAATTTTTTTTTTAATAATTAAAAATGTATTAATTATTATTTGGCCATTACGTTTCCCAAAGACTGTCTGGTTTTGTAACAGCTTAAGTAGTAACTTTTCAGTTCCTGGCATACATGTTATATTAAAAATACATTAAAAATATGTTGATATTTATTATATCATATTGTATTGTTTAGAGAATTTAAGTAAAATTGATTATAAATAATTATTCCTTGTTCATTTAGTGGAAAATATGCCTTATTTTTAAAATGTATTTTTCTCTTTTAAATTCTTGCTTTAAATATTTCACTCATTTATGCAAACAATTTAACTTTAACTTGAGTGTTACTGTATGTATGAAGAAAAAGCTTGCTCTAACATCATCCTCTATGTTTAGTCTCATCCACCTTTAGCTCAAAGCTCCAGCTGTGGGAGTGTGTTGAACCGAGCCCTTGCCATCTCCCCAAAAGAGACACACGTGGATACACACCGCCTGCACAAAGGTAGGGCTCTCCACCTCAAACCCACACTGTTTAAAATATACAGTGTTATTATGTAGCATTACATCACACAGATTAAAGTGATGCTTTACAGTCAAACATTACCTAATCATGAATTACTTTCTGTATCCTCCAGGCAAATCTAAGAAAGGTACAGTAGTCTGTCTCGACGTGTCTGTTATATAATTTCTATTCGAATAATGTGTCCTTTTGGGAGACATTCATTGCCTCAGTCATTGGCTGATTTCAACCCCATTGCTTTTAATGAGTCTAATTTCACAGAAATGAAGGAACCTGTAGTGTTTCTTCAATTTTATGCACTGTTTGACTCACCAGGGCCTTTTATGGCTCTTATTGGACGAGGTTGAATCTTGTATGAAATAAAGCTGCTATTTTATACACATTACAAAGGTATGAGATAATTTATTTCATACAATGGTGTGGTGTTATTCTAGTAGTTTAGTTCTGCATGATTAGGTGTGTCTGTAGCCATTTGTTTTTGGTTTATTTCTATTCATAGACTTTAATTATTGTGTCACCCTGCTGTTTATGGTCTAGCGAGTCGATGGTGGGTGTTTATGGGTATTTTGACAGAAATGAGGCATGACTTCTATAAAATTCCTCAAGGTTTCTCTGCAGAGTTTAGGTGCAGTTTCAGCAAACTTCACTGTTGTATGAAGCACAGCGCACACAAAATCACTTTCAATCCGAACAGCCTTCGATTGGTAAATGCTACGCGCTGTGTGATCAGTTAGAAATGAGGGCTGTGACGATTCCTCGATTCAATTCGAGTACTCAATTTAAAAAAATCCTTAACTGCAATTTGTCCATGTCGAGTAACCGGTAAAATACCAGAAGTGACACGAATTCCACAAACGAGAATCCATGAAATGCTTTATTAGACCATTTTCCAAGGCTGCATGATATATTAAACCCATTTAAAAATCACAATAAAGCATAATGCTGTTGTGAATAACATATGCGCTTTAATTATATACATGGACAAAGCGGCTTCATTCACAGTAAATGCTGCTCCAAACAAACTGTTAATATTTACATGTGTGGAGCCTCTCAAACTCCATCTTAACATATTGCTGTGAGTTTGTGTTTATTATAATGTTCATCTGGGAAAGCCATTTCATCAAATTTGTAAGTTAAATCATTTATAAACGTATGCGAACAGGAGAGTACATCAGTATATTTGACTCAGTATATGCTAAATGTTCATCGCAATTTCAAAATAAAAGCTCAAACCCTTACTCTGTTTACACGTTTTGATGTCCACATATTTAAACAAATTACAGTGGTTACAGCATTTCTGTCATGAAGAAATAGCCAATGATTAAAGGAGAACTCCACTTCCAAAACAAAGATTCACATACAATGTACTCACCCCCTTGTCATCCAAGATGTTCATGTCTTTCTTTCTTCAGTCGTAAAAAATTGATGTTTTTTGAGAAAAACATTTCAGCATTTTTCTCCATATAATGGACTGATATGGTGCCCCGATTTTGAACTTCTAAAATGCAGTTTAAATGCGGCTTCAAACGATCCCAAATGCAGTTGTAAACGATCTCAGCCGAGGAAGAAGGGTCTTATCTAGCAAAACGATTGGTTATTTTCATTAAAAAAAATACAATTTAAATACTTTATAATGTCAAATGTTCGTCTTGCCTTTCTCTCCCTGAACTCTGTATATTCTGACTCAAGACAGTTAGGGAATGTCAAAAACAATCGTATTTTCTCCCTCAACTTCAAAAATCATTTCAAAATCATCACTACATCGCTGCAGAAGTACAGACACAGTTTTTGCAAAGTGAACATGCAAAAAAGATCAAACACCCTTAACAAAAAAGGTAAAACTGTGATATAGGACGATTTCGAAGATGAGGGAGAAGTTTTTCGACATACCCTTACTGTCATGAACCGGAACAAAAACAGTCCAGGCAGAGTAAGACAAGACGAGCGTTTGGCATTATAAAGTATATAAATTGTATTATTCTTATTAAAATAACCGACTGTTACGCTAGATAAGACCCTTCTTTCTCGGCTGGGGTCGTTTACAACTGCATTTGGGATTATTTGAAGCCGCATTTAAACTGCATTTTGGAAGTTCAAAATCGGGGCACCATAGCAGTCCATAATATGGAGAAAAATGCTGAAATGTTTTCCTCAAAAAACATAATTTCTTTACGACTGAAGAAAGAAAGACATGAAGATCTAGGATGACAAGGGGGTGAGTAAATTATTTGTAAATTGTTGTTCTGGAAGTGGAGTTCTCCTTTAAGTAGACATTTGAATTAAATGTTGTTTAGTCAATATTAAATGATGATTAGATTGTGCTGTTAAGTGTAAAAACAATTGCTGGTGCCCTCTCCAGGCATTTGTTATAATGCATAACGTACATTTTAACAGTATTGTTTATATTAGGACTGTCCTTGACTAAAGATTTTTCTGGTCGACTAGTAGTCATTCATTTTAAGCTTTAGTGAATTTGTCTGCTAAAAACAGCAAGGAGACTACATTAATGTTTTTGTAATTAATCGATAAAGTAGCGTTTTCGTTTTAAAGTCGGCGACACTCGTCATCTCTGCAGTAGTGGATGTTTCAAAGTTTTGCGCCCAAGTTCACAGAGACCGAGACGACAGAAACATCCTGTTTGCTGTAATTGTTTTACAAAAGCACAACGTTTCGTTGTTATTGTGAGTGCACACAAATCAACGTAGAGTCTTTACAGGTTCCAAAGGTGTATTACTTTTATCTGTATGACCAAAAATGACGGAGTATTTTAAGGCGCCTACATTTGTCATGCGGGGAGAGCGCTACTTATCAGCTTCCACACTTCACACAGACACTTGAATATCGCACATTTTTCTAGGTTAACATGTAAAGTAATACATACATCAAAGCCATATTTAAGGTTGATGAATGATAGGTGAGTGTTTGGATGTCCTGCCCGATGTACTATATTACCACACAGACCAGCCGTTAACGATCTGTCCGTCACGGACTGTGTGACTTCGCCACTTCCTCTTGAATTTTTTTTTTCTGCGACTAAGCGTCTAATAGAATTTTGGTCGACCAAGCTTCTTCTCATTGACTAACCGTTAGTCAACTATTAGGGGGCAGCCCTAGTTTATATTATGCATTTTGGCAGTTTCTTCAATAAAACCATATGATTACTTGCTTTTGATACTTTATTTGAACAAATTATTATTGCCCCATTGCTATTATGTATGTATTTTAAGTAATTTTAAAAACTATTGTTTGCTTGGGTCTGTTATTACCACAAAAAAATATAATTATCCGATTACTCGATTAATCGTCAGAATAATCGAACGATTACTTGATTACCAAAATAATCACTAGTGACTGCCACCAAAATCTCCTTAGGGAAATCTTCCACCCTCAAGCGAAATTCTCTTTCATGTTCGCCTGCGAACATGTTTCGCCTGCGAAAATTTGCAAAACAGTGGCAAATATGACTTCACCTTTAGATTTCTAATATGAAAGCATTTCATTACCCATCATGCAAAAACATGGTCACTCAGTTGTTTGTGTAGTAATTTTGTAACCACTGCCACATTAAGACTCTAGACCATCAAAACAAGCCAGTCAAAACCAATTAAAGTCTCCTTATAAGGACCAATAGGAAGTGTTTGTTCCTTCTGGGTGGAAACTTTGTGCATTTATTTATTTGTTTTGTGAAGATAGTGAAAGAATGTTGGGAAGATGCAAGGAAAGGAAATGCTTCCATTCGATTTTCAACCAAAATCTGACCTGATGAGTTTGTGAACTTTTTCGTTTTAATTCCCCAGCTTTGATTGTTAAATCACTAAAGCTTTTTTGAATATGTGAGCATTATGACTTTTCTGATGAAGATGAAAAGCTTGAATGTATTGTCGGATGGTTTATCTGAAGGTCTCTTGGGTAGGATCATCAGAGGGGCGGGTCTCTGTTTTTTCTTGATGTGGTTGATGTTATCAAGGTAGTAGTGGAGTCGAGTCTCATATCCGCTGAGCTAATTTCTAGTTGTTCTAGCTACAAGTTAAACAGTGCATCTTCAGGAGACGGGACCTAAATCTATATTAAGTGCAAATACATCAATAAGTCTCTTTGTTTTGGACTTGTAACTGAAGATGGGCGTCATAAGGGATCCAATCTATGAATCGGAGTAAGGTTTTCTTTCACATACACTACCGTTCAAAAGTTTGGGGTCAGTAAGATTTTATGTTTTTGAAAATTTAAAATGTTAAAATGTTTAAACTCTTTTCATTTTAATAGTTTTTAAACTGTAATATATTCCTGTGATGGCAAAGCTTAATTTTCACCATCATTACTCTCGTCTTTAGTGACTTATGATCCTTCAGAAATCATTCTAAGATGCTGATTTGCCACTCAAGAAACATTTTTTATTATCAATGTTGAAAACAGTTGTTTTGCTTCATATTTTACAGAAACTGTGATACTTTTTTCAGGGTTCTTTTGACAAATGCAAAGTTAAAAAAAAACAGCATTCATTTGAAATATAAACGAAGTATACAAATCGTACCTCAAACTTTTGAACAGTAGTGTGTGTTGTCAGAATATTATTGCACGGTGGCTGGTCTTTGTGAGCACAGTAAAGGGCCCCAGGGTGCCCCAGGCAGTGCCTGTTCAGAGGACACTGAGTTGGGCAGCAGGAATGGAGAATCTGGTCCTGGGAGTGATGCTGCACTCTCAGGTAAAACTGAGATAGCCCTGAAAACAGGCAGGAAGACTCATGGGATGCTTGATATTAAGTGGTGTCATTTCATAGTGTTAATTATTTCTAAATTTATGTTTTCTTTGTTTGGTCGGTATGTTTCTCAGGGCACAGTCAGCAGCACATTGGCGAGGAGCACCGAATGAGGTTGAGTGATCTCGGTGGCCGTGCGTCCTCGCAGACCAACGTCTACCTGGACTCCTTTGGTTATCAAGACAACGGCCGTGCTTTTGACACGCTGAGTGTGGACAGCTCAGACAGCATGGAAACCAGCATCTCTGCCTGCTCACCTGACAATGTCTCTAGGTAAGGGAGTATTTTATTTTATTTTATTTTATTTTATTTTATTTTATTTTATTTTATTTTATTTTTTTTGTCACTGATTCTATTTTTTGTTTTATTTTATTTTATTTTATTTTATTTTAATTTCTTTTTTTTTTTTTTAACTGATTCTATCCATGTCTGACAAAGCCTTTTTTTGTTTTATTGTTTTTTTTTGTTTTGTTTTTCTTGTAGCAGAGATGCATTAAATTGAACAAAAATGACCAAAAAGAGATTTATAATGTTATAAAATGCTGTCCTTTTGAATTTTTAATTCATCACAAAATCTTAAATCAAAAAACAACTACTTTCAACAAAAATATTAAGCAGCAATTTTCAAAATGTCAAAATCGCATTTGCGACTGAAAACTACTGCGTGTGACTGTGAAAAAATATTTAGGAGCATCATGAGGGACTGACCCGATCAGCACATTTGTGTTTGCGCTGAGGGGAGCTTCGAAGGTTTGTACGTGTTTTTGCAACGTTGAGTAATGTATCACAGACATATCTCACGAATCCTTTCATAAACAAATTGTAGAGAGAGTGTAAATAAGAGATTCACTGCGCAGTGCAGAGAGCTTCATTGATTATAATGGAACTTTGTGAGATTGCGATGAACTAAGATGAGTAATGGCTTTTAAAGATTTTTAAGGGAGTTTGTAAATGAGATCTTGTTTATTTTACTGTTGTATTAAATCAGTAAGTTAATATTAAGTGACTTACATTGTCTGACTATAACACTTTTGCCTTATTTTGCACAATTTCATTGTCAAAAATAGTCTGAAACGAGTCACAACTAAGTCGCTGCGCATCTCCATTTAAACACAGCGGTGTTTCGTTTATGAATGAACGTGCATTTTTAAACAAATCTGGTGAGTCAATGATTCAATTTCCCATTCATAAAGACACTTGCTTAATTCCTGAATGAATCAGCCGTTCGAACGAATCAAATGAATGAATGATTCAGTAATTAAATCAGTGACTCGGCTCCACCTACTGGCAGATTTAGTTTAATTTTTAAAGTATCTTTTCAGTTATTTAAATCATTTAATATTTCTCTCAACATGAATTTATGAATTTGATTGTACTTATGCCATACCTCTGAGTCTCATTAAACATAAAATACACCTAGCAGCCACTTTTGTGTTTTATATGCCATCTCCATAGTACAAATTAATTTTGTTATTACTGATTTTATGTAATAGGTAACATATTCTTATTCTGTTGTTTTAATTAAAATTTTTAAAAAGGCTAAAAAATATAATTAAAAAAAAAGGTACATAAAAGATGACATACTTTCAATAAAGCTAGAAAAAAGCCATTACAAAGGTAAAAACAAAATTCCCCTGTAAATCATGCCAAATATCGCCTCGTAAAGGGAAGGCTCATTTTTGATGCTAAAACTTTGACTGTGCTCCTAAATTTTAAGTTAGAAGCACAAGTGCTCCTAAAAAGAAAAGTCAGCGTAGAGCCCACGAAGGCTGTCAAAAATTCAGCTTTGCTATCACAAAAATCAGCTAAATTTTAAAATATAATAAAACACAAAACAGATATTTTAAGTTGTAATAATATTTTGCATTATTGCTGTTCTGCTGTATTTTTGATTAAATAAATAGAGCCTTGGTGAGCATAAAAGTCTTTCAAATACAAATTTCACTGGCCCCAAACTACCCAAGTGGTGGTTTAAATTTAATTATAAATAAAAAAAAAATTAAAAAATAGAGTATTTATATAAAATCAATAGAAATCTATGCTGTCGCCATTTTGATTCAGACTGTAGTGCGTTTCCCCAGATCTACAGACGGATCGTATAAACTCATGACACATACCATGTCTTTGTAATTGAAAGCATTTCCACAGCTCCTATTGTAGTTCAAGCCAAGAGTTCTGTCTGTGGTACAGTGAATGAAATATTGAGAACAAGGGCAACGTGTGACGAAAGAATGGAGAGAAAGACAAAGCAACTGAAGTTCAGGAACCATATTTAAATGCTCTGGCGACCGGTCTCATGTAGGTTACCATAAACCTCAAGTCTGTTTAAGAGTGATTAGTTGAAGACCTTAGTGAAAAGACTTTGACAGATGAGACCACATGAGGTCATTTCTCAGAGCGGTGTGTTTATGCTGTATGCGCGCGTATGTGTGTGTGCTGGAGGCAGCGGATCGGCGCTTGTGTAATTTGAGTGGTTTGCTTGAATAATGTGAGTTCTGAGGGGCCCAAGAAGAACCGTTGGTACCCCCTCCTCTACTCCGGGGATGGATCCACTCAGGTTACAGCAGGAACAGTTAGAGGAAACAGATTCAGGGTTTCTTCCCCCCAGTTTGAATGTAATCAGCCGCAGAGCGCGGGTCCAGGCTGTTCTTGGTTCTTTGTGTGTTATGTGTGTTCTGTTCCACTTTTCTCCGCTGGTTCTTGGGGTTCTAAATCAGGAATGACCTCTGTTCATCTCCGGCATCACTGGTAAGATATCATAAAGATGAAAGAACTGATTGATGAAGGACACAAGAGGAATACAATGTGTGCAGAGGTATGGAAAAGATGGAAACAAGGTGGCCAGATGTTATGGCTTGGTGATCAAATGGAACAACAATGAAGAAGATGAACAAAAACATTTGCTTGTTTGATTTTAAATCTGATATAGACAAAATGGAGCAGGTTTGATGATTGCATGATGGGTTTGTCTTGATTTGGATTTTGGATCTTCTGGAATTGCATCCTTGGTTGTGAATTAACAAAAAAAAAAAAGAGTCAAAAGAAGATTTTGTAAGCTTTTTTTGATGACCATTTAATCTTCTTCGTCATGCATGCAGAGGCATTTTGCTAATGATTGACAGCTGTCCGTCATCAGATTCCAAATCTAAACCAGTCGATTTCATGCTTTCAAATGTTCATAAAAATATCTAGAATAGTCAAATTACTATGCATGCAAGACTGACACAGTAATTAGAAATCTATTTGACAGCTATGAAGTCATCAGTATCTGCTCGTTGAATTCCTATTAGTTTTTAATATTTGCGCAAGTTGTGATTGGTCTTTTCTTTCTTCCATCTATCTAACCACCAATAGTCAACTTGTAAACTACTAAACGGAGTTATGTGTTGCTGACAGAAAATTATGCACGCTGATTGACTGCATTTACAGTTGAGGTCAAATAGGCACCTTGCAAAATCTGCAAAATTTTACCAAATTTTACCAAAATAAGAGGGATTATTCAAAATGCATGTTTTTTTTTTTATTTAGTACTGACCTGAATAAGATATTTCACATAAAAGACGTTTACATATAGTAAACGTCTTCAGGTCCCATAAATTCTTTGGTTTTTCAGCATTTTTGTGTATTTGAGCCCTCTCCAACGATGACTGTATGATTTTGAGATCCATCTTTTCCCACTGAGGACAACTGAGGGACTCATATGCAACTATTACAGAAGGTTTTAACACTCACTGATGCTCCAGAAGACACAACAATGCATTAAGAGCCGGGGTGAAAACTTTTGAACAGAATGAGGATGTGTACATTTTTCTTCTTTTTTCTAAATATCATATTTTTTTCATTTAGTACTGCTCTTCAGAAGACACTCGCTACAGAAGACACTTGCATGTTTCCCAGAAGAAAAAAATAAGTTCAATTTACCCCGATCTTCAAATTCAAAAAGTTTTCACCCCCCAGCTCTCAATGCATTTTGTTTCCCTCTGAAGCATCAGTGACCGTTTGAACCTTCTGTAATAGTTGCATATCAGTCCCTTAGCTGTCATCAGTGTGAAAAGATGGATCTCAAAATCATACAGTCATTTTTGGAAAGGGTTCAAATACACAAAAATGCTGAAAAACCAAAAAATTTGTGCGACCTGATTGATTTTTCTAAAGAACAATGGGCAGTTTAAGTGTTCAGGACAAACAAGGGATTCATGAACAACTGCTGTTGCCACTGTCCTTTATCAGTTACTGGAAAGTGTATTATTGGAGAGTATTTTTTGTTTTATGGACAGCTGTTTTGGGAATGCCAGTAATGACAAAACGGACGGTATGGGGTTTGACATGGAAGATGATTCTCATATATTCTTTACAGGTGAAGGTTTCAGGCATAATATTGCGGAGCCAAGCTGTTCTGTGAAGGTTTTAAGGGGAAATTTGAAGTTTTACTAAAAGGAGGGGCTGTTCAGATCTATTCCACGTGTTCTGTTTGAAGTCTAAATGGAAAGCATCAGACGTCAGACTGAGTGGGCCGTACTCTCAAGCTCTCTATGCCTGGACTGTTAATGTGTTCCAGTGCTGACCAGCTTTATTGGTTCCTTCTGTGTTCTCCAGCATATATACATACATGCCAGTGCACATACGACATGTTTACATTTGCAAGTGTGTGCATTCTTCTCACTGTAGGTAACAAGTAGTTGAAAATTGAATCTGAGAAGTAAAATGTAATGCCTAATCCCATATTATTTTTTTTCTACAGCGCCAGCACCTCCAATGTTTCCAGGATGGAGGAGATGGAACGTCTTCTTCGAGAGGCTCAAGCAGAAAAGCACCGGCTCCTGGAACACAGGGTAACGAAAGGGCCACACAACCCTGCCACTTCCTACAAAAGCTGACATCAGTTTTACAATCCAGTCTTTCAGCACACCGTAAACCCAGATGAACCCCATTTGGCTTTAAGGAATCTTAAACCGTGAGCTTGTTTGCTCCATTAGAAGTTTCTCGGTCAGCCATAAACAGCAACAAATTTGGTTTGAAATGCAGGAACGCTGTGGGAAACGAGTCGTTCTTCCTGTTTCTGATGTCGTTCATGGGAGTTTAAGCTGGAACGGAGAGTACTAATTGTGTGCAGCTTTAAAAAGCAACTAGTTTCGGTGCGTATCTGTACAGAACACTGTCATTTGTTTGTGTCTTAGGAGAGAGAGATGGAGTGCAAGAGCAGAGCGCTTGATGAGGAGAGGAGACGGCGAGAAGAGCTCGAAAAACGGCTGCAAGAAGAAACCAGCAGGAGGCAGAAACTCATCGAAAGAGAGGTCAAACTTCGTGAGAAACAGAGAGCACAGGTGAGTTCTGTGCGAAGACATGCATCGCTATTGAACAAACACCTAACTTTAAGTATCTTTGTTTTGTAATTCGCCCCATAACGTCACAGACATGAGTGAAACCTATAACTAGGGTTGGGTAAAAAAAAAATCTTAATTTCTCAATCCTAATCAAATCTCATTTTTACGAAACGATATTGATTCGTAAATCTCAAGAATTGATTCGTCTAGCCTGTTTTCGGTTAATAAATAGAACATCGTAGCACACCTCCCATCCAATGAATCGCGATAAGCTTTGTGCTTTGTTACTTTTGAAGTCTCAGATTTTAATTATGTTAGTTTTATTACAGTATTCAAACAATAAATGCGTTTTGGCGCTGTTTAATGTGGAGTGACAGATCGCTGTAGCGCCTCAGTAGCAAGAGTACAAATTACCGAAATCCGTATCCTGTCTCATGTAAAAGACGTCAGTATAACAGCTTGTAAACAATGTCATTTAATGTCACTTTTACCTCAGAAAAAAAACATATTTGAGGACACTGTACCTGATATACATCCAAAATAACCAATGTCAACAGAAATCGAATCACAAGCTTATTAATCTAAATCGAATCGTGAAATTCTTATATAAAACCATATAAGAATATGCTAACTGTCAAGTACCATTGCTAAAGCACTCAGAACACATTAGCAACCACATAAGAACAGACTATAAAATGTAAAAGTCTAGTTTTAGATTGATTTATGCACAAATACTTAATGTCCTATACTGTATGTGACCCTGCCGCAGTCTCGTCCCCTCACACGCTACCTGCCTGTACGAAAGGACGACTTCGACCTACGTGGCCACATCGACTCGGCCGGCCACAATACAGAGACTTGTTACCACGTCTCCATCACAGAGAAAACCTGCAGGGGCTTCCTCATTAAGATGGGTGGCAAAATCAAAACCTGGAAGAAGCGTTGGTTTGTCTTCGACCGTAACCGCAGGACCCTGAGCTACTACGCAGGTGATTTTTCACTTCACTTATTCACTCATGGAGCTGGTCGATTCAAATGATATCAGTATTGATTTCTGTACTGTTTACGGTTTCAGATAAACACGAGGCCAAACTGAAAGGAGTGATTTATTTCCAGGCCATAGAGGAAGTATATTACGACCACTTAAAGAGCGCTCACAAGGTACTTTTCTTCTACAGCTGATAATTATCAATCTATACAGTTGAAGTCAAAAGTTTACATGCACCTTGGAGAATCTGCAAAATGGTAATTATTTTACCAAAATAAGAGGGATCATACAAAATGCATGTTTTTTTTTTTTTTAGCTAGACCTGAATAAGATATTTCACATAAAAGATGTTTACATATAGTCCACAAGAGAAAATAATAGTTAGATTTATAAAAATGACCCCGTTCAAAACGTTGCATTTTGATTCTTACACTTGATTCTTAATGCTGTTGTTACCTGAATGACACAGCTGTGTTTTTTTGTTTAGTGATAGTTGTTCATGAGTCACTTGTTTGTCCTGAACAGTTAAATTGCCTGCTGTTCTTCAGAAAAATCTTTCAGGTCCCACAAATTCTTTGGTTTTTCAGCATTTTTGTGTATTTGAACCCTTTCCAACAATGACAGTAAGACTTTGAGATCCATCTTTTGACACTGAGGACAACGTAGGGACTCGTATGCAACTATTACAGAAGGTTCAAACGCTCACTGATGCGTCAGAAGGAAACCTGATGGAGGGTGAAAACTTTTGAACAGAAAGAAGATGTGTAAATCTTTCTTATTTTTTATATATATATATATATATATATATATATATATATATATATATATATATATATATATATATATATATATATATATAATATATATATATTTTTTTTTTTTTTTTTTTTTTTTTCCATTTAGTACTGCCCTTCAGTTCTTAATGCATTGTGCTTCCCTCTGAAAGATTTCCAATCCCTCTTATTTTGGTAAAATAAGTAACATGTAAACTTTTTACTTCAACTGTATATCAATATAATAAGCTCTGTACTGTGTTTATAATAACTTTTAACTTTGATTTAATTAAATTTTTGTTAAAAAATAAAATAATGTTAATATTTAATAGTAATGTAAATATTTTAATGCCATTTCAAATTTTGCTTTTTTAACATTTGACATTATTAATCAAATATTACCATTTAAAATTAACTAACATTTGCCCATGACATTTATTATGAATTTTTATCTCTATAAATGGTTAATGTTCAATGATGGTTTGCCAACTTTCAAGTCTGTAAAAAGTTAATTACTGCTATTTAATGATGTTAAACAACTAAAGATTGAAGATTTTATTTAATGTTTCAATACTGCCCTCTAGAGGCCATACTGTAATCTTACCCCGTCTCTCTCTTTCTCTCTCAGAGTCCAAACCCTTCCCTCACGTTCAGTGTGAAGACTCACGATCGAGTCTACTACATGGTGGCGCCGTCTCCAGAAGCTATGAGAATATGGATGGACGTTATCGTAACGGGGGCCGAGGGATACACTCAATTCATGATTTAGACGTTGTCTGCCTGCAGAGAAGGAATAATACGTGCAGTGTGTGGACTTAAAAAAAAAAAACCCCACTGGACTTGATCTGCACTCTATCACATGCTGGTCTCGGTATTGATTCCGCCAAACGCTGGACTGATCGTATTATTTTTGTGTTCGTATCTATTTTCCGTTCTTAATCCACAGTATTGATGCTTTTATCTTTGCTGCCTTTATATTTTTTTAAGCAACATGAACTTTTACTTGGCGGCCTAGATGATGGAGCACATATCCTATAATATTGTGTGTATGTTTGTGCTTGTGTCTTTTGGTATTTCGTCCGTCTTGCAGTGTGAAGAGAGAAAGATGTGTTAAATGATATTCAGTGCCAGTGTGCCTCGTTGTGTGTGGTCTGTTTGCTACCTTGTGTACAGGGCCTCAGGGACACACACATTATGATATAAACAGCTGTCAGCTGTTCTGCCAAAGATGAAATACACATGCTAAAGAGTTTGTTTAGATGCATGTGTTGGTGTTTGCCACAGTGCCTTCAGTTCTATATTCTATTGATATATGCCTTTATACTCAACATTCAGATTAATCACAGGTGCTACAAAACGCATTTGTGAGTATTTTAACACTACAGTTATTAAGTCTAACAACTTCCGAAACACTAAAGCTGCTTGCCGTTCAGGTATTACACGGACTCTAAAGGATATCCTTTTTTTATAAACTAGGGTTTTAGTATGTTTTATAATAGTTGATTGTTTTATCATGATGCATATGTAACATTTGCATTTTAATAAACTGTATTCAATGCTTTTGGCCCGTTTTTAGGCTATGATTATTTGCAATTTCCTTGATCCGTAGAATTTAGTTTCAAGTTAAGCCAGTACTACAACACGAAGTGTCCTTAAGTTGCAACAGTTTGTGTTTTTATTAGTACAAGTCCAATTAGACTGTATTTAAAGTGTAATTTCAGTGCCACCAGCAGGGGGCGACAGCCTCCCAACACATTCACATATGCTGAACATGTTAGCCATAAGCATTTATCTGTGAAATAGCCAGTAGTCTGTTTTGAATATTGTTCATACTCATTTGAGATGTATATTTATACTTTTGTTTACCATGCATGCACCTTTATTTTTGCATACCGCAAAATAAAGCAGATGTATATTGTTTATGACATTTGTCTGCTTGATAACATTGCTAAATCTTTGATTATGTCCTGTGAGTATACAGTCGCCCATGTACATATATTACCTCGCTCCCCGCAGGCAAACAAGACACGCTGGACCGAAATCAAATTAAGGATTTGAGTAATAACAGGGTGGTGAGTAGATTAGTCAGTTTGTTTAGGATTACCGCATAGATTGAGTGTTCTTCCAGGTCTGATTACTTATAAACTTGCTTTGCGCTCTAAAACACGCTAGATAAACAGACGTTACGCAAATTCGAATATTTACATGCGCATTATAATTTAAACATCCTCCAAGCAAGAGTGTTGAGCCCTGCAGGCATGCTCTAATTTTTTCATCTACAACCTTGTTAGGATGTGAATGCTGGGTTTAGGTTGTCTGACATCATCCTTGCGATGATTAATGTCCTATATTTGGTTTTCTTTTGTGGGAATACTGTCCTTTACTTGTCCTTCTTTTTGAGTGAACACCGTGCGCGCAGGATTCTCCCGTGAGGAAGTGCAAAATCGAGCCAAGTAAATCATTTGTCTGTTCCCTTTAAAACTGCAACTTCTTAGAAAGGAGTTTGTTCCCAATAAAACATCCTGTTTCCATCTCCCTCCTTCATTTCTGCCTCCCGTTGTTTTCGCGAAATTTCTTTCATACTATTTCCTGCAATGAGATGCGTGCGGACACACTTGTGTAAACTTGCCTCCAACATGATAACATTAATGCATTGAACGCATCCAAATATATTAGAGGGGGAAGAAGCAATTGGACCCCTATGGTTTCAAGCGTCGACCTGTCTGTTTAAGGATAATTGATGCTGGAGAGATTCTCGCTCAAACGCACTTACGCGGTGACGTCCCTCCGTAGAGAATACACATACGGACATGTCATTTTCCTTAGGATTGATCCTGAGGGAGTTTCCACATGCATTTAGACCCCCATCTGCAGATCTGGGAATGGTATTAGCCTCCAAATACACCTCCTTTCTACATGAATGGTATACATGAGGTCCGTCCGAGAAATTGTCCAATGGATGCGCAATTCAGAAACCGAATCTGAAAGGGCTGTCAAACGATTAATCGCGATTAATTTCATACAAAATAAAAGTTTTAGTTTGCCTAGTAAATGTATTGTGTGCAATTATGATGTATATATAAATACACACAAATGAATGTACATATTTAATAAAAATATGTTATGTACAAAATATTTTTATTTATATATAAATTATAAAAAATTATAATAAATACATATACTTGTAAATAGTTCTTAAATATATACATGAATGTGTTCATATTTACATATCCGTAATAATTACACACAGTAAACGCATATGTATTATGCATAACTTTTATTTTGTATGCGATTAATCGCGATTAAACGTTTGACAGCCCTATCTGAAACTGAATATACTAATGAAAGTAGTAGGTCATACTGGTACTTTTCACCTATTTTTCTGCAAACACTACCAATTTGGACTTAAGTACTCATTTTACATAGTTTTTTGGTTAATATATTGTACGTTAGTATTTATGTTCAGATACAGAGCTGTACTCAAAATGCGTCATTGAGTTGCAAAATGTATCAGAATTTAATTCTAAGTACAAATCCCTGTAAGGCTTAGATTTGTAGCTTTAGCTAACATCTGTACGCAACTATAGTCCTACATTCACTTTTAACGATTATTGTTCATTTGATACTTTGCTGTAAACAAAACTTGGTTCTTGCAAGACTGGAGCTTACGCTACCCCTACGTCCTACATCATCTGAACATGCTTAGGACGGTTAGCAGAAGCTAGAAACTGGTTTATAAAGTTTTAGATATGAATATTCTTCTTACACAAATGCGTCGATTCACTTAAGAAGGCCTTTATTAACCTCTTGGAGCAGTGTGGAGCACTTTTTATAATAAATGGACGCACTTCACAGGATTACAAAATCTTATCAGCCATTCACTGCCATTATAAAGCTTAAAAAGGGCCAGGACATTTTTTTAATATAACTCTGATTGTATTCGTCTGAAGGAAGGAAGTAGCAGACACCTAGGATGGTTTGAGGGTGAATAAATCATGAGGTCATTTTAATTTTTGGGTAGACTATTCCTTTAGCACAGGGCACAAGGACTCTCAAAAGTTTCACCCTCATCCAGTGTCTGCGCTATTTCTCCCCAAAAGTTATGGCCAAATAAAATGTTGTTGTACTCCTTTAATCTAAAGTTGTGAGTATCTGTTAACCCCCTCACACAAGTGCTTGTCAACGCGTCTGTCTATTGTAGGTCAGATTTCTGAACATACAGATTATGTACTCTGCTGATGATTACACTTACATCACCTTTACTGGACACATATGCCGTGTGCTTAAAACAAAGATACTTCCCTTATTAACTTTTTGTTTCAAAATGAAATATGTCAATACAGGAAACAAAACTGCTTATCAAACCATTTCACAAGGCTTTGTGGTCAGATACTTGAATCTTACTAGCTGATCTTTAAACACTACCAGTTCAAAGTTTTTGAACAGTTAGATTTATAAGGTTTTTTTTTTTCTTTTAATTCTCTTCTGCTCACCAAGTCTGCATTTATTTGATCCAAAATACAGCAGTAATATTGTCACTATTTAAAATAACTGCTTTCTATTTAAATATATTTTAAAATGTAATTTATTCCTGTGATCAAAGCTAAATTTTCAGCATCATTACTCCTGTATTCAGTGTCACATGATCCTTCAGAAATCATTATAATATGCTGATTTGCTGTTCAGGAAACATTTTTATTACTATTATTACGATCAGTATTTAAAACAGTTGAGTACATTTTTTTCAGGCTTATTTGAGGAATATAAAGACCCAAAGATCAGCATTTCTACACTAAACCAGTATAATTTTTTAAAGAAAGAAATGATAAAAAATTAGTATTTTTATTTAGCAAGGATGCTTTAAATTGATGAAAAGTGATGGTAAAGACATTTATAATGTTACAAAAGATTTTTTTATTTCAGATAAATGCTGTTCTGAACTTTCCATTCATCAAAAAAAACTGAAAAAATCTACTCAGCTGTTTTTTAAAATATATTCAATTAGAAAACAGTTTTTTAAATAGCAAAAATACTTAAAAATTGTACTGTTTTTGCTGTACTTTGAATCAAATACATGCAGGCTTGGTGAGCAGAAAAGACTTAAAAATCTTACTTAAAAACTTTTTGCTGGTAGTGTAGGTAGTTACTTGAATCATAAAACAATACAGACATTCAAAGCCACTTCTATTTCCTGCTAGAATACTGAAGTTTGTTACCTACAGTAATGTAAGTACGTATACTGCTTGCGTACAATGAAACCACACACTTGTTAGCATTTACATTTACATCATACGTATTTGAATAAGTTCTGGGCATCAGAATGGACACTGACAGTATTGTGAGCTCTTGAATGACATCATTCCTGAGCCTTTGACTTTCACACAAATCATAAATAATTAATCTGGCTTTTTTAGTTAATGGAAGAAGGCACATTACACTTAAGCGGCTGAAATTACAGGTTAGAGACTTGCGCTTGGTAATAATTCAATGTCAGAGGCATTACAGCTGCTGTTTTGTGACTGTCGTGTCTACTAACTTGAGGCAGTTCATCTGAAAGTGAACTTGACCTCAAGCTTTTGTGTGTGAAGCAGCCATTCGATGGGTTTGACTCGGTGGGGGAGGGCCTACGGTTAGTAAATGTATGTGTGGAAGGAGTGTAATTTTGCCCCACCTTTGTTTTTTTGGGGGGGGGATTTCATGGTGGTCCACATATATGTTGGGGGGCCCAGCTGGTGTCCAGCTGCAGTGTCAGATAAGCCTTTCCCTGTCTTGTCCTGTCCAGTGTGGGACCATGATTGTGTTTGATTGGTGTCTGCTGAGTGGGCTTTTTCTGTAGAGAAAGTGATTAAGCACATATGACACCAGCAGACAAGCATCACTGTTGCCTCAAACACACAGAAAAGCTACGTTCACACCACAAGAACAAAACTCAGATTTTCTGCTTAAATCAAATTTATTTGTGAGGTTGTTCACGTTGTTTTCAATATGGCCCATTGACGCTAGTGAGATAAACAAACAGTTGATTTGCATGTGGAAACACCCTGTCCCCAACGTTATATTTTTACGTTAAAATATTTCATTATAAACATGGACTTCTAATCTTAAAGCTACCAGAATTAAAATTAACATTATAATTTCACTGTGCAAAGAAAGTGTCACAGTATCTGAGACCTAATGTGGCGCAATATTTAATATTACTGTACTTTAAATAAATGTTTTAATGTATTATAAGTTAGAGAGACTCAAAGAAATCGACAAACATAGACACTGACTGAGGTTGAGAGATTTAAATGTTACCTTCTGTTATAGCTTTCATGCCCCAGGTCAGGTTATTAATCTGTGGAAAACAAGTTTGCCATGTGCACTGAGGAAAACGATATCTTTTGTTTAAGTATCGTTTCAACTGGCGACGTTTTTAAATGACTGCGTCAGCGCTGGCGAGTGCATTGATATAAAGCGTCAGCTTCAGCCGTTACGGCGCCTCGTTGCTCATCGGTTAAGCTTGTAAAGTGGTGTTCAAATTTTAAAGTAATTTCAACAAGTTGGGACCTGCGTCCTTGGTATTTCGGACTTAGCATATTTACCTCAGAAGTACGAACTCCGGAAGAAGACGGGAGGAGGCAGCCCGGACTTTCTGCAAATGGACGGAACCATAACGTCACTTAAAGTCTTGACAGCCTAGGCTAGTTATAATTATACTAGAACGAAATATTGTACAGCCCTGCTATATATATATATATATATTTATATACTTTATTTTTTAATTTGAAAAATATTCATGTTTTCCCTGCTGAAAACAAAAACAATAGAAACATCACAGAAATTATCATGGTTTCCACTACAAATACCATTACAAACCATCAACTTTTACCATTAAAACAAATAAATGGCTTTCTGTTGTATGTTTTGTGACATATTCCATCAAGATTTAGTGATTTTAACAAGCCACCAATAGAGGATTTGCACTTGCTTCACGATTTGGTCAGTTACTTGGATGCATGGCCATATTGGCGATACTAAGATGTAAACAGCTTGGACTGCATGGTTCATGTACTACTGAATACGTTGTCCTGCTAATTTATGCTGTGTAAACCATGGAAAAAATGTGTGAAAGCTGCTAAATCATATAGAGAAGGACTTATTAAGCAGGAAAGGGTGCAATATTTTGACAAATTAAAGTTAATAAGTGGTAAAGATATATACAAGCATTATTAATAAAGATATGAAAAGTTCAAATGCAAAATCGCTAAAAGCCATCTCAGTCAAAAATGAGATAATGATACTGAGTGAATGCTCTCGGCACATATTATACGTCCATCAAATACTTTTACTTAAAACTTGCTAAAATCCCAGCCTCAGCCCAATCAGAATTACCAGTACTTAGGTAGAAACCTATACATCAGAGCCTGATGTAGATGCATTTTTTTAAAGAAAGACGTCAGATGGATTTAGAGGCTTTTGCATCTGAACTCTTCATATTTAGTCTAATATTTCACCTACCTGGCGGAAATGATAAGAACAAACACAAATGTTATCAAGATTCTTGCCCTGGAAATCCTGCTTCAGTTTGGCCAACCACAAACGCCTTTTGTTCCTCAGACAGTTTTTTGCACTCTTCTCCTTGATTTGTTATAATTTTTGGCAGTCTACAGTACTCCAAATATTTTTCCAAGTCCAACTGACTAGTACAGCCCAAAACATGACAATAATTGACCATTTTCAGTAGCAATAATTAGCAAAACGTGCAAGTTTCGTTCGGTTCAGTGCCACTGTTTACGTTCAGTGCCGCCAGTATGGCCAATTGATGGCGTGTCGTGAAAACACTCTATAAAAGGCAACCAATTACCAGCAAAAACCAGTACAATTCCCATTATAACCAATAAAACCATTTCAAATTCTGTGATGGTTTCTATTGTGTATTGTGTGTATTTATTTTTGCTGTCTACAATCATTGTCACATACAATTAGAGAAAAAATATGATTTTAGCGAATATAGAATATAGATTTATGATCCTTTGTTTCTTCAGATCATGTGACCTTGAGCCTCCATGTTGGTGGGAGTGATAGAAAACACAATGCTGACCAATCATGACGGAATTACTGTTCCATGGTTCATTTATATTCATTGAACCATGACCGGGATCCATCAACGACACTACTGAGGGTTCGTTTGTCAAAGGAACATCGCATTAACGTCTGCAATGGTGCCTGTAAAGTGACGGTTCAGCACAAATAGGTTAGAGATGAATTGTTTGCCCTTTCTCCTCATAATTTCCTCCCCTTTCTCTCTTTCCAGAATGATGGATTTAACAATGTTAAGTTGACAGGGCAGATAAAGCTAATTGATAGCATATTGATCAGATGGATTTTAAATGTATCCACCTCAGAAGGCTTTCCTCCTCAACTTCACGCTTGAGTTCAGATTGCGCTTGAGTGACTGTGGTGTATATTAGCGTCTCACGCCACAGACAAGCCATAATTCACAACACTTTTTACTTGTGAACCTGTCAAAAAATGTCATTTTGTTCCTCTTGTTTCAGAAATGGAGGACCTTGTTTCCACAGCTCAGATAGGATGAATTATACATGTAAAGTTTGTGATGTTGATTTATTATTGATGCTGATGGAAGCTTGGGAAGAAACAATGGCTGTAAAAAGCAAATCACATCATCCTATGGTAGAGAATAAAAGAGTTGGTGTGAAAGTGCAGAAATATTAACAACATTATAGTCAAACAGAAACAAAGTATTGTTTTCAAGCATGAAAACTGAAGAGTAACTAAAGGGTGTGATATTCTCATGAGGCTGCAGTGAAATGAGAGTGCGAGTGTGAGAAATGAGATTTGAGTCTCCCAAGTGTGCGTAAATTTGCACAAACTCACATTGCACCATTCTCACTCCAATCAGTGTCCTCAAAACTCTCCGTCAGCTGCGCGTACCCCCCGCCCCCCCGGCCCCACCTCCACCTCTCATTGGATGACCTACTGAGGTTGCCATGGAGATTTGTGTAGTAGGGCAAGCGTGTGAAATGAAGGGTGCAGATTTTGAATGGCCAAACCCCCTGTGAAATAATTTCATATGCACGCAAACAAGATTTCTGATCACGCAATCCTAGTGTGTATGCAGCCATACCAATAAATCTAAGTCAGTTTCTTCTTCTTGTCTCTTCCTGTTGGCCCGGAGCATCATCTGATCTTTACTAAGAGGGTGTTTTTGGCTGACCCAAAATTTTGAAACAAGACACTTCTGAACATGGTTTTGCTTGATTGTTTTAATTTAGTGTCAGTTGAGTGGTACAATTTTCATTTAGCATGCTATATACAGTTGAGGTCATAAGGTACACCTTGCAGAATCTGCAACATGTTAATTATTTTACCAAAATAAGAGGGATCACACAAAATGCATGTTATTTTTTATTTAGTGCTGACTTGAATAAGATACTTAACATAAAAGACGTTTACATATCATCCACAAGAGAAAATAATAGTTGAATGTATAAAAACTACCCCATTCAAAAGTTTACATACACTTGATTCTTACCACTGTGTTGTTATCAGAATGGTTTTTCAACATTTTTGTGTATTTGAACCCTTTCCAACAATGACTGTAAGATGTTGAGATCCATCTTTTCACACTGAGGACAACTAAGGGCTATTACAGAAAGTTAAAATGCTCATTGATGCTCCAGAAGGAAAAACCATGCATTAAGAGCCGGGGAGTGAAAACTTTTGAACCAAATTAAGATGTGTGCATTTTTTCTTCTTTTAGTACTGCCATTCAGAAGCTACAGAAGATACTTAAATGTTTCCTAGAAGACAAAAATATGTTAAATTTACCCAGATCCCCCCCCCCCCCCCCCCCCCCCCGACTCTTAATGCATTGGGTTTCCTTCTGGAGCATCAGTGAGTGTTTGAATCTTCTGTAATAGTAATAAAGATTGGTTTCAAAATCACACCGTCATTGTTGGAAAGAGTTCAAATACACAAAAATGCTGAAAAAAAACAAAGAATTAAGAATTAAGCGTATATGTAGACTTTTAAACAGGATCAATTATTTGAACAGTGGACTATATGTAAACACCTTTCACGTAAAATATCTTATTCAGGTCAGTACTAAATAAAAAATAACATGCAATTTGTATGATCACTCTTATTTTGGTAGCATAATTAAAATTTTGCAGATTATGCAAGGTGCATGTAAACTTTTGACCTCGACTGTATACATATAGGATAATTTAGGAAGAAGTACCTGGATTCAACTAACTTGACAGCCAGTGTTCACCATGCATTTATATTGTATGTAAAGGAGCAGCTTTAGTATATTCATAATGCTTTTGTGTTCCACAGGGGAAAATTTTTCGTAAAACATGAGGCTGAGTGGATCAGTTAAAAGCAAATTGTGTGACTCCATAGACAGGCCAAATTTAGACATGTTAATGAGTGCTTCTAGCTACAGAGTTTAGACAAACTCTATTTATCTACAGTAATCATTCAACTTATTAAAGATAGAAATAATATTCTTTGAAAGAAACCACTTGGCTCAAAAATCAGGAATTTCCTCTGTGTCACAGACTTTTAGCGAGGAAACAGAACGGAAAAGGGGAGAAAGAGAGGAAGCAGAGAAAGCGAAAGATATTAGTTGTCTAAGTTTACTCCGTATCAGGTTATCGGTCTACTAAAAGCAGTCGAACGGGAAAAACAGGGAGCGTTTCACTCACAGCAGTTCAAGTGCAAAACAAAAGTTCAGTCTTGGATAGCAGGCAAACCCTTGAGAAGTTTTAAGCAACCGCTTCCAGTTTCCCCTGGAGATGACGGAAAGAGTGTTTCTGAGAAAAGAGGGGCGTGAGTGAGACCGTCCATGGACTTTTAACTCGAGCTGTTCAGAGTTGTCCTATGTTCTGAATTATTTAGCTTTTAGGATCATAGCAGCCAACAAATGTATAGTCAGAGTCTTTGACATTTCGGGTTTACTTCAGACAATCCCCCACTCAGTCTCGAAATACAGCACTCTTTCTTATCCTCCCTTTCACTTGTTTGTATAAATGCACTCTTATGTATCTTCTCTCTGTTCACTGTAATCAAATTCAATACGATTCCACCCAAGCAAAGCCCCTTCTAAATAGACCCCTTGCTAACACTCACTCCATAACAGTTTTTTGTCTTCACTTCCTCTCTCTCTCTTCTGCCACTCTCTCACACTAGCACATGCAAAACAAAAGCCACAGGATACAGGATACAAGCACATGGAACAAGGAGATGTCGTAACTACACTATTATGTGGGCAAAAGCAACGTGTACAGTAATTCACAGATACTTCATTATATAATTGTAGAATTTTAACAATATGCCATATAATTATGGCCAGTTTAGCCTTTAAAATGTACATGTTTTTGTATTTGTGATAAAAATAACTGATTTAAATACACTACCATTAAAGTAGCATAATTGTTTTCAACATTGACAATAATGTTTCTTAAGCACCGGTTTAGCATATTAGAATGATTTTTTGAAGGATCATGTGGCCCTTAAAGGAGAAATTCACTTCCAGAACAAAAATGTACAGATAATTTACTCACCCCCTTGTCATCCAAGATGTTGAAACATAAAGAAACATATCTTTCTTTCTTCAGTCGTAAAGAAATTATGTTCTTTGAGGAAAACATTTTAGCATTTCTCTCCATATAGTGGACTTCTATGGTGCCTGTGAGTTTGAACTTCCAAAATGCAGTTCAAATGCAGCTTCAAAGGGCTCTAAACAATCCCAGATGAGGAAGAAGCATCTTATCTAGCGAAAAGATTGGTTATTAAAAAAAAAAAAAATCACAGTTTCTATACCTTTTAACCTCAAATTTTCATCTTGTCTAGCTTTGCGTGAAGAGTTAGGTTAAACGTGCAAAGAAGATCAGACGCCCTTTACAAAAAAGTTAAAACAGTGATGTAGGACGATTTTAAAGTTGGAGATGGGAGTTTTTTGACCTTCCCTAACTATCTTGAACTGGAATACACAGAATACACACAGAGCTAGACGAGCATTTGAGGTTAAAAAGTATATAAATTGTCATTTTTACAGAAAATAACCAATCGTTTCGCTAGATAAGACCCTTCTTCCTCGGCTGGGATCGTTTAAAGTCCTTTGAAGCTGCATTTTGGAAGTTCAAACTCGCAGGCACCATAGAAGTCCACTGTAAGGAGAGAAATCCTAAAATGTTTTCCTCTAAAAACAATTTCTTTACGACTGAAGAAAGAAAGACATGAACATCTTGGATGACAAGGGGTTAAGTATGTGTAAATTTTTGTTTTGGAAGTGAACTTCTAATTTAAGACTGGAGTGATGATGCTGAAAATTCAGCTTTGCCATTACATTAATAAATGACATTTTAAAAATACATTCATATAGAAAAAAATGTATTTTAACTTGAAATAATATTTCAAAATATTGCCATTTTACTAAATTTTTTGATCAAATAAGTCCAGCCTTAGTGAGCAACAGAGACTTCCAAACGCTCATGGTATACCGCGAGTTGCCGAATTGCCACACTAATGATTCTGCCTCTGGCCCTAGTTTTGGAACAGATTCTGAGCTTATTAAACAGGCCCTCTAAGCCCCTGCGGGTGTCAAACCGAGGATAGAGCCCTGGGGTATCCCATCCGGCTCCCAGGTGCGACGAGAGCTAATGAGAATATGAGCTCAGGGATCATCAGGTTAAGCCACCCCCTTCCGTCAGCCACATGCTAACTGTCTTACTGAGCAGTGATATGCCAACACATCACGTCCCAACTGCCAATATGCAGCTTATTCTAGACCTGCAATGTTTACAATGCATTTTTTGAGCGGAACATGCACCAAAGATAAGTACAGTTAGAAAATTGTGGTATATGAATATAAAATGTCATGGCATACCATGATTTTACCATTGTAGTATAATAACGCCAGTGTTTTTGTAAATAAACTATGTTTTGCTCTCTTTGACCCTGTTCTCTCTTTCTCTCATTCACAGAATCAGGTCTTTGAAAACTAGGCCATCCAACCATTAGTCACACACACACCATCACAGACAGCTCTGCTTATGCATACAGCAGTAATGTGTGATTTTCTGCTACCATACACACACAGAACGATAAAGCACATTTTAAAGGGTAAATGCAGCTGACTGATTACAGCACAGTCATGGCTAACACTAATTCTTTAGACCATTGTGGTTAATAGCTCTGCACACATAAACACAAACATACACACATTCCAGCAGTTTTCTCATGTGTAGGGATGATATCAGAGGGTTATGGTGTTACATAAGGCTTTTACATAAGAAGCCACACTGCAGCGAGAGCTACTCAGGAGTGAATGTTTTTTCGCTGCACCATTACTGTTGGGACTGCACCAAATCCCCCCTTCAGACACACACACATATCCATGTCTCTATCCACTTGGCCTTAATGAACAAGCACTAAATCGAGCATAGCTCGCTCTTATCTGTATTCACTCCACACGCACTTCCTTCTTTCACCTCACTCTCCCAAAACCACATCAATAACAGATCCATGACAATGGAAGCCTATAATTCTCCCCCATAACCCACAGTAAACACCTCCCTTTGTCAACAGGATTCACGCCGACAGCTGAACCCAGACCAGCTTTCTTCTTCCTTCCTAACGGGTGGGATTTAAATCCCAGCAGACTGTGGCTGGCTGCAAAAAAGACAACCGTGATGCTCTTTACGTCTCTGCGATTAAAACAGCTAACATCCAAGCTGCCCACATGGCCCTGTTATGTCTGTGGAAAATGATGCATGCATTCACATTTGAATAGACGTCCACTTCCTGGATGTACACAGAGAGTTGTTTATTTATTAAATAAAGAACAATTTAAAGAAAGGAAGCATATAAAAGAAAGAAGGCATGTCACAGGCCTTCTGAAGAGAAAAATGTTTTACATTTTACAAATAAAATGTCCTAGTGGTGAGGAAAGAACCGAGTAAAAACTGACTGGTGGATCAAGCCAAATACTGCAAAAAATCTATTTCTTAATCACTATTTTTTCTTAAATACTGATTAGGAAGACAGTTTATGCAGTAATTGCTCACTTCTACAGTATAAAATCCTAGTCCAAAACTTGGAGCCAAAGTGTGATAACATCTCCAGAAGAGTGGTCACATGACGGAAGACAGTTAATTCATGATACATATGGGCTTCATCTCTCTCTCCTTTATTATTTATTGAGCAGTGAGCAGGCAAATTAAACAGACCTTGGTGTAGAGTGATGTCATGCTACATTCAAAAATATCCAGCTCAGTATGTCCAGGTTAGCGAGAGTAGTACAAATCACTGTGAAAAAGGAGGATACTCACGATCCGGGGATTTATTTTTTGCAACTTGTGTTTTCCGAAAGACAAAACAAGCAGTGCACACATATCCACAGTGAGGTCACAGGGAGGTCCTTGTCCAATAAAAAAAGAGTAAGAAAAGTGAAGATTCAGTAAAAAGAATGTTTTACTTTTCGTCAATATCAATAGGAAGTCACGTCGTGTGATACGAAAGAGTGTCTCGAACAAAAGGCTGTTCCCTGATTCAGTTTAAATGTACAAGACTCCATGCAGCTTTATTTAGGAGTGTCAGAAGTGCTTGGTTTATTCTCACACAGTTCTCCGAATTTATTACGTGTAAAATACTGGAGAGATAAAAGATTGCAGCTGCGTTTTACACAGTGCTTGTGGGAGGACAAAGCGAGGAATTAGCACAGCTTCACTGATCCAGTGGAAGGGAATGAGAAGATTTTAGATATTAAACATTCTTCTTAGGATCAGCATTCTCACCGTATTATTCCTCCATGAAAGGCTGGTTTAAAAAAAGTATGATTATATTATTATAAATGTCATGTGTTACATATCGCAGTGCATTCTACAAAACTCTTAATTACATGTGGGCGTAATATGCAACACATTACAAAAAATTAATTTTGAAGATGAAAAAACACAGTAAAGATATAGTCCTCAGTAGATGGGTAAAATCAAAGAAGTTTAAGTTGATTGCTTTACATCAAAAAACATTGCGTTTTGGCCTAAAGCTCTTGTGATAGATTTGTACTGTCAGAAACATCTGATGGGCCTCCAAGCTCTCTACTTCCTGCTTTGTGAGGTGGGGGTGCTCTTGTTGCCAGAACGCCGCACAGGAACCTTCGAGATAGGGATTCGAGTGCGTGGTGGGGCATCAGTCTTTTTAGGAGGGGTGGCTGAAGTGGGGCTAAGGTTGGAAGACAGTGCACCTTGGCTGGAAGAATGGGAAGGTGGTGTTTGCCTCACACTAATAGGGATCTTGGAGTCTCGAGGTAGGCTGGTGCTGCCTTTCATGGAACGGAATGAGGAAGCGGCGGAAGGCGAGCATTTCGGGGAAGGCAAGTTCATTTTTAGATCACCTGCAGATTTTGTCGGTGAGCTCACGTCATCGTCTGAGCCAGCAGCACTAGGGCTGTCGGGATCGTAGAGGTCGTAAAGTGCATCTCCAGAGCAGCTGTCCCTCAGCAAGCCTTCCCGTCGTAGGAAGGTGCTGTCCTCATCCTCTGGGCCAGGTGTGGGAGAATCCCAGTAGCCTTCATCACTTGGTGGGGCATCCTGAAGTTCTTTATCGACTGGGGGAGGTGAGGGACGTGAGGGTTGCTGCTTTCCCATCTTGCTACCTCCACTCACAGGGATCTTACTAAGGCCAAGCGCCTTTACTTGAGGTGGCCTCTTCTCAAGCCGGGTCGGCGCATGATGCAGGACAGGCTCGGCACGTCGTAGGGCTGGGGAGTCTTCGCCCTTCTGGGGCAACATATGCCAAAGACCCTGCATGTCGGCATCATCAACACCCTCTGGACTAGCCATCTCCTCCCCTCCACCCATGTAGGCAACAACTCCACTACCTTGTGGCTTTTTAGGGGCTGCACGTGGTCTTTGGTGGGCTGGCATGTAGCAAGAAGCATGGATAGATGTAAGACTACTAACCTGAGGAGGAAGTGGAGGCTTGGCAGGAGAGCATCTCTCTGAATTTGTCCCGGCTCCACTTAATCTGCGCCCCATGCATCCCCCGCTACTGCTACCGGTGCCACTGCTCGTGGCACTTCCCCCATTCCCAGAATCCTCTTCTGGATCGGCGATGATGTCACCACAGCCCGTTAAAGAATCAAAGCTCTTCAGTGAAGTGACATCGGTGAACATGGAGCATATGCGATCCACAGATTGCTCAGATTGTGGGTCGGCTGTGCTGTGGTCCATTGGAGGGGTCAAAGCGCAAGTCGGAATGGAGGCCAGGTGTGTCGAACTGCTGTGGTTATCATGTTGGAGCCCTTCTGTTTGGGCTCGGAGTGGAGAAGGAGCTGGAGACTCCTCAGTGACTTGTGAAAGAGGAGGACTGCAGTTGCCACACTCCACTTCATTTGTACCCTGTAATTCCTGCACATCCCCTGGGAGAGGAGTCTCCTCAAATACTTGTGGCAGGGGCTCAAGAGTCAGTGTCATGTCCTTCTCGGTTTTCACACTGCCGGAGCTAGAAGAAAGTATTAGATCTCCCTCTTTCACCTCCTTGGCCACCTCCAAGGAGTCCTCTTGAACCTGGGGCTTCCGCCGCCAACGCATGCTGCTGAACAGCCCCTTAAGTCCTCGTCCCCGTCGTCCCACCGTAGCATTTCCATCTCCTGCACGGCTGCTGCTCCGGCGCAGTAAAGAGAAGAAGCTGAAAGACTTGGTGATGGAGCTGCGGAGGGGGGCAGTGGACACACCATCTGGCGAGCCGGCGTGGAGCTGGTCGCTACTGGCAGATTCCTCTTTCCGGTGGCCTTCAAGCTCCGAAGGAGTGTCCGTTATTAAGCCATCATGGGTTTTGCTCCTAACAAGCTCCAGTGTCTTGCCAGCGGCTTTACCGGTGGACTCCCCTTTGTTCTTGACAGAGAAGATGCTCGGCATGCTGCTGCCGGACTTACGCTTGCCGAACAGCTTGAAGGCAGCTTTGTTAAGCTTTCCTGGTGGCTGAGGATCACATGGAGGCGGTTCACTGCATTCGTTTTGAACCTCCATCTCGGCCACTATGTCTGCTGCACCCTGTGTTTTGCTTTCTTTCTTCTTCTCCCTTTATTTTACCCTGTCTCTAACTGCTTCTTTCCTTTTCCTCTCCCTCTCCACTTCTATCCGCTGCCTTCGCTTGTTGGTGTTCTCCCTGCCTCGCTCTCTTTCTCTCTCACTGGTGGCTGTGCCTGACAGTCTCTATGGTAACTGGGAGGGTTAAGCAGCTTTCGTCAGCGCTGGAGGCGAGCCAGGACTTTTTTCTCCGCCCCCACAGCTCACCCCCTCCGTGCACACAAACACACCCTCATCCCCCACACTGCAAACATCACATATCCTTCTCTTCTTTCTTGCCTCAATTATTCTCTCTATCTCACTGAAGAGGCGTGATATGCATCTACATGCGGGCTGTAAAGAACGATTGTTTTGCTTTTTGACATCATGATTGTCGTCATGTGCATGTGAGTGCAACTGTGTACAAATATGTGTGCGTGTGTGTACATAATAGACAGAAAGTTTTTGCATTCTTTACTCGTGTTTTTATGAGGGTCATAATGGAATTAGTGTTGCATTATGGATTTGTCACATATGGAACGTTTCCAGAAGTGCTCTAACGATCAGGAGTATTAGGGGAAATAAATGGAACGAGCACAAACCTCTCAGTGTAAATGAAAATAAGCCACTGAAAATCCCCCTCAGATGAAAAGGCTAAAGAAAACATGCGAGTTGTGTGGTTGCTGTAGTGTCTGTACTTAGGATTTAAGCAAAAGCTGCTGATTGGAGAAATTACAAGTATGAAGACATGAGGCAGATTTAGATAAACATTTCACTCACTTGTAATGAATGCATTCGCAACACACGCTTGAAACGGTTTAGAGAAACGGCTGATGAAATTTAAATGAGATTAGATCAGCTCACGCTGGTGGTCCTCACCTGTTTCGGGCCGTCTGGAGTGGTTGATCATATTCAACGTACTCCTTAATAACACGCAGTCCATCTGCCTGCAGCATATGGGCCCAGGGGGACTCCTGTTACCGCACTCCTCCACTGTTACACAACACCAATTAGTTAGTCCAATTGTGTGCAATAGTAGCTAAACAACTGAAAGCTTTTGGCTTTTCTTTTTTTACTGGCTGAAATATACACATCAAGGGTGACATTTGGTGAGAAACATTATATGTTATAAATATTTTGGCAGAGCTATTAGACTGGGTTCCCACACTTTTTAACCATTGCATTTCAGTGACTTTCCCATGACTTATAGATACACTGGATGAGGGTGGTGCAACCACCATAAAAATAAGAATGAAGCAAAGGTATACAGATAGTCACTTTGGCAGTAGAATGCATAAACTTGCAATTAGCAAGTGGTAATCTAGCCCTCACCTTTCATTTAGGACTACTGGGTGAACCTTACATCACCTAATTAATATTCATGCCAAGCTCAACTGGATTTAAATGGGTCATGACATGGATTTTTGGATTATTTTAATATGTTCCTTGAGGTTTACTTATAATATTAGTAAAGTTTCTTCCACAAAAACAAATAAATATGTGGAAAATGTATTATTTTTAACCCTCATTTTGACCCTCTGTCTGAACAGACCTGTTTTTAAGCTGTTGTGTCCTTTAAATGGGTCATGACATGGATTTTTGTATTATTTTAATATGTTCCTTGAGGTTTACTTATAATATTAGTAAAGTTTCTTCCACAAAAACAAATAAATACGTGGAAAATGTATTATTTTTAACCCTCATTTTGACCCTCTGTCTGAACAGACCTGTTTTTAAGCTGGCGTGTCCTTTAAGGCTTCTCAGTAATCAGGCACTGTTATGATTGGCTAATGTCATTGCATAGGAAACAGTATCAATGCCCCCTCGCTATTGCATGCTAGTGTTTTGACAACATGCTAAAAAAAAAAAAAAAATGTAATTTCCAGATGAAGCATTGTGAAATAATTTACTTAAAGTTTATGATGCAGCTAGTCAGAGCTAGTATCGCTTCATCTTTCAACAATAAAAAGTTTTCTTGTGAACTCTCCATGACACTGTGCCTCGAATAACAAAACAACATGTTCTGAAGTCCGAACAATCCTCTGAGCTGTTCAAACCAAACGCGTCAAAGCAAACGTTCTTTCACTTAATTTGTCCTATTGACAACAAACTTAAGCTTGTGGACTGTCAAAAAAGTGAACTTGCATCTGTATACTGTATCCAGTGTAGACAAGATAGCAGCAGTGATCGTAATTTCTATATGTTTTTGACGCGACGTGACATGACGCAACGCGACACTCGCATTTAGCATTCGTGCAACTGAACACCAGTGGGCGGGGCCTATGAAGAGAAGATGACTATTTGTTGATCCCTTGCTTTGGAGGCAGTGTTTATGCAAATGTTTGTGCCCGGGTGACATCACCTTGCACCTCAGATCCCAACAAGCCATTTTTGGAGCTTGATTAAAATAAATGCTTTGTTTATAATGAGGAGGACGTTTTAAGCTATGAAACATACAGGGTGTTTTAATGGTACAAAGACCTCTTATATGCCAAAAGATCAAGGCAATTTCGATTTTTCATGTCATGACCCCCTTAAAAAAATAACCTTATGGAAATTGCACACACAGAAAGGAATTTTCTAACAGTAAAATATACTTTTAAGAATCCCCATGAAACTGATGTGCCCACTCATCCACCCCTATCTGTACACAGGCCTCCTCTTCCACCTCACTGGCATGAAACACTGTCTACATTCACACAATGTACAGGGGGGCCGGAGCGTGCAGTGTGTGTATGTGTGAAGGTAAGCTACCGTGTAGCCGTTTCAGTGAGGTCGTCCTAGTCTCTGATTCAGCTTTGGTTCCAGGTCTGCTGCACTGGACCAAAACTCCCCACCTGTGTTTGCCTTTTCTGTCAGCAGCCCCTGAGGCATGGCGGACGGAATGTGCCACCACACCCGTTGTTTCTTCGGGTCAGTTTGGGTTTGTATACTCGTTCTCCGCTCTCTGGGCCACGGGAGGTCTGTCTGCTTAAGGGTACATGGAGAAAAATTAACCAGAACCACATGAGTATAGTTATGAGACCAACAGGAAGAAACTGAAAGAAGAAAGAAAGAGAGAAACCTTAAACAACTTTAGTTTGCAGTCCGTTTTAGGATTCACCTCAGTAGATAAACACAGTGCTCACATCATCCGCCCCTGGTGTGACATCCCTGTTGCTGCCAAGGACAAAATTCTCCTGAGAAACAAACTAGGACATTTGGATAGAATAGAACTGGGCTGTTTGCTAATAAGGGTGTGCTGCCCAGATTTTACAATGCTGCTTTCCCTCCCATTATCTTCAGCTGAAAAGGACGAAGGTGTGTGCAGATTCTTCAAAGCACAGCACAGCTCTTATTGTAGAGTTTGTCGAGGCCAGACTGGATCAGGGACAATAATAATAGCAGTGTTTTAAAACAATGAAAAATCTCATGAACTGGGATATAATGGAATCGGCAATCAAAAAGAGGACAAAGAGGGCTATAAAAGATTTTTGCATCAGACTGTGTTTAACTTTCCCACAGACAGGATTAACATATGCAGCTGAAAAAAAGATTGTTCAAACATTGTTGTCGTGTCATATTTGTCTCCATCATCATCTGAAACCACAGCTTAATAAATAGAAGGAGCAGTGCTTTTATGTGAATAGCTTAATCACAATGAGAAGGAGTCAAAATACTTTAGTTTGGGAATTCAGAATAGGTTTCTTTTTTAACCACTGAAACCAAATGATTTTCATGATGTTTAGTGCCATTAATGGTTACTTCACACTTATGAGACTTAAATCAGTTTAGTCCTCTGACTAAAAATGTTTTGTGTTTACCCAGATAGCACACGTACGTATGAAAGATGTCTGTTAAAGATCACTTGATATGGAAAGTATCTGCTGTGTACAAACATCTGGCAGACGTCTGTAAGATGTCAGTTTTACATACATTCTAAGTCATAAACAACTTAAAGACATCTAATAGGCATCTATTTGATAGGAAATGTCCAATAGACGTACTGCAGATGAGCAAACTACGTGAAAAATACATCTTGCAGATGTAAATCCAGATGTCAAATAGAGATGTACGTGTGCTATCAGGGTAGTTAAATGTAGGAAGACAAATTCTTTATTAATATATTGATATTTTTTATTTTCTGTACCATATATTTGTTTTGTTTACTAAATTTTGAGATACAGTTTAAAATAGGAAATATATTGCATATTAAGATATAAGGTAAAAATTAAAAGATTAAGTCACATGAGATAAGTTATATTGTGAGATATAAAATGGCATCTATGAAAAATACAGCCAAAAACAGTTTTTTAGTATCCACCTTAAGCCGTTTTCTATGGACTAAAGACTTCCGGTTCATTAGACGCTAAATAGCCAGAAGATTAACAAAAAGTGAAGTAAACCGGAAAACTGTTTGCACTGCAAACCACAGTGTTCATTATTAAGGTAATACATTAAAACAATATGGTAAGACACACCATTTTGCAATACCAAACCGCAAAACCAGCTGTTTTGTACAGCTAAAAATTGCTAGAAGCAGACGAGACGGAAGCCTCGCACATAACATTTCTTAGGCGAAAAATAAGGTGGATATAATCATTAATTAATGAGAGTATTTTTTTTTTTTTTTTTTGACGACAGTTACCAATGTTTGCGCTGTTTCGTTGTCATTACGCCAGTTAGTAATTTCTTTGTTTTTTTTTTTATAATAGGCATCTCTGATTAAAGTAAGGTGTGTGAATAACGTTTCCTGAAACAACTTTCACGCTGTGTTCTACAATCTGAATGATTATGAAAATCGCCATTCTGCCATTCTATATATATATATATATATATATATATATATATATATATATATATAAATAAATTCATAGGGAATTCCCGAGGAAACCCGTGGCTCATAAACGTTGCAAAATATGTCACGGTACATTTTTATAAGACTCCGCTCACTCACCAGAATTCCTTTATTCCTGTAATAAGTGCTGAGCGGCTTTAGCGTCTTATACAGTCTGACCCGCGGATGCATTTCACGGGCGTCCCGTCACCGGTGCTCAGATTTGCAAAACAAACCCGGCTTACGGAGTCACGTGACACAGCTTTACATCCTATTGTGACCTCCGGTAGGGGTGAGTTTTACAATAAAGCTTACAATATATCAGAATGTTAAGAAATATAGACGGATATAGAAAGGTTTTACCTCAAAAACATTTCAAACAAACATGAAAATGGATATTGAGTGGGACAATCAATCTCATTTATGTTCCACAATAGTCTGAATTTATCAGGAATCACATACGGGTCCATAACCATCATAAACACTGACTTAAGGCCTATTAGAAAAATAGGTGGTTACATTATTCCTTGGGATTAACCTAAGTGCTTATTACGTGGACACATTTCACTTATTTCGTACACATCAGAAAACACTTCATCATTGTTATTTGCTGTATTGATTTTGTCCATGTACTGATCAAATCAAGTTCCATGAGTTACGCCTGTTTTAGATAAAGACAAAAGACTTGAGTACAGACACATTTCACACTCGTGCTTGCTCTTGTGTGTATGTCTTTACAGGCATGCTGCAGACTATCGTCTAGGGCCACGTTTGCAGGGATTAGTACTAATTCCCATTTCGCCTAGTGATCCTCTTCCAGTCAGTAATACAGTCCCGAGGGTTTGGGCCCAATAATCACTTTTAGGACGTGCTTACAAATGCAAGATGGATGACGGACGAGTACTTACATCTGAAAATGGGGTAAGACATAAAATACAGACAGTCTCTCAACATTATGAGGTGGTTCTCCACAGAAAGAAGCCCTCATTGGACTAGATATGAAAAAATATAAGACACTTTTGTAATCAGCGTAACTTTAGCACTGTATGCCAAATTCACATACTATCTGTTCTAAATATTATTTCAGATTAGAATTAATATGTCCTAAATCATAGCATGTTGAAAATAGATAACTGGGATGAGACTAGACAAATAAACATCCCAAATCAGTATATAATTATGGTGTCACATTGCTGCCAAACACATATTTTTTCCACTCAATTCTGTCGTAATAACAACGTTATATACGTGCATATAACTCAGGATTGTGGCGACAGTAGCGCTGACAATTGCTTTGCTTACAAAATGTAACCATATATCTTTTATAACAGGAAAAACATAGTTTTTATGAGAAAAAAAGTTAATATGTTGTTTCAATGACATATCATCTCGTTATTACGAGAAAATGTCATTTTTACAAGAAAAAGGTGTCATGTTAATGACATAACATCTTGTTATTATGAAAAAAGATGTCGCTTTAACAAGATAATTGTTGTTTTAACATCTCATTATTACAAGATGCTGTTTTAATGACATAACATCTCATTATTACGAGAAAAGATGTTTTAACCAGAAAAAAAGATGTCGTTTTAACGACGTAACATCTCATTGTCACCAAAGATGGCATTTTAACGAGATAATTGTCTTTTAACAACATAACATCTCGTTATTCCAAGAAAAGATGTCGTTTTAACGACATAACGTCTCATTATTACAAGAAAAGAAGTCATTTTAACAATAGAACAACTCATTATTCCAAGAAAAGATGTCGTTTTAACGAGATAATTGTAATTCTAACGACATAACATTTTATTACGAGAAAATATGTCGTTTTAACAACATAACATCTCGTTATTCCAAGGAAAGATGTCATTTTAACGAGATAATTGTAATTCTAACGACATAACATTTTATTACGAGAAAATATGTCGTTTTAACAACATAACATCTCGTTATTCCAAGGAAAGATGTCGTTTTAACGAGATAATTGTCGTTTTAATTACATAACATCTTATTACAAGTAAATATGTCGTTTTAACGACATAACATCTCGTTTTTACGAGAAAAGATGTTGTATTAATGACATATCTCGTTATTACGAGAAAAGATGTTGTTTTAACCAGAAAAAGATGTAATTTTAATGTCAGAACATCTCGTTATTCTGGTAAAATATGTTTTAATGAGATAATTAGATTGTTTTAATGACATTACATCTTGTTATTATGAGAAAAGATGTTGTTTTAACAATAAAAAGATGCCATTTTAACAACTTAACATTTCATTATTATGTGATGTCACTTTAATGAGTTAATTGTCATTTTAATCGTATTAATACGAGAAAAGACTTAGTTTTAACGACATATCTCGTTATTACGAGAAAAGATCTAATTTTAACAACAAATGTCGTTAAATTGACATAACATCTTGTTATTAAAAACAGTAATAATGATAATATGAATATATTTTAAAATGTAATTTGTAATGGTTTACTGTGAATTTAGAATTCTTTATTGTATATTGTTTATATTGGCAATCACTTCTTTCGTATGTGACAATGACAGATTGCTTTAGATTCTTCATTCAGATTAGTCCCCGTAATGATTTATTGTTAGCTCATATAATCACCTGTAAATAAAAATGAACTTTGACCTGTCCTATGACATCACATTAACCTTTTGGGTTCCTAACTAACCCCCCTAATCGACCAGACTGCACATGGGACACTTGTGTGTAGGGCATCTCTGCAGTCATCCTTCATTCTGGACTGCATCAATCTATTCACCCTTCAAGATAACAGCAAGTGACACTGAATAAATTAAGTTTTGAGTCCAAACACCTAAAAAAATGGAGGTTTGGAGTCACAAGTCCATCAGCTCTTAGTTTAATCTTTTCTTTTAGTGCTATTGACATTCTTTAAAAAATGAGCAAACAAAAAAAACAAGCTTTTTTTTTTAAATGTCGATGATGACAGAAATAACATTTGAATTGACAGATATAACAATGAATTTACATTAAGGGATCCATCTGAATTCCTCTGAATTATTTCTTTGTCTATCGTACATGAGTGCAGTGCCTTCACGTAGAGTAAACAACTGCGCACACTGGCGCTCACACACACACACACACACACACACACACACACACACACACATATTAGCAAACATACTTCATCTTTCTCACAACAGAATATACAAATCTTATTTATTTCCAGTCCTCCTAGATTCCTTAGTTTTCCAAAATCAAGTGTCCTTAGAAGGTCATTCTGGCCACTCCAAACTCCAAGGTGACCACGGATGGCTCATTCTTGGAGCCGAATGATTCCTTCAGCTCTCCATAACCATTCTCTGTGGCACTGCTGCCCTCTACAGTCCGTTCTCCGCCAGTGCTGGCTGGAGCATCTTCCCTGGCCTCCTCTCCAATCACCTCCTCATCTTCCTCTTGCTGCACTTCCTTCCGACTAAGAAGAGGAGCTCCCAGGATAAGGGACTGAGGTCGGGGAGGGAGACTACGCTCTCTTGGAGGTGTCTGGGGCTTTAGTGGAGATGTGCTCACACCGAACTTCTGCAGCTTCTGTGGAAACACACAAAGACACAGGACAGCATGTGTCATTTTGGATGAATGAGGCAAATGGATGCTGTCAGTGGAAGTAATGAGTCTAGAGCAATGAAACATGCAAAAATACTTTACAGACATGAAAATATGTTATTAACAAAAGCAAAATGAGTTGCTGACAAATCCACCGAAAGCTTCAATGATTCTTGTTTCTTTGGTTTTTATTTCTGTTTGGGAAAAGAAGTTTAAAAAGTTTATAAAATGATAAATTATAATTATAAATGATAAACGCAATATTATTTTTATGTGCGTATGTAATTATAGAATTACTAAAATATTAATAACTATTGTTGCTGTAATAATAACAGTTAACTTTATTATTTGTAATAATAATAGCATCTTTTAGTAACACCTTTTCAGTAACATCAAAATGACATCTTTTTCTTGTTAAAACGACATCTTTACTTGTAAAAACAACATCTTTTCTTGTAATATTTTGTCATAAAAACATCTTGTCTCGTAATAACGAGATATTTCATTAAAACATCTTTTTTTGTTAAAACAACATCTTGTCTCGTAATAACGAGATGTTCTGTCATGTTGTTAAAACATCTTTTCTCATAATAACGAAATGTTATGTCGTTAAAACGACATTTTTTTGTTAAAACTACATCTTTTCTCGTAATAAGATGTCGTTAAAACATCTTTTCTCGTAATAACGAGATTTTATGTCGTTAAAACAGCATCTTTTCTCGTAATAAACAAGATATGTCGTTAAAACAACATCTTGTCTCGTAATAACAAGATTTTGTCATTAAAACATCTTTTCTTGTAATAGAAACATGTCATGTCGTTAAAGCAACATATTTTCTCGTAATAACAAGATTTTGTTGTTAAAACATCTTGTCCCGTATTAACGAAATGTCGTTAAAACGTCATCTTTTTTTGTTAAAATGACATCTTTTCTCATAATAACGAGATGCTGTCGTTAAAACATTTTTTCTTGTAATAACGAGATTTTATGTTGTTAAAACAATACCTCTTCTTGTAATAGTGAGATGTTGTTAAAACATCTTTTCTCGTAATAACAAGATGTTATGTCGTTAAAATAACTTCTTTTCTCATAATAACGAGATGTTTGTCGTTAAAACTTCTTTTCTTGTAATAACGACATATGTAATTAAAACATCTTGTCTCGTAATAACGAAATGTTATGTTGTTAAAACGACATCTTTTTTGTTAAAATGACATCTTTTCTCATAATAACAAGATGTCGTTCAAACATCTTTTCTCGTAATAAGATGTCGTTAAAACATCTTTTCTCGTAATAACGAGATTTTATGTCGTTAAAACAGCATCTTTTCTCGTAATAAACAAGATATGTCGTTAAAACAACATCTTGTCTCGTAATAACAAGATTTTGTCGTTAAAACATCTTTTCTTGTAATAGAAACATGTCATGTCGTTAAAGCAACATATTTTCTCGTAATAACAAGATTTTGTTGTTAAAACATCTTGTCCCGTAATAACGAAATGTCGTTAAAACGTCATCTTTTTTTGTTAAAATGACATCTTTTCTCATAATAACGAGATGCTGTCGTTAAAACATTTTTTCTTGTAATAACGAGATTTTATGTTGTTAAAACAATACCTGTTCTTGTAATAGTGAGATGTTGTTAAAACATCTTTTCTCGTAATAACAAGATGTTATGTCGTTAAAATAACTTCTTTTCTCATAATAACGAGATGTTTGTCGTTAAAACTTCTTTTCTTGTAATAACGACATATGTAATTAAAACATCTTGTCTCGTAATAACGAAATGTCATGTTGTTAAAACGACATCTTTTTTGTTAAAATGACATCTTTTCTCATAATAACAAGATGTCGTTCAAACATCTTTTCTTGTAATGAGATATGTCGTTAAAACATCTTGTCTCGTAATAACGAAATTTTGTCGTTAAAACATCTTTTCTTGTAATAGAAAGATGTCATGTCGTTAAAACAACATATTTTCTCGTAATAACGAGATTTTGTCATTAAAACATCGTCCCGTAATAACGAAATGTTATGTCATTAAAACGTTATCTTTTTTCTTAAAACAACATCTTTTCTCATAATAACGAGATGTTGTCGTTAAAACATCTTTTCTCGTAATAAGATGTTATGTCATTAAAACATCTCGTCTCGTAATAACGAAATGTTGTCATTAAAATTACCTTTTTTTATTACAATGACATCTTTTCTCATAATGAGATGTTGTCATTAAAACATCTTTTCTCGTAATAACGAGATGTTATGTTGTTAAAAACATCTTTTCTCGTAATAGAAAGATGTCATGTCATTAAAACATATTTTCTCGTAATAACGAGATGTTTTGTTAAAACATCTTTTTTCATAATAAAGAGAATTTATGTTGTTAAAACAACATCTTTTCTCATAATAAGATGTTATGTTGTTATCTTTTTCTTGTTAAAACATCATCTTTTCTTGTAATAACGAAATTATATGAAACTTTAATAATAAACAGTAACATATTATTATGATTATTATTATTTTTACTATCGTCATTGGTCAAAACAAAAACCAAAATGATTATTATTAGTAGTAGTATTACTACTGTTAATTAGCTACTGTTTTTAGTATTACATTTGGTATTAACATACAAAGTATACTTAGTATTACTTTTTAGTATTATATATATGGTTGGTACATTTTAAAATCGTCAGACAAAACAAAAAAAGGCACTGGCAAAACTGGTAGAGGATGACATTAACAATATCAAGGGCATGTAAATGAGTAGCTCATGAAGGCATTGTTTCTATTAAAATTCTATTTTGAATATTCTCACTTGGTCAGACTGTAGAACACATTTCATTTGTGTGAACAATGTTGAGGCTGTGAGGGATGCAAATTAATTCCATTCAATGTGTCATAGGTTCCAAAAATATATCCTATAGATATAGAACTTCAGAAAGCACGGACTGTCAATATTACACATCCTACTTGAACACATTGAGCAAACTGTACTTCAGTCCTTCACAGCCTTATTTTGTTAACGCAACATTTTCTAAACCCTCAGGGAAAACTTAGTGGTACTGCAACACACATAAATCCATGACTAATTATTTTTCATGGGAAATGAGCATTCAAGGCTTAATATTTTATCCGATAACCAAGTTCCTGAGGTGAACTCACAGTCTTCAGGGCTTGCACTGTGCCCTCAAGCTCTCGGTTGCTTTCTTTCAAGGTGAGGACGTGTTTGAGAATGGACTGCCGAGGGTGCATGGAACGGTCATATTGATGGTACATGTTTCTCCAGAACCTACAACACAAACCGGTTACTGATTAAACCGTTGCAGAGTCTAAATAAAGGAGGAGTCATTTATAAACAAAAAAGCTTAGTCATCTGTACTTGAAGTGGTAGGCTTGGGTAGACGGTTCCAAGACCGGGTGTGATTCTGCAAAGCTTGGGCTGTACACAGGGTTCAAGTAGTTCTGCTTTTCGCTCAGTAGGTGAGCCCATAATGAATACGTCCTCTCCTTCAACCTGAAATGATATACACATGAAGTAAGTGGTTTGAGATGATGGATAGCAAAAGAATGCATGTTAGTTTTACTCACTGAAGGTCCTCTCTCTGCCGTTGGCTGTTGCCCAAGAAGTTGCCAAACTGGCAAGAATGGACGTGCTCGTGAATCTGAATGAGGAACCACTCGCTAAACTCGAAAGCCTGAGGAAACTGTTCAGTTAGCTGCCATACGCACTCCAGGAACTGCGTGAAGATGGGTGACACCTCTTTTGGGTCAGGGTCCAACTGATCACACCTGCGGGGAAACGGGCGTCAAGGTTATTCTAGACTCTTCAAGCTTTGCGGGTCAAGAATTAAGCTGTGAATCATGTTAACCTGTCTGCAAACTTGTGTCCAAAAGAGATCCAGTCTTTTTCAATAAGTACCTGAGAACAAGTGGAAGATATATTAGATGGTGGAAAAAGATAAACGGGAATGTCAGCTTGAACAGATGATGGGCTCTTACCATGAAGCCTTTAATGGTGCGATAGTACGGATCCATCAACAGAGAGCCTAGAGCGCAGACCTGAGCTGTCCGATCCCATCCATCAGAGCAGTGCACAAGGATACTGGCGCCCTCCACAGTCACGGCCTGGTATTACAAAAACATTTATGAAAAATGTGGTTATTATAGTTAAAAAAAATGTTTTTATTAATATTTAAATATTTATTATATTTTTAAGCATTAAAAGAGCATTACCTGAAATAAATTGTAACTGAAATAAAATATTAAAAAAAAAATATTTCAGCTAGTTGCCAACACTTTTCATTTTTCGTTTAGTTTAACTTGTATTAAAATAACTAAAACTAAAATAAAAAGTAAAAAAAATAATAATATAAAAAGCTAACAAAAAAAAAAAAACTAAAATTAAAATGAAAAAAGAAAATTAATTTTCGTATAGTTTAACTTAATGTACAAAATAACTAAAATTGTTATTAGAAAAAAATAAAAATAAAATAAAAGTAGAAAATATAAAAATATAACCAATTTTAAAAGTATGAATAAAAACTATAATAGTAACAAAAATATCCTAAAATGACACTGATGAGAAATCTGCTGAATTCATTCTAGTGTTGTCGTTGTTAAAAAAAACTAATACTAAAATAATTATCATGAACTAAGAAATGAAAATAAATAAATAAATAAATATATATATATATTATTTCAGCTAGTTCCCAACATTTCTCATTTTTGTTTAGATTAACTTGATGTACTAATATAACTAAAATTGAAATAAAAACCTACAAAAAAGTACAAGCAAACTAATAAAAATGGGGGAAAAAAACAAAATTGCTAAAATTATTTTATTATTATTAGTTTATTATGATTAGTTTAACTTGTTGTACTAAAATAACTCAAACTAAAATTTAAATAAAAATTTATAAAAATGTACAACTCTTTTAATAAGCAAACTAATAAAAAAAAAACTATTTTACTAAAAAGTAAAATAATAAAAAACTAAAATTAAAATGAAAAAAGAAAATTAATTTTCATTTAGTTTAACTAAAATTAAAATGTATAAAAATGTACAATTTTTAAAAAAGCTAAATAATAAATATGAAAGAAATTCATTTTCGTTTAGTTTAACTTGATGTACTAAAATAATTCTAACTAAAATTCAAATAATTTTTTTTACAATTTGTTAAAAAACAAACAACTAAATATGAAAAAAATTTTAAATGAAAACAGAAAATTCATTTTTATTTGATTTAACGATGTACTAAAATAACTCAAACTACAATTTAAATAAACACGTATAAAAAAATGCAAACTAATAAAAATGAGAAAAAAAATACTACAATTAAAATGAAAACAGAAAATTAATTTTCGTTTAGTTTAAATTGATGTACTAAAATAACTAAAACTAAAATGAAAATAAAAATGTATAAAAAAAAAAAGTACAAATCTTTTAATAAGCAAACTAATAAAACAAAAATACTATTTTACTATAAAATACTTATTTCAAAATATGAATAAAAACTACAACAGTACCAAAATGATCCTAAAATGACACTGATTAGAAATCTGTTGAATTCATACCAGTGTTGTTATTGTTAAAAAAAAACTAATACTAAAAGAATTTTCAGTAACTAAAATAAAGTGGAAATCACATAATATACAAATATTAGATGAAAAACCTAATAGAAATGTTGCCTTGGCAACTAACTGAAATAAGTTTAAATACTAAAAATCCTCACACTGAAATAAAAATAAGAATAAATAGAAATAATTGTAAAAACATAATTGTAAAAAAACAGTATAAAAATAAAATGCTAATTTAAAATATTAATAAGTACTACAAAAGTATAAAAATACAACTAAAATGACACTGAATACTGCAGAATCATGGGCACGTAAGAAGACTGGAGTTTTACCCTGGCAAGGAATATAGCTGCATCCATAATGGCTTTGATATGACGCAACCATCCGCTGTTTTCCAATCCAACCAGGTAATCAGTCATGGAAAGTGAGCGTGTTCCCACCACTACGAGGACACAAAAAAACAAAAATGTTGACTATTCATGAAATGAAATAAGAATCAACCAAATTCTCACAAGTCAGCAGTCTCAAACCTTCCAGAAGCTTCTGCAAACTTCCTCTCATCACATGAATGTTCTCGATGCCCACAAACTGGAAGCGGATATTAGAGTAGTTGTCCTCATTCTCATAGCCTTTCCCCGCCGCACGATTTGCCAGTGCGTTCAACTACAAAAACACAAAAAGTCCTGTTGTGATCACCCAACTGGCTTGAAGAACACAAAAAACGTGACGATGTTCTACCTTAGGCCGCGTGTCCATCACATATATATATCGGCTGTTGTGATTGGATTTGCTGATGGCCTGAAGCATGTGTTCGTCTTCCAAACAGCGAGCGCTGAAGCCAGAGAGAGGCTGACTGCATCGACACACCGCCGCCTGGAGACACGACGCAAACAAATATAAATGTTCAACACCCTAAAATACATTATAAAAGCAGAGTAAATGAGGAACGACAGACTTAACAAGACCAGTACAGATGGTGGGAGGAAGCCGCTGGCATACAGCCCTGATTTGCCAGTAAAACTACTGTTTAACATAATCAGCCTCTGTGCGTTGACAAGCCATTACCTGTTTACCATTCCGCTCCGTTTATCTAACACTGCACAGAAGAAACATCTAACGTCCATTACTGTGTCAACAAACATCTGCACATAAAATAGTTTTAATGAGGCTAAAGATTAACAAAGAGCCTACATCCTTCATATCAACCACAGGCTTTCTTTTCCCATTAGTAGAGAAGGAATTAACTATTGTTACCTTCTTCTCCTGGTAGAAGTATGTTAGAACAGGAAAGCGGCCTTTGCTTCTGAACTTGGAGCTTCCGACTATGATGGGTTTACTGGCCGTAATGGGTACGTATAAGTCTCTTGGATATGTCTCACACACCTGAGCACATACAATTTAGAGTCAGACAAAATACACTAAAGAAAACAATTACTGCTGTAAAAAAAAAAAAAAAAAATTATATATATATACACTACCGTTCAAAAGTTTGGGGTCAGTAAGACTTGTAATAGTCTTTAAAGTAGTCTCTTATGCTCATCAAGGCTGCATTTATTTGATTAAAAATATAGAAAAAAAACAGTAATATTGCAAAATGTTTTTACAATATAAAATAATGTTTTTTTATTTTAACATACTTTAAAATAGAATTTATTCCTGTGATGAAAAGCTGAATTTTTATCAGCTGTTACTCCAGTCTTAAGTGTCACATGATCCTTCAGAAATCATTCTAATATGCGGATTTATTATTAGAATGATCAATGTTGGATAATATCAACAGTTGTGCTGCCAAATATTTTTTGAAACCTGTAATTTTTTTTTTTCAGGATTCTTTCATGAATAACAAGTTTAAAAAGTACAGTGTTTATTCAAAATATAAATATTTTATAACAATGTAAATTATTTATTATTAACTTTTAATAAACTTTTAATTATTAACTTAATACATCCTTGGTGAATAAAAGTATTAATTTCTTAAAAAAAAAAAAAAAAAAAAAAAAAAAAAAAAACAAACAATAAAAATGTACTGACCCCAAACTTTTGAACGGTAGTGTATATATGGCTACATTTTAAAAATATGAATCAAAACATATGTCTAAGTAATTGAAATCATGAAACTTACACTATTTAACAGCAATTTATTAAATGTTTAACAAAAATTACGTTTTTAAGGCCCTATGATATCCATTTTATTTTCTTTTTTTAATTCACTCTTTTTTTATTTTTTCTGGATTGAATTTTATCTGTTTGAATTTTTCTACACTCTGTTTTAATGGTTACATTTAAAAATATGAATCAAAACACGTGTCTAATTAATTGAAATCATGAAACTTACACAATTTAACAACAATTTATTAAAAGTTTAACAACAATTAAATTTTTACGGCCCTATGAAATCCATTTTACTTTTTCTTAAATTCAGTTTTACTTTTTCCAAATTCAGTTTTTTCTTTTTTAATTTTTCTGGAATCCATTATTTTCCGTTGTAACTTTTCTACAGTCTGTTTTAATGGTTAAATTAAAAAAATATATTAATCAAAACGCATGTCTAATTAATTGAAATCATAAAACTTACACAATTTAACAGCAACTTATTAAAAGTTTAACAAAATTACATTTTTAAGGCCCTATGAAATCCGTTTTTGTTGTTTTCCATTAATTTTCTGGAATCTATTTTAATGGTTTCATTAACTTTTAATAATCAAAAGCATCTCTAATTAATTTATTTAAATATATATATATATATATATATAATTATTATTTTTTTTTTTTTCAGAATTACTGTGTTATTTACATTTTTCTGGTAAATAAATTCTGGTAAATACTCATTACAAATAATGTTTTAATAATAATTTCAATATCAGCAGTAGTACTATCATTAACGTTATATTAAGTAAGATATTTCTGTCATAGTTTCTTTAAGTTAAACCAAACTTTTTGAGAAGTTGCTGTGAAGACCTTTAAGTCTATCAAAAAATGTATTCAGATTCATACACTAATTAGGTTACACTGTTATACAGATAGTTGATAACAAGTGACAAGTCTTTTATGAATGAACCACTGAATCATTCACTCATAACATTTGTTAACAAACGAATCATTTACAACCAAAGTATGTCAGATTCATTGACAAATAAAAAACCACTAGCACATACAGTACCTACCTGGCCCGACGTTTGCTTATTTGACTAAAACCTAGTTTTATTCCAACCACATTATTTTAATACTTGTCTTGTGGGACATTACACTCTATTTTAGGTTGCCTCACAGCCTCATGAGAGCGACTGTAGGTCACACACATCCTAAACTACATTCAGCATTGCTGGTTCAAAGAAAGAGAAGGTGATATTGAACATATTTCATACATTCGCCTTCCCTTACCTTGTACTCCCTGTTAACATCAGTCAATTGCCACTGGTCACATGGCACACCCATCCGTTCAAACTCAGCTGCGAGGTCTATGAGTTGCCAGCCCTCCTCTCTCTGTTGGTCATTCTGCTTTGGGTTGTAGGAGAACGCGTACAGCTCGTCATAGGACACTGGTGTACAGAATAAATGAAAAAGTTAATAAACTTCACAAAAGGTGAAAATGAAAGTCAAAGTATTTAGGCCACCATCTGGAGTTGCTACTTATGCTCACATGTCCCTGACCTCCAGCCAACAACGCATGACCACAATATCCTGCGTTCAGTCACAGAACAGAGGGTGGCCAAGACCTAAGGGTCTCCCCTGTGACTTATTCAGACTATTTATTCTTGATGAGGGCAGACATGTGAGTTTACCCACCTGGTCTCAGTAGCCTGAGCAGAGAGCTGTAGATATCATGGCAGTCACGCTCTCGGGGGATCACGAAGTGGACAACACGGAAATTTCGGCACTGAATGAGGAGCGGACAGCCACTGGTTGTGAGAGACAGCTTCTCCACGGAGGCGATGTGGTGATGAAGGATCTGAACACACAAGCACATAAATACAGAACTCATTTACAAAATTCAACTGAAGTGGATTTGGACAGTTAAGGAGAACTCAGAACAACAGTTTACAAATAATTTACTCACCCTCTTGTCATCCAAGATGTTCATGTCTTTCTGTCTTCAGTCGTAATGACATTATGGTTTTTGAGGAAAGCATTTCAGAATGTTTCTCCATATAATGGACTTCGTTGGTGCCCTGATTTTGAACTTCCAAAATGTTTAAATGCAGCTTCAAAGGGCTCTAAACGATCCCAGCCAAGGAAGAAGGGTCTTATCGAAACGATCTGTCATTTTTTTCGAAAAAAAAAAAAAAAACTTTTTAAGCACAAAAGCTCAAGTAGATGCTACCAATTAGTGATGGGTCGTTCTTGAACAATTCGTTCATTTTGAACGAATCTTTAATGTGACTCGGGGAGTGATTCGTTCAGTCGCGCATGCGCAACATCCTATTAGGTTCTGTACTGGAATTAGTTCTCCTGTTTCGAGTCGCTCGTTCATCTTATGGGGCTGTCACGTGATGAACGAACGACTCAAACCCGAAGACTTGAGAGATGAACTAAACAATTCTTTTTCCGCCTCACACTGCATTGGTTAAACTTATGGGGCTGTCATGTGATGAATGAACGACTCAAACCCGAAGACTTGTCAGATAAGAGGTGAGGTGAGCTAATCATAGACTAAAGACCCAGGTAAACAATGAATTAATCTTTTCTGTTTCTTATAGCATTATAGTTTTGTCTTGTTTGTAGTGTGATCAACATTTGTGTAAGCAGTAGATGTGTTAGGGAAGTAACACGTAACATTTTGCTAAAATGAACGAAATGACTCGAAGAAAGATTCGTTCATTCTGCTGAACGAGACTCAAAGGTCCGAGTCGGTAAAATGATCCGAACTTCTCATCACTACTACGAATCACGTCTAAATTCATCGTCTGTGTACTCCGGCTCAAAAAAAGGTAGAGAATGGCGAAAAACTCCATCTTATTTTCTCCTGCAACTTCAGAATCGTCCGACATCGTTGTACCTTTTTGTTTGTAAACAGCGTTTGACTTACTTGCACTTCCTTAGTCTTTGCGCATTCGCTTTGTAAACACTGGGTCTGTAGTTCCGCCTACGTTCCGCGTGACCTTTTCGACGTGATTCAATAGTACGTAGCGCCGTGAGCGCGCATCCCAGAGCCTGTGCTACATGAGCTTTTTTTATACAAATTTTTATTTTCCAAAAAAAATGGCTGATCGTTTCGCTAAATAAGAACATTCTTCCTCGGCTGGGATCGTTTAGAGCCCTTTGAAGCTGCATTTAAACTACATTTTGGAAGTTCAAAATCGGGACACCAGTGAAGTCCATTATATGGAGAAACATTCTGAAATGCTTTCCTCAAAAACCATAATTTCTTTACGACTGAAGACAGAAAGACATGAACATTTTGGATAACAAGGGGGTAAGTAAATTACTTGTGAATTGTTGTTCTGGAAGTGGAGTTCTCCTTTAAGCGAAATTTAAAAGGACAGCTCAGCCAAAAAATAAAAATTCTGTTATTAATTCCTCGCCTTTATGTTGTTCCGAACCTGTAAGACCTTCGTTCATCTTCAGAACACAAATTAAGATATTTTTGATTAAATTTGAGAGCTTTCTGACCCTGCATAGACACACTTACCATGTTCAAGGCTCATAAATGTAGTAAGGACACTGTTAAAATAAATAGTCTATGTGACATCAGTGATTAAACCATAATGTAACACTAAGTCACTCTGTGGTTGTCAAATGTTAGTGGAACATATTTATAGTTGTGATGAATTACTATTTTTCTAAATACTGGTCTACTATATTTCCTGCCACTAGTTTGGTCTTCACGCATCTGTTTTTGCTAAAGACATGTTGAAATCTTTCATTTTTCCTTCCTTCCTCTTCTTGTGTTCCTCTATCTTTAAGAGGAATGTAATGTGCAATAACATGACAAGGAGAATCTAATACATGCATACACAATTACCATATTCAATTAACTACACAGCACTTTTGGAAGGTCATAACATGGGGTGTTATTAAAATGCGCATGTATCTGCATTTCGATTTGCATCGTGACTCAGTGTGCTGTTGTCATTGATCACTGAAGTGTGTATGTAATGCATAATGCATGGGGAACAGAAGGCAGTGCTGCAGGCAGACAGAGAGACGTTTTGTGCGAGCCGGTCCTGAGAGTGAAAAAGCTACATGTGAGAGTGCAGAATTTGTTTCAGCTGGGTTCCAGACTGTCATGTGAACATCTGTTACTCCACCAGCCAGCTAGTTTTTAGAAAGTGCTGGAACAAAGTCACAAAAATCTGCTCTTGAGGCCAGATCTCTTGTAAACTAAAATAAGATCAAAGATGGCCTTGTAAAAACAGGCTCAAATGGCTAGCATAAACAGGATGCATTATATATTATATTCATATTATATTAAAATAAAATAAAAGTATTAATTTAAATAAATAAATAAATAAATAAAAACTTACTGAACCCAAACTACTGAATGGTAGTGAATGACCAAACGAGTAAAAAAAATAGACAGATAGATAGATATCAAATATATTAGATATTTCAAAACATTTTAAAAACGCTTAATCGATTAATACATATAAATCGATTAATCACGATTAATTACATCCAAAATAAAAGTTTGTGTTTATATGTGTTTGTACTGTGTATATTTATATGTAAAATGTTAAATGGAGCTACGTTTTTTTTGTAGCTGAAAGTATAATTGAATATTTCAAAATATTTCATAAATGCTTAATTGATTAACATATATAAATCGATTAATCGCATCCAAAATAAAAGCTTGTGTTTACTAAATATGTGTGTACTGTGTATATTTATATGTAAGACATGTTAAATGGAGCTACGCTTTTATTTGTAGCTGAAAGTAATCGAATATTTAAAAATATTTCATAAATGCTTAATCGATTAATCATGATTAATCTCATCCAAAATAAAAGTTTGTGTACACTGTTTTACTGTGTATATTTGTGTGTAAAATACGTTAAATGGAGCTGCACTTTTATTTGTAGATGAAAGTACAATCGAATATTTCAAAATATTTCATAAACGCTTAAACGATGAATATAAATCGATTAATCATGTTTAATTGCATTAAAAATAACAGTTTGTGTTTACACAATATATGTGTGTGTGCTGTGTATACTGATATGTAAAATATGTTAAATGGAGCTAGACTTTTATTTGTAGCTAAAAAAATAATAGAATATTTTAAAATATTTTATAAACGCGTAATCAATTACTTTTTATATAAATCAATTAATCGCAATCAATCGCATCCACAATAAAAGCTTGTTTACACAATGTGTGTCATCTATATTTATATGTAAAATGTTAAATGGAGCTATGGTTTTATTTGTAGCTGAAAGTATAATTAAATATTTCAAAATATTTCATAAATGCTTAATCGATTAATCGTGACTAATCACATGCAAAATAAAAGTTTGTTTACATAATATATATGTGTGTACTGTGTATATTTATATGTAAAATATGTTAAATGGAGCTACACTTTTATTTGTAGCTGAAAACATAATCAAATACTTCAACATGTTTCATAAACACTTAATCAATTAATATATATAAATCGATTAATCGTGATTAATCACATCCAAAATAACAGTTCGTATTTACACAATATGTGTATATTTATATGTAAAATGTGTTAAATGGAGCTACACTTTTATTTGTAACTGAAAGTATAATTGAATTTTTCAAAATATTTCATAAATGCTTAATTGATTATTTGTGATTAATCATCCACAATAAAAATTTTGGGTTTACATAATATATATGTGTGTTCGGTGTATATGTAAAATATGTTAAATGTAGCTAGATAGATAGATAGATAGATAGATATCGATTATATCAATAGATATAAATCGATATAAATCAATTTGACAGCACTAATATAATAAACAATGATTTATAACAAAAAAAATACATAAAGATATATAAAAACCTCGGTGTGTAATATAATGGAATTGTTTCACCAGTTTTATCGCCAGACCAAAAAAAACAAAAAGTTTAAGGATTAATTGGATAATACCCTTAAAACCTCTCAAGAAAATATTATAATGATAAACTTTGTTGGTCAGTTTTAACCAGCGGCCTCCGATCTGCTTCCTGTGCTGAGGAGATGGTAAGATAAAGTTAATCATCCACGATACGCTCACACACTGAGACAGACAGATCAGTGGACTCTAAACGTGGCAGATCACATCTTGAGCTATGTGGGTCATTGGTATTCATGTCCTCTCCTGGCCTCCCCTACACTCTTGTATTCACTTGGCCTCGAGGGCAAGCTCCGCCAACAGGTTTCCACAGCAACAATGCCTACTGCCAACGTGAGGAACTAGTAACCTCATTCCCATGATCTAATTCTCTATAATCCCGTAAACAAAAAGGGTGGTACTGTATCTCCAAGCTAGCTACCCTGTCGGTCACACAGGAATTCTTTATCACGTCATGACAGATCATTTAGAGACGGTTAAGAGAGGCTTTTCATACCCATATCTCCTGGGCGCTGGTTGAATTACTCTCCACGAAGATCAGATGTGTGGCCGTCAGATGGAGGGTTCCTGTGACAGACTTGTTGTTAAAGCGATCTAGCAGCTTTACTTGTTCTACCTGTGGAGGAAGAATATGTTACATTTTTAAATGTATTAAGATTAATTGTTCCTACTAACAAGTTAGAAGTTATATTTGGCTTGGCTTGAATTACTATTCAAGCCAACTAATCTTCCACCTTGTAAATAGGAACCTAACCATGATCAATTTTGGCATAATCCAAAAGAAAGGGACATTCAGTGGTAGGGCTGCACGATAAATCGCATGTGATTGTTGTGCGCTTTTAGTCAGTAAAGCCGGTTCTGAGATTAGTAGTAAATCTTCATCACGTGCGTTCAGCTGGAGCAGCAATTAATACACAGAGCCATAAAGATGAACTTAGACGTGATTCGTAGTAGTGATGAGAAGTTCGGATTATTTTACCGACTCGGACCTTTGAGTCTCGTTCAGCAAAATGAGTTTTGTTCATTTCGTTCATTTTAGCAAAATATAATTAAAATGTTATGTGTTACTTCCCTAACACATCTACTGCTTACACAAACGTTGATCACACTACAAACAAGACAAAACTATAATGCTATAAGAAACAGAAAGATTAGCTCACCTCACCTCTTATCTTATAAAGAAATGACCGATCGTTTCGCTAGATAAGACCCTTCTTCCTCGGCTGGGATCGTTTAGAGCCCTTTGAAGCTGCAGTTAAACTACATTTTGGAAGTTCAAATCGGGGCACCAATGAAGTCCATTATATGGAGAAACATTCTGAAATGCTTTCCTCAAAAACCATAATTTCTTTACGACTGAAGACAGAAAGACATGAACATCTTGGATGACAAGAGGGTGAGTAAATTATTTGTAAAATGTTGTTCTGGAAGTGGAGTTCTCCTTTAATTGCCGCTCCATCTGAACGCATGTGATGGAGATTTACTACTAATCACAGAACCGGCTTTAATGACTAAAAGCGCATGACAATCGCATGCAATTTATCGTGCAGCCTTATTCACTGGCAGATCCAAGCAAAAACTCATGTTTTTTTGTTTTTTTTTACATTTTCTGCATATATTTTAAGGGAAAAACTGAGAAATTTATTTAAACATGGTAAAAATCTGTTAAATGGAGCTATGCTACTAATTGTAGCTGAAAGTATAATTGAATACTTTAAAATATTTAATAAACAAAACAAAAAAGTGTGAATTGGGTGTCGCATACATATGCTGAGTCATCACTTAATATATATATATAAAAATCTATTAATCGTGATTAATCGCATCCAAAATAAAAGTTTGTGTTTACACAATATATGTGTTTATATTTATATGTATACAATACAATATTTTGTCATAATCCAAACTAGATGAACTTTTACTAGCAGGACCAAGCAAAATCTACACATGTTTTTCACATTTTCTGCATATATTTTAAAGGAAAACCTGAGGAATTAATTTACATATGGTAAAAATCTGTTACATGGAACTATGCTTTAATTTGTAGCTTAACATGTAAGCAAATACTTCAAAATATTTTATAAACAAACACAAAAAGTGTGAATTGGGTGTTGCATACATATGCTGAGTCATCTCATAACATATATAAATCGATTAATCGCATCCAAAATAAAAGTTTGTGTTTACACAATGTATGTGTGTATATTTATATGTATACAATACAATATTTTGGCATAATCCAAACTAGATGAACTTTTACTAGCAGGACCAAGCAAAATCTACTCATGTTTTTCACATTTTCAAGCATATATTTTACAGGAAAACCTGAGGAATTTATTTACATATGGTGAAAATCTGTTAATTGGAGCTACACTTTAATTTGCAGCTTAACGTATAAGCAATTTTTTTTATAAACAAACACAAAAAGTGTGAATTGGGTGTAACATACAGATGCTGAGTCATCGCTTAATATATATAAATTGATTAATTGCGATTAATTGCATCCAAAAAAAAAGTTTGCGTTTACACCAGGGGTGCCCAACCCTGTTCCTGGAGATCGACTTTCCTGCAGAGTTTAGTTCCAACCCTAATCAAACACACCTGTCTGTAATTATCAAGTGCTCCTTGAGATCCTAATTAGCTGGTTCAGGTGTGTTTGGTCAGGGTTGGAGCTGAACTCTGCAGGAAAGTCGATCTCCAGGACCAGGGTTGAGCACCCCTGGTTTACGCAATATGTGTATATGTATATTTATACAATTTTGACAATCCAAAATAGATGAACTTTCACTAGCAGGACCAAGCAAAATCTACTCATGTTTTCACATTCGCTGCATATATTTTAAAGGAAAACCTGAGGAATTTTTTTAAATATGGTGAAAATCTATTTAATAGAGCTATGCTATCTAGAGCTATCAAAAACACAAACACAAAAAGTGCGAATTGGGTGTCGCATGCATTTGCTGAGTCATATTTAGGTTGATAAACCACAACAGACTCCTACAGTTAAATGGCTTTGCATTATATTAATTAATAATATCACATTAATTTTTTGTGTATATCATATTGGTCAACATCATATCACAAATGCTATCCTACCACATATTTGGACATACACTAAAACGGAAAACATGATTAGAGGGTCAGTTTAATGAAAACAAACCAAATTGCCTAAGACACTGAACACAGACATCAATAGACATTCATTCATATTATTTAAAACTACTGTATATTACAATTAGATCTGCCTCTGTTTCCCAGCAACCGGCCTGCAGCTAAGCAACACACTTCCTGTGACCATAATAAAATCAGCAGACATCAGAAAACAAACAGTGAGTACGATTTTTAAAAGGAAACTGACAAAAGCAACAGTGCGTAGAAACTTTGTACAGTAATTTATACACTAGTTCAGGTATTAAAAAAAGCAAGTTAAATATAATTTATACATAATATTACATATATATATATATATATATACAAGATGTATATTCTTTATTTTATTTATTTACTATTTATATTTTTTTATTTATTTATTTATTTTTTAAAACAGACCCACTTGAGTGTCTTTATGGGCTCTGGACTCCTGGCTGAAAACCCTGACATAAAGATGATTAGATGATGAAAATATAAAAAGATAAAGTTTAATATACTCCAGTTACTGTAATAATTAAGTGCTTCATGATGTCACAACAAATAAGACCATTTACAGAATACATTCAGAAGTAAGGCAGTTTTAGGAGGCTTATTCATTACATCACTGTTCTAATGTCTTAAGACAACACAAAAATGCAGAATCAGCCTCCAAGGCCCAAAGCTTTCAGAACAAACCAGTTCTGCACAGATTTTGAAATCTGTCAAAATGGCTACAATGGCAGAAATTCCACATACGGATCACCGGGACTAGATTCAAGTGCATTCGGCTCATATATACAAGGCCAGAAGACAGAAATGAACATAAACACTAATGAGAGCTGCGCGTCCAATTTATATAGTGACACCACGTCATAGGTTAGATACATTTGTAAATGCATACATTCAGTTGCATTTAACGAGTGTTTGTGACTTTGAAGTCATGACTGATTGAGATCTCGCAGAATTGTACTATTTAGTAAATTGTACCTTTGGTGTACGGATGTGCTCCATGATGTCGCTGTTTTAGCGTGGTCAGCACAAGGAAGGGATGACAATATCCTAAACAGATGCGTTCACACATCGGATGAATAAGTAAAGAATAAATCCGCCTCCGTTTGAAGCCACGTTCAAAACATCTCTTCTACTAGCAGCTAACAGTTACTGCTGCTCTGCTCAGCACTTCCTACTTGGGGCGTGTCTGTGTGAAAAAACAGACAGGTGCATTCTGGGAAATGTAGTTTTCTGACGCGTCTTGCTACTTTTTTAGTTTTTCAGTTGATTTTCAATAACCTACGGTTGACAAAGCATTTACCATAACTTGTTTCAGAATTTATAAAACATATGTTATGCATATTGTGAGTAAGCCTTTATCATTTCTTAGCCTTTTATTAAACAGGGCTTTTCAATCCACCTTTTTTTCCAGTCAAAGTGGCTGTGGCTGGTTTCATCGAGGTCTAGCTATTTTTAGCTGTACAAAACAGCTCGTTTTGCTGCTTGATGTTGCAAATTGGTGTGTGTTACCATATTTTTTTAATGTATTATCTTACTTATGAGCACACTGGTTTGCAGTGCAAACAGTTTTACCGTTTAATGCACGTTGTTATTCTTCTCGTTATTTCCCTATATGAACCGGAAACCTCAACCATAGGCTTACTTCCACATTGAAGAAAAAGGTTGATAATCATCTTTGTGCTGGAGCCCATCTTAAAATTTATAATGCAACTATATATGTACAAAAAGTCTATTTGTTTATTTATTTAAATTCTGTATTTCTGTTTTGCTTGTTTTATCAGCTGTGTATGGTAATCATAATTATTTCACTAGGTTTGTTTAAAGGAATAGTTCACCCAAAAATAAAATGTGCTGAAAATATACTCATTCTTAAGTTGTTACAAACCTGTATGCATTTCTTTCTTCTGTTAAACACAAATAAAGATATTTTGAAGAATGTGGGTAACCAAACAGTTGCTGGTCCCCACTGACTTCCATAGTATGAAACAAACAAACAAACAAAAATACTATGAAAATCAATGGGGATCTTATTTTGTAGTTGGGAGAAGAAATTCAAACAGGTTTGAAACAACTTGAGGTAAATGATGAGCAAAAACTGTACAATTTTAAAATATTTTTACTATTTAAAATAACTGTTTTCTATTTGAATGTATTTTAAAATGTAATTTATTTCTGTGATTTCAAAGCTGATTTTCAGCATCATTGCTCCAGTCACATGATCCTTCAGAAATCATTCTAATATTCAGATTTGCTGCTCAAAAACATTTATTATTATTATGTTGAAAATAGCTGAGTAGATGAATCTGAGTAGCAATCCTTTGTAACATTATAAAAGTCTTTAAGTGGTATTTAATGGTATTTAAATGCTGAATGCTAAAAAAAAAAAGAAAAAAAAGAACAGTAAATCAGCATATTAGAATGATTTCTGAAGGATCATGTGACTGGAGTAATGATGCTGAAAATTTAGCTTTGATCACAGGAGTAAATAAGATTTTAAAATATTTTCAAATAGAAAGCAGTTATTTTAAATAGTAAAAAAAATTACACAATTTTACTGCTTTTGCTGTATTTTGAATAAAATAAATGCAGGCTTGGTAAGCAGAGGAGAATTCTTTAAAAAAAAAATCAAAAACTTTTGACTGGCGATGTATTATTAAATAAATAGTGGATATATGTCTGCAAGGGCGGGCAGAATATAAACAGAAACTCCAACAACAGAAACAAGACAAACACCAGAGTAGATAAATAATGGATTATTCAGTTTAGTAAATCACAAACTGCAATAAAATGCGCTTGTATGGACTTTCCAAGCCAGTAGGTGGCAGTACATCGAAACAGTTAATGTTTGAATCTTACCGCAAAAACAAAGAGACAGAAGAAGAGGAGATTGTGCGCGGAAACACGGTGCAGCAACGTTTTCAAGTACTTAGAAACCCACAATCGTTTTAAAAATAACAAACTAGCTTGTGGTTTATTCGTTTAGAGTCTTTTATTCATATTTTCTTCATACGCATCCAAATTTAATAGTGGTTGTTTTTATTATCTAACTTATGTCGTAAGAAGTGGCTTTAGGGCCTCCACGAGGTCGGTCCCGCTTGCTTCTGATTGTCAAGTTTTGGAAATTTAAGTCCAGAATGTCCAGCTTTAACTTCGGCACAACTACCCTCGGCTCCACCGGCGCCGCCACCGGAGGAGGGTTTTCATTCGGAGCTGCTCCGACCAGGTATAATGACACATCATGTCAGTTTTTAACAATGTGCTAATTTTTTAATGAGCTGTGCAGAACTATGGTGTAAAACATAAACATACGTCTAAAATGACAGCTTAAATTGTTAACTGTAGTTGGATAGTAAGTAACAATCTGCTGTTTACTATTCAAGCTCAAGTTTTAGTTTCACATTTATTTTCAGTGGCCTACAAAAAAAGTATTTACGAAATGGCTGTGTATTACTTGTGTAGGTGTATTTTAAGATTATTAGGGGTAATGTTAGTAATGCATATGTGAAATTGAGATTTATACATCATCTGAAAGCTGAATAAACAAGCTTTCCACTGATAGGACATTTGAGATACAACTATTTGAAAAATTGAAATCTGAGGGTGCAAAAAAAAAAAAAAAAGCAAAATATCGAGAAAATCACCTTTAAAGTTGTCCAAATGAAGTTCTTAGCAATGCATGTTACTAATCAAAAGTTAAGTTTTAAAATATTTATGGTAGGAAATTTACAAAATATCTTCATGGAACATGATCTTTACTTAATATCTTAATGATTTTAAGCATTAAAGCAAAATCGATAATTTTGACCAACACAATGTATTTTTGGCTATTGCTACAACTATACCCGTGCTGCTTATGACTGGTTTTGTGGTCCAGGGTCACATATGATTTTTAATGTCTGATATCTTTTCCCAGTACACCTGCTGCAGGTACGGGTGGATTCTCATTCGGAGGAGGGTTTGGGACACCGACATCCACACCGGCCGCCACCAGTACCACATCAACACTGGGATTTGGGTCCAGTTTATTTGCACAGAAACCAGCTACTGGATTCAGCTTTAACACACCTGCCTCAGGTTCTTGGCTGCTTTTATGATATAAACACTATTATCATTTGGTGCCTCGACAATAAATTACTTTGTCATAGTTAATTCATTTTGTTAATTCACTGTTTATTCAACACTTTTAGGGGCTGCTGCTGCTGCTGCTGCTGCTGCGTCCACTACTGGCCTTACTTTAGGTAAGAAATTTGTTTAGAAGACATTTAATCAGTTTTATCACTTTTATAGTCCAGTGGGCCTCAAACGCTTTGATTCCAGTGCCACCTGTTGTCCACAACAGTAATTTTCTTTAACAAAGAATAATTAAAGGGACAATTCACCCAAAAATGAAAACCGTCTTTAATTACTCATCCCAATGTTTGGGTTCCAAACCCTTAAAACCTTCGTTCGTTTTCGGAATGCAAATTAAGATATGTTCAATTAAATCCAAGAGCTTTCTGACCCTGCATTGACAGCAATGCAACTACCACGTTCAAGGCCCAGAAGGGTAGTAAGGACATTATTAAAATAGTTTATGTGACATCAGTAGTTCGACTGTATACTGTAGAACATTTGCTGTGAAAACCACATGTTAAGTCTGTCAGACATGCTGTACTGATTTCCAATTTTTTGTTTTTGCGTGTTCTTAGGTAGTCTTACCCCCTCGACCGCTGCTTCTACTGGATTCAGCCTGGGCTTTGGAAAGCCAGCAGCCTCCGCTACACCTTTCTCACTGACGACCACCACCTCTGCGCCTACAGGCACAGGCCTGACTCTGGGATCTGTCCTGACCTCCACGGCCCCTCAGACCAGCTCCACTGGCTTCTCGCTCAACTTAGGAGGAGCTGCTGCCACCACTTCCTCCGCTCCTGCCTCGGGTTTTTCTTTTGGTGCCGGTACTGGTCTCTTTTCCAACCCCGCCTTGACAGGTCAGCCTTTTTTAATCAAGTTACATTTGGTTTAAACTAGTGTTTTTGCTCTTATACTCATTTAATATGTATATGTTTTAGGTTTGGGACAGTCCACCTTAGGTGGACCTTTGAGTCTGGGTGGTTTGGTTTCTTCCTCTGTCGCAACCACCTCTGCGCCTGCACCCAGTCTCGGCCTGGGTGGAGTAGACTTCAGCACTTCGTCTGAAAAGCACACTGATAAGTTATCCAGCACCAGACCAGAGTAAGAACCACACTTCAATCACTTTATGACTTGTATTGTACTTTATTATAAAGGTTCTTACCTTCTTTTTGTCTCTACAGGGACAGCAAAGCCCTCAAAGATGAAAACCTGCCCGGCCCGATCTGTCAAGATGTGGACAACTTTCAGTAAGTGTGCCTTTTTTTTCTTTTTTCTTTTTGCTAGATGCATATTGTTGGTTTAGTGCTTAAAGTTTGTTTTTCCGCAGGAAGTTTGTTAAGGAACAGAAGCAGGTCCAGGAAGAGATCAGCAGGATGTCTTCTAAAGCCATTCTCAAAGTGCAAGAGGACATCAAGACACTTAGACAGCTCCTGTCCATCTGTGCCAGTGGCCTGCAGAGAAATTCACTTTCTATAGACAAGCTGAAGTTGGAAACTTCTCAGGTTAGGGAAAAATTCAGTGCAATCTCAAACAGTTCAGTTGAGCATTGCTCAATCTTGTACTCTTCATGTAGGAATTTTTTTTTTTAATCATGTAGGAATTGAAGAATGCAGACATCGCACTTCGAACCCAGAAGACTCCTCCTGGTCTCCAACATGAGAACACAGCACCTTCCGAGTGAGTGAATCTCTTCGTTTCTACTTGTAAACTCCAACGATAAGCAGTAAAAGTTGCTTACGGTTAGTTGTTGTTAGCTAATGCGCTGTCCATCTTTCTCTGCAGTTATTTCCGGGTTCTTGTGGAGCAATTTGAGGTGCAGTTACAGCAGTACCGTCAGCAGATTGAAGAACTGGAGAATCATCTGACCACCCAGAGCAGCGGCTCTCACATCACCCCTCAAGGTTTTAATCTACTCTATGCTCTCTGTCAACTAAATAATGCACAGCCTTGATTCATGTAAAAGAAAGATAGTTTGGGTATTTTCTTGACTGTATAATGTGATCTCTCATATAGATTTGTCCATGGCCATGCAGAAACTATACCAGACGTTTGTTGCACTTGCTGCACAGTTGCAGGGAGTTCATGAGAATGTTAAGGTAAGTTCTGAACATTGCGTATATGGACAATAATATATAAAGATGTAGGTATACTACTGTTTAAGAGTTTGACGTTGGTAAATTTTATTTTTTTAAATTGTTTTTTAAGAAAGTCTTTTGTGTGTGGAAGCCTCTTTCCACCACTGAATTAAAAAAAAAAAAAAAAAATTATTATTTTTTTTTTCTTCTTAGAATTCTGACATTTTCTCAGAATTGCGTGATATAAACTCGGAACTCTGACTTTAGGTTTTTTTTTTTTGTTTTTTTTTGTTTTGTTGTTTTTGTAACGCGCAGTTGCAAGTCAGGATTATCAGGATTGAGAGACAAACTCTCAATTCTGAGAACGTCAATTTTTGTTTCCCCTCAGAATTGGACTTTATATTTCACAATTCTAAAAGGGAAAAAAGTCAGAATTTGGAGAGGAAAAAGTCAGAATTTCAAGATACAAACGTAAATTTGTAAGGGAAAAAAAGAAAAGTCAGTTATAAGTTTTAATCTCACAATTTATATTTTTATATCTTGCAATTGTGCCTTAATCATGCAATTCTGAGGGGAAAAAATTCAGAATTGTGAGATGTAAACTCGCAATTGTGAAAGGAAAAAAAAGTCATCCTCAAGCCATCCTAGGTATATATGATTTTCTTCTTTCCGACAAATATAATTAGTTATAAAGCTCTTCAAGGTTTATAATGGCAGTGAATGGCTGTTGATATTCATTAATCCAATAGAAGTGCAATAAAGGACCTGACGTGAGGCCAAGTATGGTGACCCATACTTGGAATTTGTGCTCTGCATTTAACCCATCCAAGTGCACAAACACAGTAGTGAATAGAGAACAAACACACACCGTGAACACACACCCGGAGCAGTGGGCAGTCATATTGCTGTTGCTGCGGCGCCCGGGGAGCAGTTGGGGGATCGGTGCCTTGCTCAAGGGACTCACCTCAGTCGTGGTACTCAGTCGCAACCTTTCGATGACAAGCCCGACTCCCTAACCATTAGGCCACGGCTGCCCCTATAAAGTGCATTCATCCATCATAAAAAGGCTTCAGGGGGTGAATAAAGGCCTTTTAAAAGGAATCAATGCATTTTTGTAAGAAAAATATTCATATTTAAAACTTTATAAACCACAATCTCTAGCTTTCGCTAACTGTCATTCACATTTTCACGAGAGAGTGGCATTCCAGTGAATGATATGGGATGTAGGTGTAGCGTAAGCTCTGGTGAGAATATGCTAGTCTTGCAAGAACCTAGTTTTGTTTACAGCAAAGGAAAACCAGTCTCCTCATTGCTTATATCGAAATCCTCCAACATTTTTCCTACAACACTCTCTCGTAAACGCGGGTACGACAGCTAGCGGAAACTAGACATTACAGTTTATAAAGTTTTAAATATGGATAATTTTTTTTCACAAATGCATCGATTTGCTTCACAAGGCCTTCATTAACCCCCCAGAACACTTTCTATGATAGATAGATGCACTTTATTGGACTTAAAAATCTCAACACCCATTCACTGCCGTTATAAAGCTTGGAAGAGCCAGGACTTTTTTTTTAACACAACTCTGACTGAATTCATCTGAAAAAAAAAAAAATTTAAATACATCTGTGTTGGCTTGAGGATGAGTAAATCATTGGATAATTTTCGTTTTTAGGTGAGCTTTGAAAGGTTTTTATGATGGAACTAAAGCAGAATGTTTGTATTTGAAAAATCTCTTCTCTGTATCCTTTTCTATAGACTCTCAAACATCAGTACCTGGGCTACCGACGAGCCTTCCTCGACGACTCCACCGACATATTTGAGTCGAAACGTGTCGCCGGCAAGAAATGGCACAGCTCTCCGCACGTCACCACAGGCCCCGCCCCCTTCGGCAGCGTTCCCAACGCAGCAGCCGTTGCGATGGCTGCCACTCTCACTCAGCAGCAGCAGCCGGCTCCAGGTCTGACCGCCTTCAAGTTCTAGACCTCTTGACCTCTAGGCTGATAGAATGATGAGGGGAGGGACGAATAGAAAGAACGAGGGAGGGGGAGGGAAATGCCGGAGAAGAAGGGCAGTTAGCGCAAAAAGAATTCAAGAATAAACCATAAATTCAGTCAGTGCCATGTCTATTTTTGTTTCTTATTCTTTTAAAACACTGTCTCTCTTGGAGATATGGAGCAACAGGGTTCTTTTAACAAACATCATGTGATTCTATGTGTGCCAACTAGCTTGCTGTGAGATTTTTAGATGCCCAACTCTTTTCCTCACCCAAGAAAAAATAAATCAAGAGCATCAGATGCTCTTTTAATACAGCCCAAAAGTTCAATAGACACATTCCAAACCCAATCAAGGTTTAGAAAGGGGTTTGTCATATTGACGTGGTTCTATTTTGCTGTTTGTGTTTTAGAGGGGCGGGGCTTGTATTTTAAGTGGCGCGGTAGGTCGTAAGATTGATCTCTGATATTCCAACAGCACTAATGTAGCCGTCACTACACGAAGTAGCCAAACACATGCTACATTCGGACTATTTCCGTTTTTATACCCATAGTCACCAATATTCATTCATGGTAGATGTGAAAGTTGATATTTTAAACACTTTTCAGTACGACAACTGTAAGCTTTCTGAGCAATATGTATGTTTTAGATGGGAATAGAACAAATTTGGTAAAGGATAAACATGCTATGCAGGAAAAAGATTGTCGTACCTCAGGATAGAAACACACACGTTTGGTTCTTTCCCTGTTTTTCCTTAATTGGTGGACATGAGTTTTGATTGCTGCATACTAAACAGATTTAATTGTTAAGTAATTTTCATAATCATTTGTTTTAAGCTTTCGCATGAGCATCTATCAGAACATCAGCATGTGTGTCAGTTGTTTAGGTTGTCACTTGGCAGGTATCGTTTTGGTATTTTCAGCTCTTTCCTCATCAAAACCATGCTTGTTTGGTTTAGTTATGGAAAGGCAATGTCAGTTTATTCCTAAATACATGTTTGTGCTCGTGGTGGTTTTAATTAACCAGATTTCCATTGGTTTTGCATATGCATGTGTAGATGTGTTCGAGGGAGTGTGTAAGCTACTGATTCCGAGGTGCATTAAGGTCATTTACTGTATTTCATTGGAGAGCTCAGTGATACAATTTCTGTTTTTTGTTCAGCCTCCATCTGTCTGTAACCATGGTTGCATTTGTGGTTTCCATGGAGATTTCCTGGCAATAATAGCAGGTCGGAGGTGTGAGAGATGGTGTTAGATGTTTCAATGGCACGGAATCGATTTACTCTCGTCTTATTTTGGGTTCTCGTTCTACAAAGAATTTAACTTTTAGATTTTTAATTCGTGGTTTTACTGGAAACAAGTCGACAAAAGGGCTTTATCCGTGTGATCCATAAGCCAAAATCATTTCGATTGAAACTTGACTGTTCGCCATTTAACATTTCATTCTTTTCCCAGTACTATAGTATTTTTTTTTTGGAAATGGACTGTGCCTTTGTGCCTAAGAAAGTCTAGGCTGTTGTGGGTGCTTTTGCATATTAAATGAACTGTAAATATGTAGTGCGCTAAACCAACGGCATGGCTTAATTAGTTGCACAGTATATGTATATACACACAAGTTGTGAGATACACTTCCTGGCATTTCCACAGAAGATAAAAATCCTACACGGACGTCGTAACTAGTTATTCATTTTCATACTTTATTTAAGGGCTACAGTGTTCAAGCCTTCAGTTTGAGTGAAAATGCTGCTTTATGGGACTGTTGAGGGTCCGCGGTGAAGGATTGTGCCAAACTTCAGTATTTAGAAGTGCAGTTTTTGTGATTCTTGGCCTTTTGGTGGCCCAGAGCTGTTATTTTAATGCTTAGATTCGTCTTTGAGTAATAGTGGAGGTGGTAATACCTTTTCAGACACCTTTTCAAATAGCTTTTCTCATAACACACCTTCTGTTTTGTGGGAAAGCGTCGGTGAACTTAGACGATGGGCCATTGCGAATCTCAGATCTTTCTTTTGCTTTTATTTGCCAATCTATTATACAAACGAATGATCTTAATGCATGTCAAAATGCTTTTAGGAAGTTGTGGCTTTTGTGTGTTGGTACTTTATCAAAGCTCTTACACAGGATGTCTGTTTATAGACATGTCTGATTCTTGGTATACGTTTCCATTCCTTGGAACACATATGGGGCTTATTATTTTGGTTGTTTACAAATAGTAACATAGTGAATTCTATAATCTAACTTATAAATCGATTGTTTTTTTGTTTTTTTTAATTATTATATATTTTTTTTTTTGTTTAGATGATGCTTGTTGATGCATTTGATTGAAAATGGTGTGCCTTTTGAATTAGATACAGCATTAGTCTTAACCATTGTTTGAAATGCATTTTTGGCACAGGTTGGCTTTAATCGTTTTAAACAGTGTTAATGCCATAGCTACTATTAGGAATCGGTTTGTCCTCAACTGTTTGTCATGTTTAATGTAATTTGAATTGACAATAAATCAGTTTTTTAAAGAAAAGCCCTTGTCTTTGTTTCTTTTTGACTGATAAAGCATTGATTTTTCTCAATGAATTGGATTAAAAGACTGCATTCGAGATGCTGATTTGTCACATCTCTAAATTAATAATCTAATCAAATTCAAACCAGCTAAAAGGAAACGAGACAGGAGCATAATTTAGTAATGCATTAAGTAGCAGCAGGTCTGCAGATGTAGTTTTAGTGATTTGTAAAAAATCCATTAAAGTAGGAAGACGTTAGTGTGGATCCAAGGTAAGTAACTAGAAGCAGATTAGTACAATAGACAGAAAAGGCTTTTTTTCAGCCAATAGTGCCTGTTTTTTATATTCTATTATACTGCATTTGCTTCAACGTCATAATGAACACTATTTTAGATTTAGGATTTTATGTAGCTTTTACCCTGCGTAGCTTACTTTCAATAAGGACTTTGGCCAAAAGATGCTTTTAAAGCATGTTTAAAACATTTTCGTAGAGTATGCTCATAATATGGATCTATATATGAGAGTGCGTGAGAGTAAGTTCCTCTGCTCTCTTTTTTTTGTCCCAGGACCACAGGCGCCCTTGGGGGCCAGTTTTGGCACTCCCTTTTCCTCGGGTATTGGCACTAGCATGGGCTCATCCAGCCTCGGAGGTATTTCCTGTGATAAACCTCTCCTCTCCCTTTCTATCTCTGCACTCTTAAGTCTTTTAGACTTTCAGTCATCTTAAAAAGACAGTTCACACAAAATTTTCTTCATCTTCATTTTCTTATGTTGTAGATATTGTAGATATATTCATTAAGGTCAGTTTGTAGTTACCATGGCTTGTAAGCAACTTAGCTTCATGAAATTGTTCTGTACATCTCATGTCGTCTGAATCCATATTATAGTGGTTAGATTTATAAGGGGAAAAAACATACTTATTCAAAAAAAACAAATCATTACTGATAATCTTCGTCTATAGTGAGTAAACTGTAAGCTATAGAAGTTTTTTTTTTTTTTTTAACCATGGATTGAAAAAAAATATTGTAAAGGTCACAGTTGCAAGTATTATATCTCAAAACTTTGACTTCTTTGAGTTTGCATCTTGGAATTCTGACTTTTTTTTTAATAGTTGGAGGTTTGTCACAGTTCAGACAATTTACATCTCACAATTTAGACTTTTTCCCCAGAGAATTCTGAGATTACACCTCACAGTTGTTGACATCTTACAATTTTCCATCAGAATTCTGAGATTCCACCTCACAATTCAGACTTTTTCCCTCAGAATTCTGAGTTTACGTCTCAAAATTCAAACTTCTTTTTCACTCAGAAGGCTGAGTTTGCATCTTAAAATTTCAAGTTCTTTTTCCCCTCAGAATTCTGGGTTTAGGTCTGACAATTCCAACTTTTTTTCCACCTCAGAATTCAGACTTTTTTCCCTGCAGAATTCTGAGTTTGCATCTCAAAATTTAAACTTCTTCAGAGTTCTTTTTCCCTGCAGAATTCTGAGTTTACATCTCATAATTCAGACTTTTTCCCCTCACAATTCTGGGTTTAGATCTGACAATTCAATCTTTTTTCCACTCAAAATTCTGAGAATACACCTCACAACTGTTGACATCTCACAATTTAGAGATTTCTTTTTCCATTAGAATTCTGGGTTTAAATCTCACAATTCAGACTTTTTCCCCTCAGAATTCTGAGTTTGCATCTCAAAATTCAGATGTGTTTTTTTTCCCTTAGAATTCTGAGTTTACATCTTACAATTCCGACTTTTTCCTCCTCAGACTTCTGGGTTTACATCTTAAAATTCAGATGACTTTTTCCATCAGACTTCTGGGTTTCCATCTCACAATTCAGACTTTTTTTTTTTTCCCCTCATAATTCTGGGTTTACATCTCACAATTTCAAATGTATATATTGATTTGGACTTTCTTTTTAAAAAATGCGAGGTGACATCTTGCAATTCTGATGTTTTTTTCTTAGAATTGATTTGTCTCGTAATATATCTCTTTATATCTGAGGGGAAAAATTGTGTGATGTATAGCCAGAATTACCTTTTTTTTCCGTGGTGGAAGTAATCTTCCATAGCAAATTCAAGAACCTCTTCGAACAGATAATTGATTCAGTGACTTAAGGACCAGGTGAATCTGATTTATAAACAAATCTTTAGAACCAGCTTTTTTTTTTTTTTGTGAAACGTGTCTAGTTTGCAATTTATATTCACAAATTACTACAGAGGAAAATCTTAAATGTTGGTCTTTTCCTCACATAAAGCTATCGTATGCTTAAAATAGTGTGGCAGTCATTTGAAATACGATTATGGTGCTTTTTGGTGCTCTATAAAATAATGCTGTATTGCAAAAAGACAGAATAAATAATACAGGGTATAATTGAGTGAACAATTCCTGTAGGTCTAAGATATGGAGCAGTCAGCACTCTTGTTTTGATAATGCAGAAATGTTTTTGTTCTTTAAAATTGGTTATGTTGTATATAGAACTTGTTTTTTTTTTTTTTTTTTTTTTTTTTACATTTCCCTAACCATATTTTTCCATCAGTTTTTCCTAGTTAATCTCAAATATAACTCATCACTCATTCCTGCCCCCCATTCCCCCACCCTGTGTCTGAGAGTTTATCTCTGGAATATATGTAGTCGCAACACCTAAATGCCCCCCATCTGTCTCTTGGCAGCGTTTGGTAGCGGCCCTGGGTTTGGGGGCGTGGCAACAGGAGGTTTGTCGTTCGGGTTTTCCTCTAGCAAGCCATCTGGAGGGAGCCTGAGCGCAGGTGTGTTCGTTAGCACCCTCCTCCATCTTACCCGCATTCATCAACGCTAACCATTACTAACAGCTCCCTTTTAATTATAATCATCCTTTCTCTCAGAATGCATCAGCATAATGCTGCTTAAGGGCAAGCGCTGAATATCAGAGAGCTTGGAATGTAAAATTTGCATGGATTATTTGTTAACAGCTGTTGTGCTTAAATGCTTGTTGGTAGCAGTAAATAATGAGAGAACCTAAAATACTTACTGCTTACATTTTAAAATCTGTGTTTCGTAGGGTTTGGAACATCTAACACCTCTGGCTTCAACTTCAGTAACCCCGGAATCAATGCATCAGCTGGATTGACCTTTGGCGTTTCCAACACACAAACTCCCGGATTTGGGACAGGAGGGCCACTGCTACAGCTCAAAAAGCCACCGGCGGGAAATAAAAGGGGCAAAAGATAAAACAGAAAGTCAGTATAGGGGTAAAGGGAAATGTCATATGGTAAAGATGATGTGTGTCTCAGATCTTTATTTTTATATATATATGTGTATGTGTACATATATATTTTCTCTGTTGGATGCCAATGGATTTTTGAGATTCTGTTCAGTTCTCCCTTTTACCCTTGTGACTATGCTGTGTTTGGTTTATCGTTGTCTGATGAGTTGCGTAAGATCTTATGGAGCATATTTTGTGATGCACAGAATACCCGTAAAGGGATTTCAATGTAGATGCTCTCGGTATTGAAGATACTCTTGAACTAAGTTTACCTGTGTCTTAGTGACTTTATTTTAAACCACATGCTCTGTGATTGTAAATGTCATCCCACCCCATTAAGATGACCTATGTTTATTGGTTTCCTGGTTACTTGTACCAAATAGATGTCAACCTGTATAAGAACGTTAAGTTTGTATACTCCATTTTTTTGTTTCTGTCTCTTTTTGTTACCAAATAGTGAAAAAATTTCTATACTTTGTGCAAACAAGTATTTTTCGACTTGAAAGAAGTGTTTGTTATTAAAAGAAGCGACAATGATAATGTCTCGAGTCACTTTTTTTTTTTTTTTAAATGGTAAAAGTAGAATTTACCATATTTTTGCATTAGGAGTGTGTATGACTTATAGAAGCCAATTTCTGCAACTGAATAAAAAATAAAATAAGGTAATTGCGACTTTTTATCTCATAATTCTGACTTTTTTCTCGCAATTGCGAGTATACTTTGTACGTATTTTACGAGGTGGCTAATTCGTATGAATTCATAAGATGTTTGCTAAATAGTATGTAGGATCTAGACAAATCGTACAAAATCATACAAGTGTGATCGTACGAATTAGCCACCTTGTAAAATACATACAAATTGGTCATGAGATAGCGTTGTTTTTTTCTCTGAATTGTGATAAACTCTTTGCGAGAAAAAAAGTCAGAATTGCGAAATATGAATTTGCATTTGTGAGGAAAAAGTCAGAATTGCGAGTTTATAATTGTGACTTTAGAACTCACAATGGTGAGTTATATCACACAATTCTGAGAAAAAAGTCAGAATTGCCAGTTTATATCTCAAATCTAAGAAAGAAGTCATCTCATTTCTGAGGAAAATTGTGAGATATAAACTCACATTTGTGAGAAAAAAGTCAGAATTGTGAGTTTTTAATTCTAACTTTAACTCACAATTGCAAGTTTATATCAAGCAATTCTAAGAAAAAGTCAAAATTGCGGGTTTATTTTCTCAATGGAAAAAGTAATTTGCGAGGAAAAAAAGTCAAAATTGTGAGATACGAACTCGCATTTGAGAAATAAGTCAGAATTGTGAGTTTATATCTTACAATTCTGAGAAAAAAAAGCCAGAATTGCAAGTTTGTGTCTCAATTCTTAGAAGATAAAAATACCACTGCACTGAATAATTATTAACCTTTTTATTTATTTATTTATTTATTTACAATTTACTATTTCTTTATAAATAATTTATTAAGTACATGTGTGTTTAAATCACAGAAAAGACCAGTCTTGACCATCTGTCAGACAGCTTTATTATGAAAGTTTAGGCCTAGTAACGCAAAATAAAAACCCTGTGGCGCGAAATTAAGAATCCTACTATGAAAAAACAACTCAATTTAAGGAGCCTTTCCGACGTTCAGTCAAGGAGAGCCATTTTGATTCGCCAGTAGACTGGCGCCCGCTTAGCAACGTCTGCTTTTCAGCCAATCAGGTAGGTGTACTGGGTGAACGTTGTGCAACGTCATGAATATTCATAACCCACCCCTTCACCGTAGTACTGCGAAATTAGAGGCGGGGCAAAGGCGGAGCCAAACCGGCGGGGTTGGTGAGGCACGGATGGACGGATAACATCCCTCCCTTCCCGTCTTTTGTAGTCAAGGAAGGGGAAAGATGGCGCCTACACATGTACTGAGATGCTGCCAGAGGGGTCTGGCGTGGATACCGGTGATATTTATTGCCTTAGTGGTGTGCTGGTCGTATTATGCATACGTGGTGGAGCTGTGTCTGTGTAAGTGCGCTCTATTATTCATACCTGAGGGGAACGCGCCTACCGGAAGCCACTGTACTGAAACATCAATGAATGATTTGTTTACATGAGCTGGCTAATTAGCGTATTGATTTTAAACTGGAAGCAAAACAAGGATTATGATTTTGGAGCATATATTGTGCTTTACACCATGTTCTTTATTACTAAGTGTTTGTCAGTTTGGTGGTGACAACTGTATTCGTTTATTTGACAGTTAATTTATATTTAGCTATACAGCATTACATTATTATCAAATAATATTTACAGTGTTACAATAGGAAACACGTGAAATGTTTCGTGACGAGAGTTTCCTCTTTCCAAAGCAGATTGTTGAGAGTTTCTTAGAGAAATAATAACACAAATCATACTTTCAATATGGAGGAAACGCGTATTATAAGTTTATAAGCAAACATGTGCAGAAAGTCGAGCCTCAAGTCTGTCACATCTTCAAGTAGAGTGTTTATCATATTTCACCAGTGTTCATAGAAGCAGTGTGATAAAGCAGATGTGCCATGAGTCATATCTGCTAAACAGTTTCTTTTCTCTTTCTGTTTTCATATTCTGTGCAGTTACTATTCCCAGTCCTATTGAAAAAGGTGAGTAAACCTTAACTTCACTTTTTTAAGGAAAAAGACAGATAAGCGGATAATGTACAGTCATGTTGCATAGACTGACTGTGTATAATCCAGTTTCTTTGACATTAATTTACCAAAAACATGAAAATTTACATTTATGCATTTGCCAGATGATTTTATTGAAAACAATTTACATTGCATTTTAGTTACATGAATACATTTAAATTTAAACATTTAAAACAAATAAATGCACAGGAAATAATGATTTCAGTTGAAATTATTTTATTGCATGATAAAAATAACGTGGAATGATACAAGAGACATAAATTGAGACAGAAGGTTTTTTTGAAAAACAAAAAAATTTCAAATAGCGTTGTAAAAACTTATTAAATTCACAATCCAAATAGCTATTCAATGTATTATACAAAGGAAAATCATTCATTTCAAGAGTTTAGATATTTGTATTTATGTTTCTAAAGGTACAAAGTCACTTTGGCACAGTTATCAGGCTATTACGGGTTTGTTTCGTCCGTGCTTGTGCTGACTACAGCCTTTCAGCACAGTCAGACTGCATCAGCAATCACAAACGTGACTGATTTATACTCGGACTGTTTCTGGCAGGCTTTTCTCTGCGGGCTCATGCGGTCTTGTTGTTAATGACTGTACTTTGTCTGTTCCATGCAGCCGTCTACCTGGCTGTGTTTCACGTATCGTTCATCATGTTTGTGTGGTCGTACTGGAAAACTATCTTTACAAGACCAGCAACCCCTTCCAAAGAGGTACAGTGGGTAAACAACAAACAGTTTTATTTGTAGTAACATGCCACATAGCTGATAATCCAGGCATTTTGAATAAATGCACACAGTATTTATTTGTTTCCATGGAGTGAGTGTTTTTATACGTATCATTTTACACTCTATTGTTGTTCAAGTGGAACATGCTGCTGGTTTGTCACACAGCGAGCTGATTGATTTGCATTGTGTCTCAGTTTTGTCTACCCAAATCTGAGAAAGAGCAGTATGAGAAGGAACAGCGCCCGGAAACTCAGCAAGAGATCCTGAAGAGAGTGGCCACCAGTCTGCCCCTCTACACCCGCACTGGGGCAGGAGGTTAGAGACTCAAACGCATAGAATATGTAGTAAGAAATTACCCACAAGATTGTACCTCAAGGGTATGAGTACCAGATTTAAGCAGACTCAGGTTTAGCCTTTTTATTGAGTGAGATGTGTTTGAAACTTCAAATAATTTAGTTATTTAATTGCCAAAAGTGACTATTGGCAAGAGCCAAGATGACAACCGTAATTATGAAGTTCTGTGTAAATGATCTATATGAAACTCTTAAAGGGAAGCCCAGTTATGAAGACTTGTATGAATTAATTTAACCTAAATTATGTGTCTTACTAAAAATATGTAGTAGAAAACCATAGAAGATTTGTTATTTAAAAAATCCACATTGTTTCCTACATATTTTGGACACAACTCTGAAAATAAAATACTGATACGATGCCACATTGTGCGGCGTTTGGTTGTAATTTTTAGTCGAAGCACAAAAAGAGAAGTGATGTAAGTCTTCACTGCTTTCTTAGCGATAAGAAGACAAAAGAATGGGAAGATGCCTGTGGACGAATAAAACTTTCTAAAGACCTGCATCTTCGTTCTCTCTACTTTAGCCTTGATGGCTTTGAGGCTTTTAGTAGACCACAGCTACAGAAAGAGCTTACAAACAGTAGAGATGAGAAACGCTAGAACGCATCCTGGCAGGATGTAAACATGCTGATGCTTGTCCTTATGCTGCAGCCACTAAAGGAGTTTCTCAGTGCGGATTTCCGGGGGACGTTCAGACCCCTTGTGGGGAAAAATCGATGGTACAGCATTTGGTTTATATCCATCGCCACCTGTGTGCTCTTTCAGTAGCTGTGGTCATCTTATCAGTATTTTATTTCCTGAGTTGTGTTGTAGTAAAAATAGCAACAGGTGGCGCCAGTAGCTCACCAAATGCAACCATTTACCCCAGCCCATAGTCCAAAATATGTATAAAAAACCATGTTGTTTTTTTAAATAATGTTAATCTTATATGGGTTTTCTACTACAAATATTCGCAAGAGACATCGTTTACATTATTTTAAGCCGTACAAGTTTTAATACCTGGGGTTTCCTTTAAGGAAAATGCTTATAAAAATGTAAAATATCAAAATTAAATTATATTGTATAGTCTTTGTAAATTGTAAACTTGGGGAAAAAAAATGTATTGGAATAGATATTTTAACTATTATTATTATTATTATTATTATTATTATTATTATTATTATTAACTTTTTATTGTTTTATTATCTTTTATTATAATTGTTTTTACTGTTATCTATTTATTCTATTTATTTTATTATTACAGATTTATTTATTTTTTTTATAATTATCAATTTATTATTACTCTTATTTTAGTCTATTTTAACCTGGATTTTGCCATAAAATACACATTATACAAATACACAAACTGGCATGTTTTTTCCCCCTCATCTTCTAGCTATCCGGTACTGTGACCGTTGCCAGGTCATCAAGCCAGACAGATGTCATCATTGTTCTGCATGTGACATGTAAGTTACTGTAGTGTCTCTTAATCAATTCTTAAGATGTTTTGTTTTCCTGTTTCATCTGTGTCATTTAAACTACTCCGTGTACCAAATTTTGATCGTCTTTGTTGATTGGCTACGTTTACACTAGTGCGTTTTCATTTTTAAAACGCATAACTTTTGCTACAGTTACGCCTGTCGTTTACACTACTCCGGCGTTTTCGTCCTTCGAAAACGGAGACTTATGAAAACACTGCAGACCCCGTTTTAGTTTGAAAACTCCGGGGTTGCATTTCAGTGTAAACAGACCAAAATGGAGACTTGTGAAAACAAGGGTGTGGCTGCCCACATTCGCTCTACGTAAGACAAATATGTAAACAATAACATTGTGCTTATTTGTTGCGTCTCATTTCGGAGGCTCATTTAAGAAAAGTAACCGTTAAATTGCAAAGTTAAAAAATAGTATTTTTACAGTATTTGTACAGTATTTTTACACCCCAAGGAAGAACAGCCAATTTTTATTACGGACACTTCTCTTAAATAAGACACCCTTGAGGATGTATGCAGCCATGTGACATGCGTTTTTGGTTGTTTAGTGTAGACTGAGATCGTTTATAAAATGCAGTGAAAACGCCAGTGTAGACGAGGATCGTTTTCATTTTAAAAAAATGTTTTAAAACAAAAGCGCACTAGTGTAAAGAGGGCCTCAAAGCTTGTTCTTGTTATTGACAGGTGTGTTCTCAAGATGGATCATCACTGTCCATGGTGAGTGAGATACAAGTTGTTGGCACTAAAATTTAATTTACTGAAAACAAATCGAAGAACACCCTGCTAACGTCTCTCTTTTTATAGGGTGAATAACTGTGTGGGTTTCTCCAACTACAAGTTCTTCATCCTGTTCCTGACTTACTCGCTTGTGTACTGCTTATTCATTGCAGCCTCTGTCCTCCAATACTTCATAAAGTTCTGGACAGTGAGTAGATCCCTCACCTTTCATCATACTCATTCGCGAACATTTATTCCGTGCGCGTACACATTTTCATTGCCATGTTGTGTTGTATAAAGGTAGGACATTATGTGATTTCCGCAGGTTCTTGACTGCATTTCCTCTTTGTCATGCATCAGTTTGTTTCCCATATACTTGGCTTCACTTGTCCACTCTGTCACCCTTCGTTTCACTTATACTACCGCTCAGAAGTCAGGCTGCTGAAAATTCAGTTTTGCTATCGCAGGAATATATTACATTTAAAAATACATTAAAGGAGAATTTCACTTCCAGAACAAAAATTTACAGATAATTTATTCACCCCCTTGTCATCCAAGATGTTCATGTCTTTCGTTCTTCAATCGTAAAGAAATTGTTTTTTGAGGAAAACATTTTAGGATTTCTCTCCATATAGTGGACTTCAATGGTGCCTGTGAGTTTGAACTTCCAAAATGCAGCTTCTAAACAATCCCAGCCAAGGAAGAAGGGTCTTATCTAGCAAAAGATTGGTTATTTTTGTTTTTAAACTTCAAATGCTCGTCTTGTCTCATCCTACAACTCTGCAGAAGTACCGACCCAGTGTTTACAAAGTGAACGTGCAAAGAAGATTAAACGCTCGCAATGTAGGACGATTTTGAAGTTGGAGAACAAAATGAGATGGGAGTTTTTTTGACATACCATAACTGGTCACGAACCGGAATACACAGAGTTCAAACAGAGCTAGACAAGACGAGCGTTTGAGGTTAAAAAGTATATAAATTTTAATTTTTTTTTCTTCTTTTTTTTTTTTTTTTAAAGAAAATAACTGATCGTTTCACTAGATAAGACCCTTCTTCCTCGGCTGGGATCGTTTATAGCCCTTTGAAGCTGCGTTTAAACTGCATTTTCGAAGTTCAAACTCGTGGGCACCATTTAAGCCAACATTATGGAGAGAAATCCTGAAATGTTTTCCTCAAAAAACATAATTTCTTATGATATACAACTGAAGAAAGAAAGACATGAACGTCTTAGATGACAAGGCGGTGTGTAAATGATCTGTAAATTTTTGTTCTTGAAGCGAACTTCTCCTTTAAAGGGAAAGTTCAGCCAAAAATGAAAATTCTGTCGTTAATTACACCCTCATGTCATTCTAAACCTGTAAGGAACACAAATTAAGATATTTTTGAGAGACAGCAATGGTACTACGAGAATACATTTTGTGCACAAAGAAAACAAAATTAACTACTTTATTCAACAATTTTCTCGAAGCTTCATAGCAAAACGGTTGAACCACTGATGCCACATGGACTATTATAACAATATCCTTACTACCTTTCCGGGTCTTGAACGTTTCAGTTGCGTAGCTGTCTATGCAGGGTCAGAAAGCTCTCGGATTTCATCAAAAATATCTTAATTTATGTTATGGAAATGAACAAAGGTCTTACAGGTTTGGAACAACATGAGGGTGAGTAATTAATGACAGAATTTTCAGTTTTGAGTGAACTGTCTCTTTAAAATAGAACATGAGACTTAAAAACATTAAAAAAAATCTTTCAGACTCCAGACTTTTGAACGGTAGTGTGTATGTCTCGACAAGCTCTTGTTGTCTGTCGTAATCCCTTCTTGCCTGTCTCTCAGCACCCAAAGCTTTTGCTCTCCCGCTGTGCTCTTCCTGTGTCTAACAGTCTGTCTCTGTTTGCACTAAGCTTTGCCGGAGGAAATCGGCAGAGAATTGTCCAAAGGTAATCCCTCACAGTGTTTAGTAAATGTGTCGGTGTTCGCGTAGTGAGTTCCGTCAACTGTTTTTTGTCGTCTTAACCCTGTGACCCTAATGTACCTGTGTCAGAGTAACCTGTTGCCGTGTCTCGCTCGTTGTTGATCTTTGTCTCACAGCTCTCCTTTCTCTCTCCCCCCTCTTTCTCAGAGTGACCTGCCAGAGTCTCACGCCAAATTCCATGTCTTGTTTCTCTTTTTTGTGGCGGCCATGTTCTGCATCAGCATTCTTTCACTCTTCACTTACCACTTGTGGCTTGTGGGAAAAAACAGGTCCACCATAGGTAACACACCTGACCATACTCACTTCTCCGTATCTTTGTCTACATGTACTGTGTAGATAGATTCATGTTTCTAACAAAGCTGTCATGCCTGTAGACAACTTGCGCACTATTGTTACCATAGCAACAACTGCAGACTTGCTGTGCACAGGCTTGTTCAAATTTATTTTGGTAAACTGGTCATTCAGAATTCCTTGCGTTGACCAGATCAGTCCAGCAGTCTTTGAAGCAGTTCCCTGCTTGTTTTTCCATCACGCCCTGTAATTTTATTTAAAAAAAAAAAACATAAATACACTCGGTCAGCTTCAGTCACAGGAGCTCAGTGATTTCATGTTTTGTAAAAACTGTATTTTTTAATATATGTTTTAAAATGAAATGCAAAGCTGAATTTTCAGCATCATTACTTCAGTTTTCTGTGTCACATTATCCTTCAGAAATCATTCTAATATGCTAATTTGCTGTTCAAGAAATGCTTTTATTAATGGTTTATTTATTTATAATGTAATATTTTTTGTGGAAACTGACATTTTTAAGATTCTTTGATCACTAGAAAGTTTAAATATCAGCATTGAAATGTTTTGTAACATTATAAATGTCTTTACTGTCACTTTTGGTAAATTTAATGCATTCTTGCTGCGTAAAAGTAGTAATCTCTTAAAAAAAAAAACAAAACCTGCTGACCCCAAACTTTCAAAAGGTAGTGTATACGTTTTAACCTCTTCTTTGTTGTTTTTTATGTTTAGAAGCGTTCAGAGCCCCGGTCTTCAGAAATGGCCCTGATAAAAATGGATTTTCCCTGGGCTTCAGCAAGAACATTGCTCAGGTGTTCGGGGACCAGAAAAAGTACTGGCTACTTCCTGTCTTTACCAGGTGAATCTAAATTTTAACATCTTTTTATTAACACTGCTTATTAAAGGGATAGTTCACCCAAAAATGAAAATTACTCCATGATTTACTCACCCTCAAGCCATCCTAGGTGTATGTGATTTTCTTCTTTCAGACTAATAATTAAATGTAATAATTAATTTAAAAATGTCCAGGCTCTTCCAAGCTTTATAATGGCAGTGATTGGGTGTTGAGATTTTGAAATCCAATAAAGTGCATCCATCCATCATGAAAAGTGCTTCACATGCCTTCGGGAGGTTAATAAAGGCCTTATGAAGTGAATCAATGTGTTTGGAGAGGGCAAAACAAAACACCGGTCACGAGTTAGAAGTACAAATCAAGGATTTGTAAAGAAAAATGTTAAAGAATTTCGATATTAGTCAAGAGGAGAGGTTTTTCTTTGCTGTAAACAAAACCTGTTCTCGAGAGACTAGGATATTCTCACCAGGGCTGAGCAATATGGCCAAAAAAAATTATTACAATCATTTTTTTCATACCAGTCAATATCGATAATTATCACGATAAATGTCACATTTTTATTTCTTTCAAGTTTAAAGGCAGATTTTTGCTACAATGTGAAAGTTATAAAAACCAGACGGTTAATTGTGGCTTTAAATTATTCCTTATGGTCAGAAAATGACAAATGCTTTGTTTTTTTGAATTCTTTACACTTTTTCTAGTAATTTTTCCTTGACAAAATATATATCTTAATAGAAAAAAATAATTTCTTAGTTCTGCGTGTTTTTATGAGTAATATTGTTTTAAATCAAAAAACTGGTTTGTGTAGCCTGATAATATTAATAATAACATAACATTTTTGTCTCTTAGAAATACACATTTGATATTAGCTTAAGTAAGGATGCAGATGTAGATTTATGTTCATTATCAAAATCAGTAATATCTGAAAAAATTGTAGCAACCTCATTTTTATATGGTGAAATTTAATTATTTTGACTGAGGATTTTTTTTGTTAATTAACCGTTTCTCTTTCACAGTAGCATACATTTAGATCATGATAATAACAGTAAAACCGCAGCACCTCAATACCATGGTAAAAATGTAATATAGTTTCTAGGTATTTGTATGAAAAACAGTAGTCTAAATATATTTAGTATATAAACGCTACAGCTTAATCACAAAAAAGTACTGTAATTATATACCATTACTCCTTCAATACATTTAATACATGTCTACATTGATAATAGAATAAAATTCGACACAAATATACCCGCATTTCTGACACAACGCTAATGTGCGATTAGTGCTACTACAGTAAATCTATGGTAAATGATGGTGAGTTGTAGATTAAAAAGCCACTTGACTGTATCGTTGCGCACAGTGTTTCTCCTGTCTGTCAGCACTGTTTCATCTGGCTTTAAACTGAGCCACTTGTGTTCACTGAATTCAGGCGCTTTACACTGGATCTCGCAGCGCTGTTTAGTGACCGAGATCCATCAGCGAGTGAGTGCATCTGCTCTAGTAAGTTCGCGCTGCGCCGTTTGAACTTTGATCTGTAGGATAAACAGCCTGAGTGGTGCGCTTTAAACTGTGTTGGGCTACTTTAACAGTGTTGCTGCGGTTGTTTTTGATGCCCGCGAGTTGAAGCGACCCCAATAATGTCCTCTTTAGCCCCTGAAATATGAATTTACCAGGGGAACTCCAACAAAAAAAACATGCATTTTATCCCGAAATGTGATTGGGCTGGTTTTGAATAGCAATTGGGCAGATTTTGTTATAAAAACCTGGCAACCCTGGCTTTAAATGACTAGCGCTCTTTTGTTCTGAACATTTATCGAACTCTTGTTATCATTTATCAAGGAAATTTGTATCATGCCATAATTATTGTTAGCGATTTATCGCCCAGTCCTACTCTCATGAACATGTGTATGACAGTTACCGGAAGCTAAATATTATGGTTTATAAACTTTTAAATATAGATTTTCTTTTTTTACACACATGCATTGATTCAGAAGGCCTTTAACAGTGGAGTATTTTTTATGATGGATGGATGCACTTTATTGGACTTCAAAGTCTCAACAGCCATTCACTGCCATTATAAAGCCTGGAAGAGCCAGGACATTTTTTTTTTTAATATCACTCCGATTGTACTCATTTGAAAGAAGAAAGTCATATACACCTAGGATGGCTTCAGGGTGAGTAAATCATGGGGTAATTTTAATTTTTGGGTGAACTACCCCTTTAATGTCACTTGTGATGTTATGAAAGGTTCTTATGAATCCTGAAATCTAAAGTAAGTGTCATGTTCTCCACAAATATGTGACCCTGGACCACAAAACCAGTAGCACGGGTCTTAAGTAGCACGGGTATATTTGTAGTAATAGCCAAAAATACATTGTATGAATCAAAATTATCATTTTTTTTCTTTTATGCCAAAAATCATTAGGATATTAAGAAGGATCATGTTCCATGAAGAAATTTTTTACATTTTCTACTGTAAATGTATCTAAATGTATTTTTTGATTAGTAATGTGCATTGCTAAGAACTTAATTTGGACAACTTTAAAGGTGATTTTCTCAATATTTAGATTTTTTTTTGCGCCCTAAGATTCCAGATTTTCAGATAGTTGTATCCACCTTTTTTCCCATAAGAGTGGGTGCAGCAATTTGTAAAAAATTTTTGTGTCTGGCTTCTGGTCTCATCCACATCTAGCTATTTTTACCTGCACAAAAAGCTCGTTTTGCTGCTTGACATTGCAAGCTGGTGTGTCTTACCATATTATTTTAATGTATTATCTTAATTATGAACACACTGGTTTGTAATGCAAACTGTTTTACCGTTTACTGCACTTCGATATTCTTCTCGTTATTTCCCTATGGCAGATTATAAACCGGACGTCTAACACATTACCAGAAAACAGCTTACTTCCACATTGAAAAATAAGGTGGATATCATCTAAATATTGTCCTATCCTATCAAACCATACATCAGTGAAAAGCTTATTTATTTAGCTTTCATGTGATGTATAAATCTCAGTTTCAGAAAATTGACTCTTATGACTGGTTTTGTGGTCCAGGGTCACATTAATCATGTGACACTGAAAATTGTAGTAATGGCTGCTGAAAATTCAGCCTTTCCATTACAGCAGTAGTAGTGTATATGATAGTTTTGTATGCTCAGACACCACAATTTCCTCCAAAAATCTAGTTCAAATTACATAAATAGTGTATTAAAAGATGCATTAACATTTTTCTTTCTGCTAAAGTCAAGGAGACGGCTTTTCTTTTCCTACACGGTTGGTAACTGTTGATCCAGAGCAACCCACTGAATGTTTTCAGCCTGCTGAGTTGGATAAAGGGTGAGGAGCCATTTCTTCTTTCACTATTGGGGGACAGTTTTTGTGAAACACCAACCAAAACCAGATGAACGGTTGTAACTCTCAGTGTGGTTCTTTCCCTCAGTGCTGTAGAAGGGTCTGCTGAGCAAACCACCCCTCTTAGTGAGTCCCAAAACCGTCTGTTAGGCAACGATTACCACGCTGAAGAAGATCACAAAGAGACAGACGTCTTAAAGTCTGGTAGGTCACATATCTTGCTGCATTCCAGCAAGAAATGAGTGATAAAAAAACTGAGAATAACCATCCGCTTGCCTTTTAGATGAAAGTGAGGCCATCACGATCTCCATTGAGAGCGAGTCATAGCCAGGTAAGGTGATTTCACATTAAGCACTATTTGTAATATATTTAAAATAATACACTACAGTTGAAAGTTAAAAGAGGTTAACTTCCAAAATGAAAATTCCCTATTTACTAACCTCTATGTCATCCAAGATGTTCATGTCTGTCTTTCTTCAGTCGCAAAGAAATTAAGGTCTCTGAGGAAAACGTTCCAGGATTTTCCTCCATATAGTGGACTTCAATGGAGCGTAAAGTGGAGCTAGTGCAAGATGAGCCATTTGTGGTTAAGAAGTATATACGTTTTTATTCTTTTAAGAAAATGACCATTCATTTTGCTAGATAAGACCCTTGTTCCTTGACTGGGATCATGTAGAGCCCTTTGAAGCTGCATTGAAACTGCAATTTGGACCTTCAACCCATTGGCCACCACTGAAGTCCACTACATGGAGAAAAATCCCGGAATGTTTTCCTCAAAAACCTTAATTTCTTTTCGACTGAAAAAAGAAAGACATTAACATCTTGGATGACTTTGGGGTAAGTTAATCATCAGGAATTTTTTTTATTCTGGAAGTGAACTTCTTTAAGGTCATTAAGATGATTTCTGAAGGATCACGTGACACTGAAGACTGGAGCAATGGCTGTTGGAAATTCAGCCATCACAGGAATAAATTACATTTAAAATATATACTGACCACAAACTTTTGAGCTAGTTATGACCACTCCGATGTCATTTCCTTCTCCAGGACTGAAGCTGGTGAGGGGTGAGTCCTCAGTGGTCTCGTGCCTTTGACTCCCAATATTGGGGACTGTTGAGGAGAATCACAGCCATTAAAGCTGATGCCTTAAACAGCTCTTTTTCTCTGAAAGCTCCTGAGCTCTTTCCTTTCCCCATCGCTTCTGGAGCGTCCCAAGTCTGTCCTCACATCTGTAAAATTACTCCCGGTCTCCTTTAACTATAGTAGCTGCACTCTTTTAACAAAGAGGTTTGCACGCATGTCTTTTACATCCATCGTTTTTGCACAGCGAACTGTTTTGTTGCTCAGGCCTTTGCGAGACATGCAGATTTCATGTGCATGTGTATTGATACAGGTGATAGAAATTTTAAAACTGTTCTCCAAGTGTTTACCAGGAAATGCACCACATCTGGTATCAACTGCTGTTTACTTGAGGGGAAAGGTGGGAAGTGGTTTATTTTCTGGATCCGTACCAAGTGAATGGTCTGACTGAGCTCGTCTGGAATTCTGTGTGGCACAGTGTGATGCAGAGCGCAAGGTGCTCATTCGCACTTTTACGTTTTGGAATATTATGTTTTTTTAACTTCACTGACATTCTTTTAAGATATATATATATACACACAAACACACGTGTTCACAAAGTGCAACCGAGTGTGTCTAGGCAAAGGAAAAAAATGCCTGCAAAAGACTAAGCTGCTCCACGTACGGTGACTTTTATTTTTATTTTTTTTGTCATATTGTTGATGATTCTGGTGTGAAATATAGTGCACACGTTGGCCACTTTATGTATGCCAAATAAAGGGCTTAATACCAGAGCTCTGAACTCTACAGGAGTGTTTACAAAATGTCAGTAATACCTCTCTGCTCATGCAGTGTAGCCAGTGTCATCTTGGAAACCAAAAGAAAATCTTTGTAGGTTCCTCTTGCAGTATCATAACTGGGCAGCAGGTGGCATTTACACTGCTTGATATTGTATTACACGGTCAGTGGTCTTTGGTATTGTATCACCAGACTTTATTATAGTCTCAATCCTTGATTAAATTATGTTTTTACCCTTTATTCCTTTTGTATTTTATACATAAGCATTGTGAATAGCTCTATAGAATACTTATTTTTAAGCCATTTTTGCAAAGGTGAAAGGTTCTTTTTGTGTATTTATATTTGTCGTAAGTTATCATTTGTAAACTTTGGTCCGGTGTGGAATAATAATTGTGCCCGTCAGCTGTGACTGTAGAGTGAGCTTACGTGGAACTTATGTGTGGAAATCCACATGTGTTTGTGTACTACAAAGTGAACTGCAGTGATTGCTTTGTGTGTTCTGACTTTTCTAAAGAAATGCCTTGACAAATCAAGACATATAACGTTATGCGTAAGCACGCATTTGAATGTCGCTGTTCTGGAGTGTTTGTTGTAAATGAGGGTGAAACATATGGAAGCCCATTTCCGCCACTGAATAAAAAATAAATAAGGATAATTGAAAATTTTCTCTCACAATTCTGACTTTTTCTCTCACAATTGTGAGAATTGTGAGATATAAACTTACAATTCTGACTTTTTTTCTCAGATTTGCATGTTAAAACTTGCAGTTGAAAGTTATAAAATCAGATTTGCAAGACAAACACGCAATTCTAAGAACATACAAGTCTTTTTTTCCCCTCAAAAATTCTGAGAAAAAAGTCACAATTGCAAGATACAAACTCGCAATTGTGAGAAAAAGTCAGAATTTCAAAAGATAAACTCGCAATTTTTAGTTTATATCCAAAAAAAAAAAAAAAAAAAAAAAAGTCAGAATTGGGAGTTTATATCTCACAATTCTGAGAAAAAACTCAGAATTGCGTGATGTGGAATTGGGAGAAAAAACGTCAATTGCAAGAAAAAAACGTGAGGATTTCGAGATATAAACTCAGTATTGCAAGGAAAAAGTCAGAATTTTGAGATACAAACTAGCAATTGCGAGAAAGAATTGTCAGAAGAAGTCAGAATTGTGAGAAAAATGCCCGAATTGTGAGATTTTTATCTCGTAATTCTGACTTTATATCTTGCAATTCTGACTTTATAACTCGAAATTGCTAGTTTATATCTCGCTATGCTGAGAAAAAAGTCAGAATTGCGAGATACAAACTCGCAATTGCGAGGAGGAAAAAAAGTCAGTTGCAAGAAAAAAGTCAGAATTTCGAGATATAAACTTGCAATTGCAAAAAAAAAAGTCCGAATTTTGAGATAGAAACATGCAATTGTGAGAAAAAGTCAGAATTTCAAGAGATAAACTCCCAATTTTGAGTTTATATCATGCAGTTCTCCAAAAAAAAAAGTCAGAATTGGGAGTTTATATCTCGCAATGCTGAGAAAAAAGTCAGAATTGTGAGATACAAACTCGCAATTGCGAGGAGGAAAAAAAGTCAGTTGCAAGAAAAAAGTCAGAATTTCAAGAGATAAACTCCCAATTTTGAGTTTATATCATGCAGTTCTCCAAAAAAAAAAGTCAGAATTGTGTTTATATCTCGCAATGCTGAGAAAAAAGTCAGAATTGTGCAATGTGGAATTGTGAGAAAAAACGTCAATTGCAAGAAAAAAAGTCAGATTTATGAGAAAAGTGGTCACTTGTGAGATACAAACTCGCAATTGTGAGAAAAAACTTCAGGATTTCGAGATATAAACTCACAATTGCAAGGAAAAAGTCAGAATTGTGAGATTTTTATCTCGCAATTCTGACTTTATATCTTGCAATTCCGACTTTATAACTCGAAATTGCTAGTTTATATCACGCAATGCTGAGAAAAGTCAGAATTGCGAGATACAAACTCGCAATTGCGAGGAGGAAAAAAAGTCAGTTGCAAGAAAAAAGTCAGAATTTCAAGAGATAAACTCCCAATTTTGAGTTTATATCATGCAGTTCTCCAAAAAAAAAAGTCAGAATTGTGAGTTTATATCTCGCAATTCTGAGAAAAAAGTCAGAATTGTGCAATGTGGAATTGTGAGAAAAAACGTCAATTGCAAGAAAAAAAGTCAGATTTATGAGAAAAGTGGTCACTTGTGAGATACAAACTCGCAATTGTGAGAAAAAACTTCAGGATTTCGAGATATAAACTCACAATTGCAAGGAAAAAGTCAGAATTGTGAGATTTTTATCTCGCAATTCTGACTTTATATCTTGCAATTCCGACTTTATAACTCGAAATTGCTAGTTTATATCTCGCAATGCTGAGAAAAGTCAGAATTGCGAGATACAAACTCGCAATTGCGAGGAGGAAAAAAAGTCAGTTGCAAGAAAAAAGTCAGAATTTCGAGATAAAAACTTGCAATTGCAAAAAAAAGTCAGAATTGTGAGATAGAAACATGCAATTGTGAGAAAAAGTCAGAATTTCAGGAGATAAACTCCCAATTTTGAGTTTATATCATGCAGTTCTCAGAAAAAAGTCAGAATTGCATGATATGGAATTGGGAGAAAAAACATCAATTGCAAGAAAAAAGTCAGAATTGCGAGATACAAACTTGCAATTGTGAGGAAAAAAGTCTGAATTTTGAGATATAAACTCACAATTGCGAGAATGTCAAAATTGTGAGATGCACTTTTTATCTGCAGTTCTGACTTTATTTCTCGCATTTGTAAGTTAATATCATGCAACTCTCCGAAAAAAGTCAGAATTGTGAGTATATATCTTGCAATACTGACTTTATAACACACAATTGCGAGTTTATATCTCACAATTCTGAAAAAAAAAAAAGAATTGAGATACAAACACGCAATTGTGAGAAAAAACATCCGTTGGAAAAAAAACAATTGCGAGAAAAATGTCAGAATTGTGAGTTTTTATCTCTTTATAACTCGCAATTGCTAGTTTATATCTTGCAACGCTGAAAAAAAAAGTCAGAATTGCGAGATACAAACTCGCAATTGCAAGAAAAGAAGTCAGTTGCAAGAAAAAAGTCAGAAATGCAAGATACAAACTCGCAATTGCGAGGAAAAAAAAGTCAAAACAGCGAGATACAAACTAGTTATCTGCCAATTCTGACTTTATTTTTCACAGCTGCGAGTTTATATCATGCAATTCTGACTTCATAACACAACTGGGGGTTTATATCTAACATTTCTGAGAGATGTAAACTCGTAATTGCAAGGGGAAAAGTCAGAATTGTGAGATAAAAAGGCTGCAGTTGCCGTTGTTTATTTTTTTATTCAGTGGTGGAAATGGGCTTCCATATAAACAAGTAAATTATGAAGTTAAAAGAGACTAAATATCTCCATACAGAAAAACAAAGCAGTCTTTCATGAATTTAGAAAGACAGATGAGCTTTATTTACACACCTGCAGGATTCATGGAAAATTTCACCATCCCAGATCTGACTTTGAATGGAGTGCAAGTATTACCAGATGGGTTTTATAGTTCTTCAAGATATTTTTGACTGTTTATGTGCTGAGATGATCTCAGTTTATCATTTTTACCATCAGCAACCACCCTGACATAGGTTGCTGGTGGTTACGGAAATTGCAACAAGTAATTTTATATGTGAAATGGTGTAGCTGTTTTTGTGGTGTTAAGGAATGCGTATATTGGTAAAGAATGTTTACATTTTTTTTTTTTTTTTTTCTTTCTTATACAGGCTTTATAATATTGTTCTTTTTTTGTGTATCTCAACCTTTTTTTGACATTCATTACATTTTATACTTTATTAACAAGGAAAAAGTAAACATGAAGCCATAATGACATTATTATAAAAAATTTGGTGTTGGTGTCCTTCTACCATTTTCTTTATTTCTGTTACAATCAAATAACAAAACCGAAGCCTTGTGCTTCAATGCATGTCAAGAACAGTTAAATATTTGATCTACTGATGTGCAAGCCTGGATGGAGGTTAGAATTTTTTTGAATTACGTCTTTTAAAATGCATATGTTAAAGATAAAAACAAAGACATATTTTTTAATTTTAACATGGATATTTTGTGAATGAAGTACATGCTTATATGTAACAAGTAACAATAAATGTTCTTTTATAAAATGTCTCTCTCTCTCTGTGTGTGTGTGTGTGCTGGTTCTCAAGGGCTGTTCTTTACCCTGAACTCTTTCCAGCTCATTAGCACCGAGGCCATTCAACTCTTGCAGATCACAAGTTCAGCATGTTAAACGTACTCTTCTCATACTCTTTTAAAAGTCTTTGTAAAAATGTGTACATGTGTCAGTCTTGTGAACTTTGGTCTGTCTGAAGTTAACCTAACTTAACCTAAACCCTCCCAGTTACTGTTCATGCCTGTTTAACACATGTGTTTTGGAGTGTCTTTAAGTTTTTCTTTCGATTGCAAGTAGTGTAATCTGTCAGTCTGACAACATTCTATTTATTCATCCTTTGTATGTATTCTATTTCAGTAGAAATCAGTAAGGAAATCATGTGATTGGAAACAAAAAATTCCACAACTGTTACTACTACTTCTATTTTAGTACTATACAACAATAATAAATTGGTATGAGACGTTCTTTAACACTTCATTTTTTTTAACGTTAAATCATAGTGACTAAAATAAACACTTTTTAAGTTAATAAAATGCCTATCCTCTACTTAACCGAATAATTTTGTCGTACCCTGAGGGTGTTTGTGTTGTCGCTGCGCTCCACACTAATACCCAGCCGCTTGTGGAGAGTGAGAGTGTGACGCTATTGCGCATGCGCAGTGTAGTGGGATGAGAGCGTTGTATTTTCATTGGTCGGTAACCTATCAGTATTTATCCCTTGCATGGGCGGCCCCTTTTAACAAGTGCTGGGATTGCTAGGGTGCTGGGATTCCACTACAAAACACCAGCCTACTTTCTTCTCAGTTTATTAGTTGCATGCCTGCTGAAACTAGCAGGTGCTGAGGACAGTGGGGTTTCACGGATTATAGTTTGCCCTGGATCTCGTAAATAAACGCTGATTGTCAAGATGGAAACGTCCAATTTAACACTTTTTGATCCGCGCTGCAGGCAAGAGGCTCCGTTCACTATGGAAGTTCTTATGCGTAAGTATCTTTAATTTATTTTTTACGGAAAATTGTTCATTGATGTTAATTTACTTAAAACTTGTTGTGCTTAGAACAGTCGACAAACATAAATGTGCTCGTATACTGTATAATCTTTGTTATCAATGTAGATATGTAGAAGTAGTAAAAACTTGTAACCATAGCACAGTTCTGCTGTAGTAAATGGTATTATTTACCATTCTCAGAAAAATAGTTACTATTAAATTGGCATAAATGATTTTTTTTTCTTGAATATTGTATTTGAAGTATTATTCTGAATTATTATTATTATTATTATTTTACTTTAACAATAACTATAATGGTAGAAATTGTACAGATTCTTAAAAATGTACAGAATCTAAAATGTAATAAAATACAAAATCTAAAACATTACTTTTCATATTAAATAAGTAATATAGGCAGCAATTTCCAAGTGACATGAATTATATATATATATATATATATATATATATATATATATATATATATATATATATATATATATATATATATATTGTATTTTAAGTATTATTCTGATTTTTTTAAATTGTATTTTAGGTATTATTCTGATTTTTAAAATGTTTTCTTTTGAATATTGTATTTTAATTATTATTCTGAATTATTATTATTATTATTTTACTTTAGTAACAATAACTATAATAGTAGAAATTCTACATAGTTTTTATTATTTAAATACAAAGCCTAAAACATAAGTTTTCTTTTTTTTTTTTAATTTTGATTTAAGTATTATTCTGATTTATTTTCTTGAATGCTGTATTTCAAGTATTATTCTGACTTATTATTTTACTTTAGTAAAAATAACTATAATGGTAGAAATTATACGTATTTTTACTATCTAAATACAAAACCTAAAACATTAGTTTTCATATTATCTAAATAAAATAGCAGACAGTCTCCAAATTGGCATAAATTATTATTTTTTTCTTTGATATTGTATTTCAAGTATTATTCTGTATTATTTTGTTCTTGAATATTGTATTTGAAGTATTATTCTGAATTATTGTCACTATTATTATTATTATATATTATCCAAAAAAGCATTAAACAGCGTTTACATAAACTATTTAGTAATGGTACAGAGGTATAATAAAACGTATGGATCATAATATAATATTTAATGTACTCTAGCAAGGCATTTGTTGTGTTAAGATATCTTGTGTATTATTTACATTATTGTATTATTGTGTATTTATTTACTTTTAAATTTGACATTTGATGAGCACACCTTCAATTTTTCAGATAAAAGCACTGATTGATAAACGTATGGCATGCTGTGTTTTTAAATGGTCATAAACTCATAAAGGTAAAAATATGCCAATGAAAACCAATAGTTAATACCTCACACTGTTGTTCTAAGAAGTGATTATCCTGTGGTTCACTGCTCCTGAACTTGAGTTGACATAGCAGATTTGATAATGTTGAATGGCACTAATGTGGGCTCTTTCCATGCTGTTACCCTCAATGTTAATCGACTGTACTGAATGTGTCAAACCTTCATGCTTGTTTTAATGCTTCTCACCTTTACTCAAACTTGCAGTAGAGGAAAGGTTGTGTAGTGTAACATCCGTGATTGTAAACGCAAGGGTTGATTTGTCCTCAGACGAACTGTGTACATGCACAATTACGTGTTGGGCAGATGTGTTCTTGTTAAAACGACTTACAAGAAAGTGCATGCACCGGGATTGACGAAGGCTTCAGGAGGGCAGTTGGGAAATTCAAGTTGGGTAACATCACATCAGTGAACAGAGTAAAACACCAGACACCTGGTTTGTGTAAAACTACTCACCGGCACAATGTGTCAAACATAAAGTGTCATTAAGATGTTTCTGTAATAAGCAACGTAATTTAAAATGGCTTCAGCATGCATGGGCTGGTATGGATTCATGTCTCGCACACAGCACAGCATAGGGGTTTTCAAGGTTGTGAAACCGTTATTCCCAAAATTCTCAGTTAACACTGACTGGATTTTTCCAGCGTACATTCTTACTGGAAACACATGGATAGTTAGGAAGTGATTTATAAGGTTTCAAAAAATGAAAAGTTATAAAATAGTTTGCCACTATAAATCTATAATTGCTTTTATTATAATGATTGTTTTTTAATGTTTTCTTTATTCCAGAATGAGTAAAATAAGGTGATTACATTTAAGACAACTGGTTTGTTAACTAAGCTTAATGTCATTATTTGTACATTTTCCACTATTAAAAAATTATTAAGTAGTGGTATTTTAGTCTTATTTACTATTAGTATAATGAGTTTTTTTAATGATTTTAAGATATTTAAGATACAATATTTACTGTAATTTGACATTTGATGGCCACACCCATAATTATTCAGATAAAACCATTGTTTGATAAATAGATGGTATGCTTTGTGTTTTATATGGTAGTAAAAACACTCAAAGGAGAAGCATATGATGGTTATAAAACATTTTGGGAAGTTATAAAATTGTTGAATCTATAGTGTTGTTCTTTTAAGCCATGCTTAATTAATAATTTTGATATGTGTTTTTGTCTTTTTTTTTTATTAGTTTTTTTTTAATTAAACACTACCAGTCAAAAGTTTTTGAACAGTAAGATTTTTAATGTTTTTTTTAAAGAAGTCTTTTCTGCTCACCAAGCCTGCATTTATTTGATCCAAAATACAGCAAAAACAGTAGCATTTTGAAATATTTTTACTATTTAAAATAAGTTTTCTATTTGAATATATTTTATCATGTAATTTATTCCTGTGATTTCAAAGCTGAATTTTTAGCATCATTACTCCAGTCTCATGATCCTTCAGAAATCATTCTTATATTTTTATTTGCTGCTCAAAAAAATAAAAAATAAATAAATAAATAAAATAAATGTATTATTATTATTATTATAAAACAGCTGAGTGGAATTTTTTCAGGTTTCTTTGATCAACAGAAAGTTCAGAAGAACAGCATTTATCTGAGTTAGAATTCTTTTGTAAGATTATAAATGTCTTTATCATCACTTTTGATCAATTTAAAGCATCATAAAACATAAAAGTATTACTTTCTATCATTTCTTCCCCCAGATTTTCAGATTCAGATAAATGGTGATCTTTGGATTCTTCTATTCATCAAAGAATCCTGAAAAAAAAGTACTCAGATGTTTTATAATAATAATAATAATAATTGTTTTTTGAACAGCAGATCAGCACATTAGAATGATTACTGAAGGATCATTTGACTGGAGTAATGATGCTGAAAATTTTGCTTTGATCACAGGAATAAATTACATTTTAAAATATATTCAAATAGAAAGCAGTTATTTTGAATAGTAAACATATTTCACAATTGTACTGCTTTTGCTGTAGTTTGGATGAAATAAATGCAGGCTTGATGTGCAGAAGAGATTTCTTTAAAAACATAAACAATCGTTTAGATAGTTAAGATAGTTAAGATAATGCTAAACAAGTACAGTATGACAATGATGTAGCCATGTGGATGTTCTGATGGTGGTGTTTGTGTTCTTCAGAGCTGGATATCTTTGGCATTGTCCTCTTCTCTTTGCTGACTTTTATGGCCACAGTGTCCATGCTAATTTTCATTGAAGAATGCATCTACATCTATAAGAAAGTACCTCCAAATAAGAAAAGCGTAATCATCTGGGTAACCGGAGCAGCACCGGTGAGTTCTACAATATCAGACAAATATTTGTCCTTTTTATCTGCTCTATTATTCATGTTATCACTACATAATTCATGACTCCTAATTAGAACTGACATGTCAGATATGAGCTTTATCAGTATCCCACCCAGACGGAAACTGAGGCAATGGTATAGTTAGTTATTTCTAGGGTATTACTGCCTGGATGAATGATTATGAGTCTCAAGTTCATTGTCCTCCAAGGTATTGTGTTTATCTTTATTTTTTCAGGTCATTGCTACCACATCTTGTTTGGGCATGTGGGTTCCAAGGGCCACAATGTTCACTGATATGACATCAACTTCGTGAGTTTACTTTTCACACCCTGTACTCTTCATCAGTGTGGAATCCATGAAAAAAAGTATAAATTATGTACTAAATGAATTCAGTAGCAGTCAAGCATTGTTTTCACTTTTCAAAAATTACTTTCTGTCCCAGATAACTTTAAATTGATAGAACCAGTGAAATACTTCTAATTGGCAGATACTTCGCAATTGTGATGTTCAAGTTCCTGATTCTCATGATTGAAGAGGTCGGAGGAGACAATGCATTTCTCAAGCACTCAGAGAATAAGTCATTTAAGATCAGCACAGGACCTTGCTGTTGCTGCTGCCCGTGTCTGCCAAACGTCCCCGTCACACGGTAAGCAAATCTTCAAGTGTGCTTGTCACATGCCATCAGACCCAAGAAGATTTTAAAGGGAACCTTGAGTATTAATATAACATAAATGATGTCTGAAATATGTAGTAGAGAATCTATGAAAAACCCACATCGTTTTATACATATTTTGGACTACGGAGGGGCTACTGGTGCTACCTGTTGCTATTTTTACCTCAGCTCGGAAAATAAAATATTAATACGATGCCACATTGTGCAGCTTTTGGTTGTAATTTTCAGTCGAAGGTCAACAAGTGAAGCGATGTAAGTCTTCACTGCTTTTCTAGCGATAAGAAGAGGAGAAAAGAATGGGAGGAAGCCTGTGGATAAATAAAACTAAAGACTCACGTCTTTGTGTTCTCCACTTTAGCCCTGATGCCTTTTAGGCTTTTAGTAGACCACAGCTACTGAAAGAGCTTACAAACGTCAGAGAAAAGAAACAGTAGATGCCATCCTGGCAGGATGTAAACATGCTGATGCTTGTCACGATGCCGCAACCGAGTTTCTCAGTGTGGATTTCACTCGATATCCGGTGGTGTTTAGACTTCTTTTGGGGAAAAATAAATAGTACGGCATTTAATTTAAAGTCCTCGTTAAATCTAAATAAAAAGTTTTTTGGCTTTTAGTATGAATATGTTAGCATTAATAAGCTAGAGTGCTCCAAAACAAAATTTTGCGTTTACAAGATGTAAGGATTTAAAACTTAGGATTTTGATGACATCTTCCTGCACTCTAGCTTCTCATCAAACTTTCTGTCCAATCAAATGCTCTCTAGATTCCGAAGCATCCCGCCCCCTACACTATAAATAGATGCTGAAGCTGCTGCTGAGATCGGTCTCATGTTAGCGTTAGTATTTCTGTACGGTAAATGGCATGTCTTGCACAATGTAGGCGAACAGTTCAGACAGTGTAAATATGCTTTCGATTGGGGCAAATGAGGTCTGGTTTTGCGTTGTGTCACGCGAACGCGGCAGCGCGCACAGCCTACTCCGGATTTTGGCTCTGGTCCAGAGACGCAACCCAAATGCGGTTGTGAACGATCCCAGTCGAGGAAGAAGGGTCTTATCTAGTGAAACGATCGGTTATTTTCATAAAAATAATACAATTTATATACCTTTTGATGTCAAACGCTCATCTTGTCTTGCTCTGCCTGAACTCTTTTTTTTTTTGTTTGTTTTTTTTTTGTTAGGGAATGTCGAAAAACTCCCATCTCATGTACTCCCTCAACTTCAAAATCATCCTACATCGCTGTTTTACCTTTCTTGTTAAAGGAACACTGCACTTTTTTTTTTTAAATAGGCTCATTTTCCAACTCCCCTAGAGTTATACAGATGTGTTTTGCCGTTTTTGAATCCATTCAGCCGATCTCCGGGTCTGGCGGTAGCACATTTAGCATAGCTTAGCATAAATCATTGAATCCGATTAGAGCATTAGCATCTCACTAAAGAGAGTAAAGAGTTTCGATATTTTTCCTATTTAAAACTTGACTCTTCTGTAGTTGCATCGTGTACTAAGACTGGCGGAAAATGAAAAGTTGAGATTTTATAGGACGATATGGCTAGGAACTATACTCTCATTCCGGCGTAACAATGTATAAAACGATGTGGGTTTTCAAAATAACGTAAACCTTTCATGGGTTTTCTATTACATATTTCAGTAAGAGACATCATTAATGTTATATTAAACCATACAAGTCTTCCTCTGGCCAAATGAACGGCCTGAACGGTAGCCTGTATAGAAATAAATGAATCGCTCATATTAGCTAAATTGCACTTGCATATTACTGATAAACATTCTGAAACTGACATCTGAAGTTTGCAATTAATTAATACCTTCAACTGGATGTCAGCTGGGTTGAGTGCACCTCTGGCCATTCACTCTTTTGCAAACATGAGGTTTTTATCATGCTTACTTCATAACCTAAAATGAGCACCTCAGGGCCATTGCACCCCTTGCTATCTGGAAGAAAGAGCAATCTGTGGCTCCTGGAATCATTAGGTTTATGTCAGTGTTATGTAAGACGTCCATTATCAAACTCAACGTAAACAGTTGAATGTAATACCTATGGGTGGGTTCATGTGACCTGGAAGGTCAAATTTGAAAAAATGAAACCTAAATATTGTGCCTTGCTTTTTCAGACGATCTCTGTTCATATTGAAGCTGGGGTCCTACCAGTTTGCACTGCTGAAATTTCTCTTAACCATCCTTTCTATAGTCCTCTGGACAAATGGCAACTTCAGTTTAGGTGAGGTAAGTATTCACTTTATTCTTCAATGCGGAAATAATCTTATGGGTGAGACTTACAGTTAATTATCCACTATAGGGAAATAATGAGAAGAATAACAATGTGCAGTACACAGTAAAACTGTTTGCACTACAAACCAGTGTGTTCATAATTAAGATAAGACATTAAAATAATATGGTAAGACAGCCATTTGCAATATTAAGCAGCAAATCAAGCTTTTTACAGCTAAAAATAACTGGACGCGGATGAGACCGGAAATCTCACTCATAAAATTTGAAGGTGCATAGACTGCAAATATTTTCATACATAATTGTATTATTTATATTACAGTAGAGTGTCTCTTTCTCTGGTCTGTAGATGTCAGCCAATGGTGCAGCCATATGGATAAACTGCTCTATAGGTGTTATCATGATTATCGCCCTTTGGCCAGTTGCAATCATGTTCATGCACGTGCGAGTGGCATTACGCACCCTTAAAATAATTCCCAAATATGCCATGTATCAGGTTTGTGTTTTTTAATACTTATTCCTTCCAATTTAAGTACATCCTTGCTGTTTAGTATTTCTGGAATGAATGTTACCAGTCATTCAACTATTATATCTGCCCGTAGTTGGTGCTGATTCTCAGCCAGCTGCAAACTGCTATCATCAACATACTGGCAATGAATGGGACTATTGCTTGTGCTCCACCCTACCCATCCCAGTCCCGTGGATACTGTGAGTACCATCATGTGGCAGAATGTAACATAGCAATCCTGTTAAATTATCATAGAGCGCATGACTTAAAGAAACAGTTTACCCAAAAAAATGAAAATTACTGCATGATTTACTCACCCTCAAGCCATCCTAGATGTAAATGACTTTCTTCTTTCAGACAAATGCAATTGGAGTTACTGTATATTAAAAAATTCCTGGTTCTTCCAAGCTTTTTAATGTCAGTGAATGGGTGTTGAGATTTTGAAGTCCAATAAAGGGCATCCATCCATCATAAAAAGTATCCACGCAGCTCTGGAGAGTTAATAAAGGCCCTCTAAAGTGAATCCGATGCGTTTGTGTAAGAAAAATATCAGTTACACTTTATTTTGATAGTCCACTTTAGACGTTCTATTACATATAAGTAACTCTGCAACTACATGTCAACTAATTCTCTTTAATTTGCAACTACATGTCTACTAACTCTCAGAGCAGACTGTTAGTTTAGGTTTAGGGTTAGTAGAATAAGTTGACACATACTTGCAAAGTTTAGAAGAGTGTTAGACGATATTAAGCAGACAGTCTACTAATACTCTAATGACTAGCTGACATGCAGTTGCAAAGTTACTTACTGTTAGTAGAATTTCTAAAGTGGTCTAACAAAATAAAGTGTTACCAAAATATCCATATTTAAAACTTTATAAAGCTTCCACTAACTGTTGTACATTAAAGTGGTGTTCCAACAGATGACAAACGCTGAAGCGCAGCGATGAGAGCAAAACAAAACACCGGTCACAAATTAGAAGTACAAAATGCTGTTTTGTAGAAAAATGTTGGCAGATTTCAATATAAGCCAAGAAGAGACTGGTTTTCCTTTGCAGTAAACAAAACTTGGTTCTCGTTAGATTAACATATCGCCTACGTCCTACGTCATCCACTGGAATGCCACTTTTTTGTAATCGCCTGTATGACAGTAAAAGTTAGAGATTAGTTTATTAAGTTTTATGTAAGTATATTTTTCTTGCATAAACACATTGATTCTCTGAAAGCCTAGAGCCATATAGAGCATTTTTTATGACGTTTGGATGCAGTTTTTTTTGGACTTTGAAATCTCCCATTCACTGCACCCATTCACTGCCATTATAAAGCTTGGAAGAGCCAAGACATTTTTTTAATATAACTCTGATTGTATTCATCTGAAAGAAGAGAGTTATGTATAACTAGAATGACTTGAGGGTGAATAAATCATGAGGTAATTTGGATTTTTGGGTGAACTATCCCTTTAACTGTTCTTACAAACACCTAATTTCTTTTCACAGTAATGAGTCAGCAGCTGTTGATCGTGGAGATGTTCATCATCACGCTAGTGACCCGTTTTTTATATAGACGTCAGTATGACCCCATACCAGATCTGCATGATGCTGAGGAGACAAAGACTGTCTTAACCTCAAATAAAGACGTCAATACTGCCTGAGAAAAACAGACTGTTGTGTGTTTGAGGCTGGTTTGTTGGAAAAAAAGTAATTTGTGAAAAATGGCGGTCATTACCCTTGTATTTTCTATACATGTATGTATATTCTACTATCTAATATTGTGCATTCTGTTTTTTGACCTGATCTGTTTTTTATTGACGTTATTGCAAGTTATTGGGCTGCAGAATTTGACCGTAGAGTCAACCATGGCTTTGAGGGCTCTGATATTGATGTTTACACTTTGTGTTGGGTACGTCAATCTGGAGAATCAGGACTACAAGGGATTAGTGTATCTTGTGAGTCATGGTGCACATTCCTGATTAACTGAGATAAAGTCATTTCTATGGCTTGATGGTAGGCTGCATAAAGGACTTTTGGAATTATATAAAGGTCAGAAATCATTTATATTGCTAAACTGTATGGTAATATATTACCCATTGTACTGTAAAATCTGTCACTTACTATTGCAGAATACAGATTTTTTCCAGCAATCATGTCATTTGTTTGTTGTTGTTGATAAACTAAAACTATTAAAATGGGTAACTGAAATAAAGGTGAGATAAATATTGCATGGGAAAAAAAATAAAATGATAAATAAAAATGTTACTGAAACTGCTAAAACAAACAATAAATAGAACTATCATTTAAAAATTATTTAAAACTAAAGCGACAATAATAAAAATGACAAAAGCCCATAAAATGCAACTAAACAAAAATATTGAAAATATAATATAACTCAGAATTTCAGTTACAGATACAATAGTATTATAAACAGTACTATAATAACAGTGTTATCTGCACACAACTGAGAATCAACACAATATACTTGCAAACATACCATCTTGTGGCAGAATGTAACACAACAATAATATCTTAAAGCACATGGCTTAAAGGGACAGTTCACCCAAAAATGAAAATTATCCCATGATTAATTTGACTTTCTTTCTTTCTTTCTTCTTTCAGACGAATACAATCGGAGTTATATATAAAAATGTTCTGGCTCTTCCAAGCTTTATAATGGCAGTGAATGGGGTTTAAAAAATTAAAGCCCCAAAAAATGCATCCACGCGGCTCCGGGGGGGTTAATTAAAGGCATTTTAAAGTAAATCGATGCATTTGTGTCAGAAAAATATCCATATTTATAACTTTATAAGCTATAATCTCTAGCTTCTGCTAACTGTCGTAGGCATGTACACGAGAGTAGTGTTCCAGCGGATGACGTGACAAATTAAGTACAAAATGAGGATTTGTAAAGAAAAATGTAAGAGGATTTTGATATAAGCCAAAAAGATACTGGTTTTTCTTTGCTGTAAACAAACTTTTTAGTCAGTCAGACTGGGAGGACAGCTAAACCGTTCTAAACCAACAAACACCACCAGACCCTTAGGTTGGTTTAATATGTATTTTCCAACAGGCTAATGTTCGTGTTTCCATAAAATGGACGTTTTTATGAACAAACAACTGTGTCATATGGGTCTCAGAATTAATAATAAACGTGTAACATCATCATTTGGTTTTGCAGGAAACGTACACAAAATGTAAACAACATGAAAGACAAAAAAAAAAAAAAAAAAAAACTCGGAACCGCTGTTCTGCAACCTAACATTCCACAGAGGCGTTTCATTCAGGTAACTCGATTGACCAATTACAAAGCACTGTCTTTTTTTCCGTATTCTTCTCAGCCAATCACAGCGCTCTCAGTTTAAAATCATGGTCGGTTGTGTGTTGGCTCTTGTGTACGTGCTGTTTAGCGCAACAGTGACCGTACGGGAAAACACAAGGCACATATTTTTAACGCAGTGCTCTGTTATAGAAATAATATGAAACGGAGGTGAATTCTCGGATTCGGATGTTGCGGTCAGCTCTACTCTTTGGACGCTCCCTGCAATGATTCCAATATAAAGATTTTTCTTTTTTCATAAACAGTCTCTGGCCTCACTCGGTTCACATTTTCCCCTCACAATGAGACTGTACGCATTTCTTCTGAAGGACCATTTACCAAAGATAGAATATTATTCACGGTTTTCACCATCGCCCCTGTCAATAAAACAGTTTCTGGAATTCGGTAAGTGCGAGCGCATCCGTCACGTGAATACTGACAGTCACTCTGACAGCAGCACTTGTTACTTTTGATGCAGCATGATTATGTCGATTGCCTCATACATGAAGTATGTTTTATAACACCTCATTGTTTTAGTGTATGTTTAAATCTGTTGATTGTAAATGTAAACAAGAACTTGGTTCATTAGAGAAAGAAAACATCCACAGGACGTTTCTGTTTCATGTTATTGAGGAAATTGTTTCTGTTTTTATGACAGTATGACAATAATTTCCAAAGTTAACATTTAAAGATGTAACGTTAGTTTAAACTCAGAAATTGTTGAACACAGTCACTGATGCCATGCATGTTTGTCCTTCAGATAAATATCGTCATTTATCGTGATAATTGTTTGCATATGTTGCTTGTTTGATGTTATGTGTTTGCATATGAACCATCTCATATTATATCATTATAACATATTTACAAAATAACTGTCCGTTAATCCAAATGTATACTTTTAATAAGAGGGAGAGGCTCTTTATGTAAATACAAAATGAAGTGTTACGATACGAACACTATGTAGACTACACCTAGGTGACGTCAAACGCAACAGATACTCGCAATAAAGTGGTTTTTAGATGGATAGTTCACTCAAAAGTGAAAATCCTGTTATTAAATAATATGCTGTATGACTGTAGAAAAATAACAGGTTTTTATGAATTTTAATTTTGGGTGAACAGTCCACGGAGTAATGGCACAAAAGGGACTGTCATAATGATATGAGTCAGAAGAAAGGGTTATGCAACAAGGCTAATTATGATATTAGTTACAATCTTAAATAAATTATAGGGATAGTTGAACCTGCTTGTGACGTTTTAGCAGAAAACATATTGAGGCGATCTGAAGGCCTACAGCAAGAGTGAATACATAAATTAAGTCAGTAAAACACACTACCAGTCAAAAGTTTTTGAACAGTAAGATTTTGTTTTGTTTTGTAAAGAAGTTTCTTCTGCTACCAAGTACTGGCAATAGATCTGTTGCGGGACATAGATGTGATTTTGCGGGACACGTGTGAGATAGATACATGTTCTACTGTTATGCTATGTAAATACTGATCACATCCGTTGTCATATGCGCCGATTTATGTTTCTGAGCGCGCACATGCAAGCGAGAGAACGCGCGTCTTTTTTATTTAAAGTTAAGAGAATCCACCTGTGCGTGCGCATTTTTACGCGCTCCCGCATTACAATAATGCGCTCTAGACATAATTAAAATAACGCCACAGAAACCACATCAAACGAACTATTAAAATAAGAAGAAAGTAGCGTCTGAAAGCTGCCTCGATTTTTTTTATTTGGTTAAACTTTTCATTTTAAACCTACATTTCCGTAGGTAGTGGTGGATCACTTGATGAGGTCCGTAAATCTTTTGCGCGAAAACCACAAGGCAAAAAGTATAAATAAAAAGTTCTCTAAAAAAGGCAAAAGAATGGACTTTTTCTTAATATGATAATTAAAAACTAACAGGCTGATGAAAATGCGGGACATTTTCTCAATATGCGACGTGCGGGACAAGGGGTGAAAATGCTGTGCGGTACAACGCAAAGCGGGACAGGTGGTCACCCTATTACCAAGCCTGCATTTATTTGATCCAAAGTACAGTTTAAAAAAAAAAAAAAAAAAAAAAAAAACTAAAATTTTGAAATATTTTTACTATTTAAAATAACTGTTTTTTATTTGAATGTATTTTAAAATGTAATTTATTCCTGTGATTTCAAAGCTGAATTTTTAGCATCATTACTCCAGTCACATGATCCTTTAGAAATCATTCTAATATTCTGATTTGCTGCTCAAAATAACCGGGGTTCAAGCGCTTAAGGTTTTTATGGATATATGGAAAAACATGTTACATATTATTTAGCAAGGCTGTACCCACCTAAATTAATGATTAAAAAAGCATTTTTGGCAAATCCAGGTAATTTACCATAGAAATACAGCGTTTTTGAGTCCTTTTTAACTTACAGCTTCAGCTATAATCTGATCCCTTAAAACTTTGCATGCTAGTTTAGTATCCCGTTGCATGTGCTCAGCAGGTTTCGTGAAGTTTTGAGTTTTCCTTTAGGCTTTATAGGATTTTGGGTAAAGTTGGACAGGCCTCTTTTCTAAAAGACCCCGTTGTAGCTTCCCAAAGGGTAACTTACAACATTTTTTTGGAAAATTATTGGCCTAGAGAGTCCAGAGAGTTGTACTGCAGTGTTTTTACCAGGCTGAGCGAAAGCCTAGGACTAGTTCGCAAAAGTAGGGTTTTTACATCTTCTCAGTTATTTAACCATCAATTTGATTGACAGCAGTGGTTCTAGAGGCAAAGTTGTCCAGAATTAGGAGTTCTATTGTATGATATGAATATCGTGCATATAAGCAAAAAACTGCACAACGTACAATTGTTTACAACCTTGAAAATTGCGACATCACCCCCCTCGGTGGACGATTTCTTTAAAATTTCAAACAGGCCCACCGAGTTTTGTTTCGATCAGCCTACGTTAACCTTGTCTAACAGGTACTCAAAATTCATTGGCCATGTTTTTTGAGATACGCAAATGTCCTTGTAGACACTTGTGGCACTTTGGGCCAAGGCTGTGCACACCGTTCATGTTGATAGGACAAATGGTTGCGCCACGAAGTGGCCAAGCTCTGCGATTTTTCTTTTCCCCCATGTGACCTCAGATTGAGCTCTTACATAAGTGCTCTGAGTTTGCTGGCGATATCTTATTCCATTCAGGAGTTATAGGCATTTTACTAAAAGTGTCCCTGCCCCTTTCTAACGTTTTGGTATCCCTTTGCGACGGCGAGTTGAAAGTTCACATTTTTTTTGATAATTATTGATTCACTCTCCAGAGAATCTCTCTGTACTGGTTTGGTTCTGATTGGGAGAAAATTCCACCAAGGATTCCAGCGACATAAGACACTTGAGCCTGCGACTGACTGTTTAGGAGTTATGAGCGATTTCGTACTTTTGTTCACGGTAGCACCCCCGTCAGGCCAATTGGGCCGAGCTTTGGTCACGTTGTAGGTGGTGTGAGTACTACCATCCCTCCCTGTCTCTATGCTAAACGGTTTGGTCTGCACAGTCAGTGATCTGTGACCATTCTAACAATTACAACAGGGTTTCAGCACTACGCGCTTGAACCCCTAATAAATGTTTCTTGAACAGCAAATCCGCATATTAGAATGATTTCTGAAGGATCATGTGACACTGAAGACTGGAGTAATGATGCTGAAAATTCAGCACTGATCACGGGAATAAATTACATTTTAAAATATATTCAAATAGAAAGCTGTTATTTTAAACAGTAAAAATATTTCACAATATTACTGTGTTTCCTGTATTTTGTATCAAATAAATGCAGGCTTGCAAAACACAGTTCTTAAAAAAAGAAAACATTAAGAATCTTACTATTCAAAAAAAAACTTTAGACTGGTAGTGTAGTTTACATTTTGCGATGATGCAAACAGTCAAGCAGTTGAGATCTGTGTGTGTGTTCAGCCTGATTAATGAGTTGTTCAGTACTTTGCAGGTGTCTGGGGTTTCAGGTATGGATGATAAAGCATTTTTCACTACTTTCCCTTTTGTAATCACTGACGGCCCCTCCTGTTTTCTCAGTTGTTTGTTTTCTGCTTTCTGGATTTTCAGGTAGGGATAATGCATGTGAGAAGACGTCTTACATGTTCCTGCGGAAGGAGCTTCCGGTGCGTCTGGCTAACACTATGAGAGAAGTCAATCTGCTGCCTGACAAGCTCCTCAGTCAACCTTCAGTCAAACTGGTGCAGAAATGGTGAGTATAAATGAGTTTAAAATGTAGGATGTCAGATACACACGCTTCACTGAAGCCTGAGCCTTGTCAAATCTTTCCACAGGTACATGCAAAGTTTTTTCGAATTGCTAGAGTTTGAGAACAGGAAGCCAGAAGACCCACATGCCCTGAATGAGTGAGTAGGATTCTTTTAATGGGGTTTTTCTTTTTGTGAGCCATCTAGATGGTCTTGTTCTGCCGGCAGTTGCATGGCATTCTATTTTCACACGAGGTGAATTCAGGCCAGAGTTGAGAACAGAGGAATCAGATAGTGACTGAAAGCTGCCCTGACAGTGGAAAAGAACAAATATGCATGCTGGGTCAGCGAAAAAAAGAAAAAAAAGGAAGGAGCCTACTCGCATGCCTTTTCTACATACAATGGCATTTATTATTCATACAAAATACTGTAAATGACTTGAAAAAAACTACAAAATAGAGCAAAGATTTGGGTTTACTTGCAGTTTGCTCTAGCAAAACAATATAATGACTAGGTCAGTTTTAGATATGTTTTTTAAGTATTGATTTAAGTATTTAAGTATTTTATTGTTCATTGTAATTTCCTCTATTTCTATTTCTCTATTTCTATTGCTGAATAAAAATCCAAACGTTCTGAGTCAGATTTTAATTTTTTTTTTTTTGGGAAAGAAATTATAGAAATTAATACTTTAATTTAGCTTGGATGCTTTGAATTGATCAAAAGTGATGTTTCAAAAGAATTCTATTTCAGATAAATGCTGTTCTTATGAACTTTCTATTCATCAAAGAAACCTGAAAAAAAAAATCTACTCGGATGTTTTCAACATAATAATAATTATAATAATAATAATAATAATAATAATAATAAATGTTTTTTTGAGCAACAAATCAGAATATTAGAATGATTTCTGAAGGATTATGTGACTGGAGTAATGATGCAAAAAATTCAGCTTTGAAATCACAGGAATAAATTACATTTTAAAATATATTCAAATATATAAACAGTTATTTTAAATAGTAAAAATATTTCAAAATTGTACTGTTTTTGCTGTACTTTGGATCAAAAAAATGCAGGCTTGGTAAGCAGAAGAGACTTTAAAAACATTAAAAATCTTACTGTTCAAAAACTTTTGACTGGTAGAATAGAATTTTATTATTGACCATTATATGAAAGTAATTACTAACTGTTTATATTTATCTACAATTTTTTTTTTACCTATCAATGTTTTTCTAGCTTTCTGGAGACTCTTATTGAGATCAGGAACAGACACAATGACGTGGTCCCGACTATGGCCCAGGGTGTGATTGAATATAAAGAGAAGTTTGGTTTCGATCCATTCGTCAGCTCCAACATCCAGTACTTTTTGGACCGCTTCTACACCAACCGAATCTCTTTTCGCATGCTCATCAACCAGCACAGTACGTGACGCCAAGAAAAACACCACACACTGGTCCACAGTCTTTCATCAGGTTTTGTCGTAATTGCTTTTCTCTTTATTACAGCTCTGCTTTTTGGCAATGACATCAACCCAGCCCATCCAAAACACATTGGCAGTATTGATCCCAACTGCAATGTTGCTGAGGTGGTGACTGGTAGGTTCAGAGTTTTTATTTTTTTGTTCTGTCACAAACACTACCTTTAAAAAGTTTGGAGTCTGTAAGATTTTTTATTTATTTATTTTATTTAATTTATTTATTTTAGTATTTTTTTAACAATTTTTTTTTACTTTTATATCTATCAAAGAATACCGAAAAAAAAAAAAATTAAACAGCAAAACATTTTAAACATTTATAATAATAATGTTTCTTGAGCAGTAAAGTAGTATATTAGAATTTTTTAAGGATCATGTGACACTGAAGACTGGCGTAATGATCCTGAAATTTCAGCTTTGTGTCACAGGAATAAATTACATTTTAAAATAGATTCAAATAGAAACCAGTTATTTTAAATTGCAAACATATTTCATAATGTTACTGTTTTTATTGTATTTTGATCAAACAAACGCAGCCTTTGTGAGCATAAGAGATTTCTTTCAAATCCTACCAACCCCAAACGTTTGAATGGCAGTGAAGGAAAAGCATCCTTATCTTTTGTTTGGATTTTGCGCTTCACTGATTCAGCGTAATGTTGTTTTCAGATGCATACGAGACTGCCAAGATGGTGTGTGAGCAATATTATTCAGCTGCCCCTGAACTCAAAATAGAGGAATTTAATGGTACATGTCCTTCTTATTCTGTCAAAACTCAATATATAATTTTTGTTTCAGAGTTACTTCATGTCTAAATCATTGTAAAACTTTCAGAGCTCCAAAATAGTACAATATGTTACTTTTTTTGTAGCAAAGGCTCCTCAAAAACCCATCCAGGCTGTGTACGTTCCCTCACACCTGTTCCACATGCTGTTTGAATTGTTTAAGGTACAGTGTGTTTCTAAAACTTGCAGATACCTATTGAACTTGATATATCAAGTACTTGCATGTATTACGCAATTCAATAATTAGCAGCCCTTATCTTTTGTGTTATTCCCAAGGCTCTGACGTATAGCTGTAACAGCTTGTGTTTGTGTTTTCAGAACGCAATGCGGGCCACCAATGAGCTTCACGAGGGCAGTAAGGAGGGTCTTCCTCTTATAAAAGCAAAAGTGACCCTGGGGAAGGAAGATCTCTCTGTAAAGGTCAGTTTTCTTTGCAAACACATACATATGGGATGCCTTGATCCTAAACTTTGTGTGTTTTTCATCATAGATCAGTGATAGGGGAGGGGGTGTGGCTTTGCGGAAGATTGACAGGCTGTTTAACTACACCTACTCGACTGCACCAACACCCAGTCTGGACTCCAAACGAGTGCCATTGGTAAGGAAGCGTGGCTAGAGTATTCTCAAAACAAAAAAAATCATCCTGTCATCACTTAGTCACCCTTATGTGGCTGGAAAACCACCAGTATGACTTTATATGAAAGTGGAACACAAAAAGAGATGTTTAGCAGAATGTTAAAGGGATAGTTCACCCAAAAATGAAAGTTTTGTCTATAATTACTCACCTTTATTTAGTTCCAAACCTGTAAGACGTTCGTTCATCTTTGGAACACAAATTTAGATATTTTTGATCAAATCTGAGAGCTTTACGACCCTGCATAGACGGCAACGCAACTGACACGTTCAAGGCCCGGAAAGGTAGAAAGGACATCGTTAAAATAGTCCATGTGACATTAGCGGTTCAACCTTAATGTTATGAAGCTACAAGAATACTTTTTGTGCGCAAAGAAAACTGAAGTTATGACTTTATTCAACAATTTCTTACGTTGCGGTACGACGGTATCAAAGACTGACACGGAAGAGAAGAAATTGTTAAATACAGTTGTTATTATTCTTTTCCTTGTGCACAAAAAGTCTATAGCTTCATAAAATTAAGTTTGAACTGTCACATGGACTGGATGATATGGATGATGTTACATTTTTGCGTGAATTATCCCTTTAACACTGTGCTTTCTAAAAAGGACACACAAAAACATTTATTGAAAATGACTTTACAGTCTTCTAAACCCAAGCAGACCTAAATTTAAGCTATTTGCTATTATACTAAAATATTTTGGTGAAACCTATCAAGAATGTGTTATAGTTATTTATGGCCCCAAAATAAAAAGAAAAAAGGCATTAATTGAATGTGTTTAATGTATTTATGTATTTAAGAGGCATTAATAATGTATTTATGAATTTATTATATTGCATTGCAGTATTGCATTATACATTTATGTGGCAATTGTATAATGTGACACGGAAATATTGACATCAAAACCAGGCTTTTTTTATCAATTGATTAATAATATCTGTTCTTTATCCAAAGCTATCATATCATTTCAGAACCAGTGTTGTTATTGGTAACTAAAACTAAAAAAGCTATTAAAATCATCTCATTGATTACAGTTGAGGTCAAAAGTTTACATCCCCCTTTCAGAATGATTCAAAATGTTAATTATTTTATTAAAATAAGAGGGATTATTTAGTAGTGACCTGAATAATATAAAAAAGAAAATAGAATATAGAAGAGAAAATAATAGTTAAAATAGTTAAAAGTTTACATTCCCTTGATTCTTAATACTATGTTGTTACCTGAATGATCCACAGCTGTTTTTTGTTTTTTTTTTGTTTTTTTTTGTTTAGTGATAGTTGTTCATGAGTCCCTTCTTTGCAGTTAAACTGCCTGCTGTTCTTCAGAAAAATCCTTCAGGTCACACAAATTGTTTCATTTTCCAGCATTTTTGTGCATTTGAACCCTTTCCAACAACTGACTGTATGATTTTGAGATCCATCTTTTTTACACTGAGGACAATTGAGGGACTCATATGCAACTATTACAGAAGGTTCAAATGCTCACTGATGCTTTAAAAGGAAATACAATGCAATAAGGAGAGTGAAAACTTTTGGAATTTGAAGATTAGCGTAATATTAACTTATTTTGTCTTCTGAGAAACATGTAACTGTCTTCTGTAGCCTCTGAAGGGCAGTCCTAAATGAAAAAATATGATATTTAGGCAATATAATAAAAACGTACATATCTCCAAATACACAAAAATGCTGGAAAACCAAAGAATTTGTGGGACCTGAAGGATTTTTTTCTGAAGAACAGCGGTCAGTTTAACTGTTCAGGAAAAACAAGGGACTCATGAACAACTATCACTAAACAAAAAAATCATTCAGGTAACAACACAAGCTGTGTCTCATTACGAAGGATGCACCCTCCGGAGGCTGCATTCGAAGGCTACATATGTCATAGAGGCTGTCTCATTTCAGAAAAGCAAGTAGGACACTCCAAATGCGACCTTCGAATGCGTCCTTCTTTCACAGGAATTCGGAGGATGCATGCGGTGTATCCTTCGCTGCTACAGATAACCCACAATTCTTTGCGTCGCCGTAACCAACGGTCGTTTATTTGAAAAAAAATTGCGACATCGGCAGATGTAAACACAAGCGACGATGTGGCGTTTAAATATAAAAAGTAAAACTAATACATTTTTTGTCCTCCTTTTTTCTGTAACAGATGTCAGTTGTACTTATGCTGCAGCTCCTCAAAAATGCAATAAAATAAAACAAGTAAAAAAAAAGTTTGTTTTCAAATTACTTTCCAAGTTTAGAAATAATGTTCCTTTATTTATTTAGTGTTAGAGCGCAACTAGGCAGCCGCAGCGTGACACAACAACTGTCGAGTCAGGTGTAAGTGTGTTGTCATAGCAACGTGATACTTGCTTTTCTTTTCCGTCCGTCCTACGAAGGCCGTCTAATTTAATTCTAGGCTTGAGGACACTCCGCATACACATCCTACAGAGGATGCGACCTCCAAAGGATATGACCTCCGGAGGGCGCATCCTTTCAAATGAGACACAGCTACAGTATTAAGAATCAAAGGGGATGTAAACTTTTGAACCGGGTCATTTTTATAAATTCAACTATTATTTTTTCTTGTGGACTATAAACAATAACATGCATTTTGTATGATCCCTCTTATTTTGGTAAAATAATTAACATTTTTAATGATTCTGAAAGGGGGATGTACATTTTTAACTTAAATTGAAAAATAAAATATAAATATTTGATTTAAAAAAAAAAGAAAGCACATAACAAAGTTACTAAAACTTGAAACTAAAATTAAAATTATAATAGTATAATAATATTATAATAGTATGTAAATAATTCTAAAAGAACACTAACCATTTGTGGTACTTTCATGTTTTGTTTTGTTTTTGTCCTGTTTTTTTTAACTTTTCTTTTTGTGTTCATTAGAAGATTTAAAGAGATAGTTCACCCAAAAAAAAAAAAAAAAAAAATCTGTCATTAATTACTCACCCTCATGTCATTCCAAACTCGTAAGACCCTCCTTCATCTTTGAAATGCAAATTAAGATATTTTTGATGAAATCCAAGAGCTTGCTGATCCTGCATAGACAGCAATGCGACTGACACGTACAAGGCCCAGAAAGGTAGTAAGGACATCGTCAAAACAGTCCATGTGACATCAGTGGTTCAACCGTAATGTTACGAAGCTACGAAAATACTTTGTTTTGCACAAAGAAAACAAAAGTAACGACGTTATTCAACAATTTCTTCTCTTCTGTGTCACCATCGGCTGATGAGGTTGAGTAATTCATGACAGAATTTAATTTTTGGGTGACCTGTCTCTTTAAAATCATAAGAGTTTGGAATAACATTAGAGCGACTAAAAGAAAGAGACATTTTTAGGTGAACCAACCGAATTTGACCTTGAACGACAGTCCTCTGTAACCTGATCTCCACGCTCTCTAGGCTGGATTTGGACACGGTTTGCCAATATCCAGACTGTACGCCCGCTATTTTCAAGGAGACCTGAAACTGTACTCGATGGAAGGCGTAGGGACCGATGCCGTCATCTACCTGAAGGTAAAAACAGCTCTCATTTTGCACTTCACGTATTTATTCCACATGGGTTCTGAATGACATCCACCCCGTCATCCTCTCTGACCAGGCTCTCTCCAGCGAATCGTTTGAGCGTCTGCCCGTCTTCAACAAATCTGCTTGGCGACACTACCAAGGAGGCCCAGGAGCGGATGACTGGAGCAACCCGAGCAAAGAGCCCCGAGATGCCTCAAAATACAAGGCCAAAAGATAATCGCACTCGCCCCATCCGCGTCCCACTGCACCCATTACAGACCTGCCGTCTTTAGTCTAGCTTCAGTTGCCATGGCAACATCACATCGATGCTGAGTGTTCTATACTTGTTAGCATTTCCAGAGCAGGAGAGTTGATGATGGAAGTGTCATTAGGTCTCTGCTCCTTCCTCCTTTGTGCAGCTACAGACGTAAGATAACAGAACCTCCTTTTAGCGTCTTCCAGGGTAGTTAGTGGAGAGAGTGAACATTTGTGTCCAGGGTGTTTTGTAATCGTGCCACAAAGTAGCCTCCCTTTCATTTTCTAAAACAGCCAGAGGGACGCCTGGAGTTTGAAATGGTCAAAACAAAGAGCATTTCTCTTTCTGCCACTAACAAATTCACAGGCACCAGAGAGAGCGTTTGTCCACAGTTTCTCTGGTTACGACTCCTGTTTTTTAGGCAGTGGACTAATGGAGAAATCATTTGAAAAGGCTCTAAGAAAATGAAAATAATTTGGTTAAACTCAAAACTACAAGAACACGTTGAGGTTATTCTTCACCCGTAAAATTAAAAGAAAAATATGAAATTATATTTTGCATTAATGAAATGAACAATTAGTACAATTAGTCATTTTGTGCATTTTATATATATATATATATATATATATATATATATATATATATATATACACACACACACACACACACACACACACACACACACACACACACATAAGTAATATGTATTATTTTATGACTTATAATAAATGTTTAATTTATAAGTAAAACATATTTTGAATTATAAAATCATTTTAATTATTAATTGCATTGATTGAAATGTATATACATTTATTAAAATAATACATTTTACTTAAAAAAAAAAATATATATATATACACATACACATAAATAAAATGTATTATTTTATGATTTATAATAAATGTTTAATTTATAAGTAAAATATATTTTGAATTATAAAGTCATTTTAATTATACTGCATTTATAAAAATTTATATAAATGTATTAAAATATTAAATTTTAGTTACTTTATATATATATATATTTGTACTTGATAATAAATGTATAATTTATAATGTATAGTTTAGTCAGAATGTATATGTTTTAATAAATGCAGTATAATAATTAAAATGGCTGTATAGTGCTAAATAATTAATTTTACTTACATTTATATATATATATATATATATATATATATATATATATATTTTATAATTTAAAATAATTTTTCATTTTTCATTTATTATCAATTATAAATTAATACATTTTACTAAAATATATATATATATATATATGTGTGTGTGTGTGTGTGTGTGTGTGTGTGTGTGTGTGTGTGTATAATTTTAATAAATGCAGTATAATAATTAAAATGGTTTTATAATTCAAATTAATAAATTGTATAAATAAATTATATATTAATATTATATTTGAATTTATAATTTTTGAATTATAAAGCCGTTTTAATTATTATATTGCAATTATTAATTTTATTTATATATTTATATTTATATATATAATATATGTGTGTTTTTTGTTTTGTTTTGTTTTGTTTTTTTGTAATAGAATTTTAAGTTATTTACATTTTTAAGAATGTATTTATTTCATGCTGATTTTAATTGGGGAAAAAAAAAATCTGTCCAGACAAGATTATTTTCATTGCTGGGTTACAGTGAAGAAAATTTGAGGATGAAAAATGTGCTTAATTCTCATGAAAATGTCATAATGCAAACAATTTTAATCATCCTAAAAATTGTTTTCTTAATGCAAAATGGTTCTTATTTTTCTTTTAATATTTTGGGTGAAATGTGAGCAGATGTTTTGCTTGTTAGATGCACCTGAATGTTTTTTCATGGGCGGAGGATATGCTGATAAACTGATATTTCCAAGCACGGTGGAATGCACTTTTAAACAAACCAGCGTAGTTTCAAATATTTATTTATTTATTTGACCCCCATATATTTAGAGTTTTCTCCCAACTTTGTGCATTTGTGTAGGGCTGTGCTGATTCTGAGCTGGGCCTCAGTGCGAGTAGCTGCAGTACAATACCTACATTCACTTATAGGTCAGCAATACAGAACTAATGTAAATGAAGAGAAACAGTGGTAAACTTTGAAGAAGAATGCACTATTATAGCATTAGTGCTAGCGTAATTAATCTTAAAAAAGCAGATACTGTTTTTTTTTTTTTTTGCTGTTTTTATTATAACCCCTGCATGATGACATTTGATAGAGCTGATATATGAAATATCCGCTTGCAGACTTTGTTGGAACAGAAAGTTGAGATGTTTAGATTTCAGCAACGTGATTGAGAGAAAATGCATAGAAGCAATTTCACAAGTTTAGCTTAAGATTTATTTTCATTATACCACTATTTCTCAGACATTCCTTCTGATGGAATTAATGTTTTCCAGAGGACCTCGTCTTAAAATAATTCCAGACACAGATACGGTTTGGGACTGCAGTGATTGTAAGAAATACAGGACAGCTTGTCTAGTTCACAGGAACCAATGCTTAACTACAAACTTAACTTCGCCCAGGCTAGTTAGTTTGTGACAATGCGTCCTAGTTAAAAAAAAAAAAGAACCCTGTCATTTATCACTCAATGGTTCTTTTGTACGCACAAGTATATTTAGGTGAACCTAAGGGATGTTTCTATAGTCAGGTGAGTTTTGCCTATTATTTGAATAATTTTGCTTTTTGAAACTCCATAAGATGAACATTTGTTTAGTAGTTGGTGGTTTTACTGCAACACTCATGAAACGTGTCAAGAACGTGTCAAAATCATATTTTAGCATTTCAAAAAAAAAAAAAAAAAAAAAAAAAAAATATATATATATATATATATATATATATACACAACTTTTTTTTTTTTTTTTTTTTTTTTGAGATGCTAAAATGCGATTTTGTATTTTCTTTTTCACGTTCATGAGATTCATCCATCAAAACTCCGGAAGCACGCTGTTGTTTTATACCAACTTATTGTATATTTATCCGATGTTCTGTTACTGTTCCACGTCAGAATATTTCCTTAGAAAACATTTGAAACCATCTACTTCTGTCTTAATGCTGGTTTGTGTTGTGTTTGGGGTCTCGTGAGACCTCAAGAACATTTTTGATGACATTACAGTTTCTCATATGTTATTGAAGTGTAGATTTCAGTATTTATTTTAAAATATTTGTAATATGGTTTCTTAGTTCTTAAGTTCAAATACGTCAATGAAGAATGCACTTTGATGCCTTGAACTCCAAGCGTTCAGAAGAGCAGAATGAAGTATGCAAGCATTTTCCTGTGAAAACAAGCTTTCGAATTGGCCTCGTGTGTCGTCGTCAAGCTCAAATAGTCGTTGATTTAGCCAGTATACTCTAGTTTTTGCATGCATACGGCACATTAGGAAAATGTTTACCAATGGTGAAAACTCCTAATATTTTAGTGTCATGCAACCATCTTGTATCTGCAAAAATGGACGTTTTTGTGAGACTGTTAGTGTTTTTAAGTTATTTTGTTATGAACACCACTGCTTATAGATAAATGCTGTTCTGAACATATAAAATATGTTAGATGATTTTGTGTGATGCTGACACTGACACATAAATCATCATAATATTAATCTGTTGACATTCCATCTGAAGTACCTATAAAAGAAGAACAATAAAGAGATCTTCCAGTACTACCAGCAATGTGTACATTAATCTCAGAGCTGAAAGTTGTCGTTTCTCAGTTTATTATTTACATTTTAAGCCAGTTTTAATGTAAAAGAAACAGATATACAAACAAAAAGAATTTTTACAGTGCAGATAATGTAAATTGAAATGGCTCTGGCATACATATAATGACATACCTAGACAAGACAGGAAGACATTACATGATGTAGGGCTGGTAGATTAAGCAGCACTGATTAAAAAAAAAAAAAAAAACAGTTCACCCCAAAATTAAACTGTGCTAAACATTTATTCACACTCAGGCCATCCAATATGTGGATGAGTTTGTTTCTTTATTGCAATAGGTTTGGAGAAATTCAGCATTACATCACATGCTCACCAATGGATCCTGTGTAGTGAATGGGTACCGTCAGAATTAGAGTCCAAACACAAGTAAATCCACAAGTAAGGCTATGTTTAAGGTTAAAATGTTTATTTTCTTAAACACTTAGCTTTTTTTTACACAATGTTAATCGATGATCTAAAGTCATGTGGATTGCTTGTGGATTGTAATGTTTTTATCAGCTGTTTGGGCACCCATTCACTCCAGAGTTTCCATTTGTGAGCAAGTGATGTAATGCTACAGTTCTTCAAATTTGATGAAGAAACAAACTCATCCACATCATGGATGGCCTGAGTAAATGGGTGAGTAAATTTTCAGCAAATTTACATTTTTGGGTGACATGTGATATCCCCTAATGATTTTTAGTCTCTTAGTTTAAGTTCATTTTATTCCCATTTATCTAAAAGCCATGACTTTTTGGATGTATTATTCTTAAGACATTTGATAGTGTCATAAATTTGCAAAAAAATTGCTCTATTTTGAGGTTAAGGCTGCAGTAACACACGTTTATGACTATTAATGAGAACTAAACACACTCATGCACAGACAGCTCAGTGAATGCTAGCGGCTTCCTCATGGGTGCGCTGACACATAGTCATGAGGTGGATCAGACATCATTTTTTGGAGAACAAATAACAGGGATTGATGTACATACAGTATGTTACAATAAGACAGTCCCAATGTTCCAGTCAGACCTGAGCAATAGACAACAGAATCAGTCCTCATCCTATTAAAACTTCAGGGCGAATTCACAAAAGTTGCGCCACTTTTGTTGCCTTTTTTTAACACAAAAATTAAAATTCTGTCATTAATTACTCACCCTAATTTCATTCCAAGCCCATAGACCTACATTCATCTTCAGAACACAAATTAAGATATTTTTGATGAAATCCGAGAGCTTTCTGACCCTGCATAGACAGCAGTGCAACTAACACGTCCAAGGCCCAGACAGGTAGTAAGGACATTGTTAAATTATGTTGAAAAGGCCCTCGCACCCGGCTTACCACCACCCGGTGGCTTTAGGAAAATAGTGAATGGTGAGCAATATGCATTTAAAGTGGTAAATACAGAACTTATCATTTTTCATTTTTATGTGCCAAACTTCCTAATTCCAGGTTGTGGCGCTATGACTATAACTGGAAATTGGCTTTTAGATGTCTTCAGGCCAGGACTCTTACCAAACATGTGATGTTTGGTGCAGATTGGACATTGCATGTTTAAGTTAAAACAAGTCATTTCCTGCTGCCAGAAGGTGGCGCTATGATTATAACAGAATATTGGCTTTTAGATGCGTTCCAGTGTTCGTGGGCTGAATTGACCCCAATAACGTCATATTTAGCCCCTGAAATGTGAATTTACCAGGGGAACCCTGACAAAAAACGTGTATTTTATTCCCCAGAACGCGATTTTTAATTGGGGACCCCCCTCGAAATGCGATTTGGGCTAGTTTTGAGTAGCAATTGGGTGGTTTTGTTGTGAAACCCTGGCAACCCTGATGTGTTTAAGCCAGGATTCTTGAAGTTTTGGGTCAGATAGGACACTGTATGGCCGAGTTACAACTTCTATTCACAAGGTGAAACATCGAAATTTGTCAGGCCGCCACGGACACGCCCTTTAACGAAAACTCAAGATCTTCACAATTTAATAACGCAAAGGCCATTTAGATTACCCTGTTAGATTATAATGTTGATGTCATTAAATCTCTATGAGGAGTTTGTTAGAGAGTAAAACATGGCACTTCCTGTTGCCAGCAGGTGGCGCTATGACTATAACTGAATATGGGCACGGGCATGTGTTCAGGACAGGACTCTTACCAAACATGAATTTTGGTGCAGATCGGACATTGCATGCCTAAATTATAACAACTTTCTTTTTCATGGCGAAACATCAAAGTTTGTCAGGCTGCCGTGAACCCGCCCTTCAACGAAAACGTAAGATCTTCGCAATTTAACGTAATAAAGGGCTTTAGATTAGACTGACCAAATCTGCCGTTGATCTGTTTAAATCTATAGGAGGAGTTTGTTTAAATACAACGCCTGAAAATGGCAAAAACGGCACAAACAAAACTTGCTGATAAAATTCTAATTAACAGACTTCCTGTTGAGTTTTGGGCATCGTACTGTAGGAGTTTTGTAGGAGTAGCTACTGTAGGAGTTTCTGACTTTTCTGTAGGAATTGGTTTGTTACATGTGTCTACCGCATTTTGTACACGTATGTGAAATTTTATAGGTGGCGCTATCGAGCCATTTTGCCACACCCACTTCTGAAACCCATATCAGATGTAAATTTTCACCACTTTTGGTGTGTGTGCAAAAATGTGAGTTTGAGCATGTTTAGGCCCTCAAAAATGCTATTCAAAATGCTAGTCCTCGCACCATCGGTCCATGTGACAGCAGTGGTTCAACCGTAAAGTTATGAAGCAACGAGAATACTTTTTGTGTGCAAAGAAATCAAAAATATTGACTTTATTCAGCAATTTCTTTTCTTCGGTGTTGGTTAAACCACTGTTGTCACATGGAGGATTTTAACAATGTTCTTACGACCTTTCTGGGCTTGAACGTGTCAGTTGTGTTGCTGTCTATGCAGGGTCAGAAAGCTTGGATTTCATCAAAAATATCTTAATTTGTGTCAAGATGAACGACAGTCTTACAGATTTGGAATGACATGAGGGTGAGTAATTAATGATACGATTTTGATTTTTGGTTGAACTATCTCTTTAACCGAATTTGTTGGTGCTAAAACAACAAAAACAAACACTAACAGTGGCCGCAATTGATTTAGTGAATCCCACCTCTGTTTGTTAAATCTCCTCTCAGGTTCTGTTTTAGGGCTGCAATGGCTTTCAAATATTTGCTGTCATGCCAGCATAACTATACAGGACTTCAACAACCCTGTGTTGTGTACAGTACTTTAAATTTTCCCATGAGGGTAGTTGACCTGTCATTGCTGCCAGTGTGTGTAAATGTGCGTGTGTTTGTGGGTAAAGTGCAGTCTATTATGTGTGATGGTTTATTCCTCACTTCTCGTCCTCGTCGCCCTCGCTCATGCTGCTGATGGAGGCCGAGGCGCCCTTTGGGGACGACGGAGGCGAGGTTCTGGGCATGGCCCAGCGGGATGGAGGTGACGGAGAGCGGGATGGGGAAAAGTCCCTTGGTGGACTGTTGCTAGGTGAGCAGCGTGGAGAGAAGGCTTGGATCATTCGTCCGCTACGTTCCTGAAACATCTGCTTCTGGAAAAATGGAAAGGTCATGTTCAGGAAAATGTAAGTGTGATTGGAAAAAAATGAAAAGTGATAATGGTCTTATCTTGCTTACCCATGTTCCATCTGGACCGAAGAGCTCTAGGAAGTTCCCAATGAATTCTCGTGATTTCTCCTCCCATTTTTGAATAAGATCATGGCTCTTTTCTTCCACTCTATACACAAAATGCTTAGACTTCTCCTCTACCGTCCGCACCTTCTCTTTCATCCTATCCACCTGATTCTGCAGACGGTACTTCTTTTCCTGTCCAAAAAGAGTTAGTTCATCAAGCATTTTTTAAAATGTCAGTGTTGAATAAAGTTATTTTTTTTCTATTCACACAAAAAGTATTCTTGTAGCTTTTTAAAATTAAGGTTGAACCACTGATGTCACATGGACTATTTTAATAATGTCCTTACTACCTTTCTGGGCCTTGAATGTGTCAGTTGCATTGCTGTTTATGCAGGGTCAGAAAGCTCTTGGATTTCTTTAAAAATATCTTAATTTGTGTTCCGAAGGTCTTATGGTGGGGTAAATACTTAATGACAGAATTTACATTTTTGGGTGAATTAGGAAATTAGGAAAAAAATGTAAATGTGATTTTATTTGCAGGTTGAATTATGCAACACTTATGTTTTTGGTCTATTTTTTTTTTAATCTATTTTTAAAAACTAAAGTTTGTACATACAGTGACTTATTAATTAAATTTTTTTTTATGATAAGCATGTTTTATTTTTGAATTAAATTTTTTTTTTTAGTTCAGATTGTAAAATGTCATGTGATGTGACCCCAAAATTTTTAATAATACTTCAAGATATTTGCAAAAACAAAAAATACATAAAATATTTATTATAAATTTTATATACAATAAAATATCTATAATATTTTTAAGGAAAATATGTTTTATCCATTTGTTTTAGAGGTAAGTGTTGTTTTAGTATAATTTATTTTTTTGAATTAGATATTTTTTGTTTTTCGGTTTTAATTTGATTTTTTTTTTTTCTGTGTGTGTTTTGTCCTTTTTATTTTTTTTAATATGTCTGTATTTTTATGTTGTTTTCATTTTAGCTATTTTAGTCATTTAACTTGAAAACTAAAAAAATGATAAATGTTGCACTGACAGCTAGCTAAAATAAGTTTTTATATTTTATTTTAATTCAGTTAATGTTTATTTTACTTCAATACACTACCACTCAAAAGTTTTTGAACAGTAAGATTTTTATTGTTTTTTTAAAAAGAAAACATTAAAAAGCCTGCATTTATTTGATCCAAAGTACAGCAAAAGCTGTAATATTGTGACATATTTTTACTATTTAAAATATCTGCTTTCTATTTGAATATATTTTAAAATGTAATTTATGCCTGTGATCAAATCTACATTTTCAGCATCATTACTCCAGTCTTCAGTGTCACATGATCCTCCAGAAATCATTCTAATATGCTGATTTGCTGTTCAAGAAACATTTTTATTATTATCAATATTATCAATATTTATAACTGTTCAGTACATATTTTCAGGATTCTTTAATGAATATAAAGATCCAAAGATCAGCATTTATCTAACAAAAAGCTTTTGTAACATTATACACTATACACAAAAGCTTGGAGTCAGTATTTTTTATTTTTTATTTTTTTGTAAAGAAATGATAGAAATTAATACTTTTATTTAGCAAGGATGCTTTAACTTGATTAAAAGTGATGATAAAGACATTTATAATGTTACAAAAGATTTCTATTTCAGATAAATGCTGTTCTTCTGAACTTTCAATTCATCAAAGAAACCTAAAAAAATCTACTCAGCTGTCTGAAGCATAATAATAAATGTTTTTGAGCAGCAAATCAGAATATTAGAATGATTTCAATATTCATGTAATTGGAGTAATGATGCTAAAAATTCAGCTTTGAAATCACAGGAATAAATTACATTTTAAAATATATTCAAATAGAAAGCAGTTTTTTAAATAGTAAAAATATTTCAAGATTGTACTGTTTTTGCTGTACTTTGGATCAAATAAATGCAAGCTTGGTGAGCAGAAGAGACTTACTGTTCTAGTTTTAATGACAATAACCCTTTAGGAAAATTAAACTGAATTCAACATTTAAGTGCATTAATGTTAGATCAAGCTTCCATGCCATAAATATCAGATCCTGTCAGAAAATATCTATTTGTCTGGTAACCGAACAACTAGTCAGCAAAACTGAAGCTGAACACACACAGTTTGCATTCAAGGATTCTTAGATCCTTCATTAAGTTCATTTACTTACATTAATATAACTGACATTGAGTTCTTTAGCAGTGTAGCCCCTCTGCAAATTGCGTCTAGCATACACGTCATAGTCTCTCACTATCCGGGTGATCAGGTCAGATGTCGAGATGCCTTCTGTCCTTTTAGTGGGCACAAACATACCTGAGACACTCACACATGTTAGATCTTTTCTGAAACACAAACACATACATGCTCTCAAGCGAAGACCGCTTTTCTTTACCTGCCTCCTTAATATGCTTGTACACGTCCTCAGATCCAGCAGAGGAGTATGGGATGTCATCATGCGCCACAAAGTCAATCTGCAGAATAGGAAACAAAGGGTTAACCTCAGGGAATTATGAGTACAGTACAGTGCTGGGATGTAAATAACTGACCTTGTGTTTTTCTAAAAACTCTTGGGTCAGAGTCCAAGGTGCATCACGCAAAACCTCATCGACGTAGCGGCAGTGTCTCAATGCCTCGTACCGCTCGTCTTCTGTCATTACGGTGAAGCCCTTGTACTTGTGAGTGAGTTCATCACTACATACTTAACACAAACACACACATACATATTTCATCAGTTTGGGACCACAGAGTTCATAATTAAGAATCTTCTACAGAATATTGATAAGTTTGAATCAGTAAATTAAACGTGTCTGTACCTCCGACTATAAGGTAGGCGTTTGGAAACAGATTCTTAGCCTGCATCAGGGCACGAGCGTGACCAGAATGAAAAAGATCGAAGATGCCATCTGCATAGATTCGCACTGGCCGGTCCACTGAGAATGAAAATGTGTCATACACTTTTAGAAATCATTTACAGAAACAAAAACACAAAAAAGTATATCACTTTATACCATTGAAAAGTCTGGGGTCAGTATATATATATATATATATATATATTAGGGGTGTAACGATACATGTATTCGTACCGAACCATCACGGTACGGGCATCTCGGTTCGGTGCATGAGGCCTTACAACGAATACAGGCAATTCACCCTCAATCCAGAAGGGGGCGCCCGCAGTAGTGCAACTCTGTTTGATAACCGCCGGCAGAAGAACAGCGAATGCCAGGAGTTGCGCACTTGAAAACAAAGCCCACTAGACAGTGAACATGTGCTGATTCTGAACGCGTCTCTCACTGACAAAGCCTTGCGCACTCAACTGTCTTCGAAATGGAGGTTTGTGCTCTTGTATCCTACCTCTCTCATTCAGCACAAATCCAAATATTCCATAATATATCCATATTCGCGATGCATTCAAATGCTAAACTATTATTTATTAAGAACTTCAGTCGCGTTCTAATGGTGACACGGTGAGGCGGGCGCGCTGATGTTTGGTTCACTGTTTTATTTTAATAAAGTACCAACTGCGCTGTCAAGTTAGCAATGCTAGCAGCCTGGAACTGATTTGTTTTGTGTTTGTGTGCGCCGATTTCTTCAACTTTCCTCATACCAGCAAAGTCAGCTTAAACAAAAAACAAATAAGATGTCGCTTTCTGCCATTTGAGTTTCCTTTCTGTCACAAAACTAAACTGAAACTCAGCAAATATAGGCGACGTTACGTGTCGCAGTTTTTTCCCCCTTGTCTATCAGTTAACTAAATTAAATATATTTCAAGTATTTATTCCTTGTATGTATATTTGTACTGCAGATTTTATAGCCTATATATGACATTAATTTGATAAAATATTTAATGTTTTCACATGTAGTTGGAAAATTGTAATTTGTGCTACTGTCTGTTTAAATTAAATAATAAAAAAAGAAACCTAGCATGGTAGATTTGTTTTTTTTTTCTGTTGTACCGAAATCGTATCAAACCGTGACCCTTGAACCAAGGTACGTACCGAACCGTGACATCTGTGTACCGTTACACCCCTAAAATATATATATATATGTATCTATATATATATATATATATATATATATATATATATATATGAAGAATTCAGATGTAAAACCAGCTAAATGCCATCTCGGTCAAAAATGAGATAATGATACTGAGTGAATGCTCTTGACACATATTATACATCCATCAAATAATTTTTCTTCAAACTCGCTAAAATACCAGCCTCAGCCCAATCAGAAGTACAGGTACTTACATAGAAACTTACATACATACATCTGAGACTGATAACAATGCATTTTTTAAAGAAAGACGTCAGATGGATTTAGCTGGTTTTGCATCTGAACTCTTCATATATATATATATATGTATATATATATATATATATATATATATATATATATATATATATATATAAAGAAATTAGTATTTTTATTCAGCAAGGACACTTGATAAGTCATTTAGAATGTTACAAAAGATTTCTATTTCAAATAAATGCTGTTCTTTTTAACTCTCTGTTCATCAAAAAATCCTGAATAAAAAAAAGTATCACAGTTTTTACAAAAATATTAAGTAGCTCAACTTTTTTTAAGATTGATAATAAGAAATAGGGCTGGGTAAAAAATAAATAAATAAATAAATAAATAAATAAATAAAACATTGATTTCTTTATTTTAATCGACTCTCCTTTTTATGAAACGATATCATTTTTAAATCCCAAGAATCGATTAGTCTAGTCTGTTAGTTGATTAGTCTGTCTGTAAGAAGGGAACATTAGCGCACCTCCCATCCAATAAATCGCAATTAGCTTTGTGATTTGTTACTTTTGATATAAAACAAAGTCTCAGATTTCAAATTCTGTCCATTTTATTACAGTATTTAAAGAAAAAATGCAGTTTTAGCGCTGTTTAATGTCAAGTGAAAGATCGCTGTAGCGCCTCAGTTCAAGAGAAGGGCAGTGTGAACTGATCGTCTCCTCCACTATAAAACCAATTTCAGCACAAAATAAGCATGAAAAAACATCCTAAGGTATGTCAACTTACCGAAATTTGTATCCTGTCTCATGTAATCGCTCAGTCAGTGTTTTAACCGCAAAAAGAGGTCAATGTAAGAGTTTGTAAACAATATGTCGCGTTACCTCACATTTACCTCAGAAAAAAACAGGCCACGCGGTAAGCATGAACTCGTTAGTCAACTAGAAAAATGAACTCTAGAGAGGAGCATTTTGCTAAATACATGCACCATATAACATATTCATTATATATATGATTATATGATGATATATCATTGTTTGAATCAATCCGGCAAGTTTTTATGACAGTCACCACTTGTTTGTATTTCAAAAAACGAATTTCAGTAGAAATATAATTATGTAATTGTAACTTTATTATAAAAACTTAAATGAGTGTAATTTAAGAGTCTGTATACAAATCAGTTAATTTTAACCCTCAGTATTATAGTAATGTAGTATACCAACTGACTCTCATGTATATTTTTCAGCATTAGTTGATTTTTTTTTTTTCTTGAGAAAATTTGTAATGGACTGTACTAGATATATATTCAAAATAGTCTATATTTAATTGAATCGAATCATGAAATCTATGTCAAAAACCCAGCCTTAATAAGAAATGTTTCTTGAGCATCAAATCAGCATATTAGAATGATTTCTTAAGGATCACGTGACACTGAAGACTGGAATGATGGTGAAAATTTAGCTTTGCATCACAGGAATGAATGTTTTAAAATATATTAAAATAGAAAACTGGAATGATGCTGAAAATTTAGCTTTGCATCACAGGAATAAAATGTTTTAAAATATATTAAAATAAAAAACAGTTGTTGTAAATAGTAATAATATTTCACAATATTAATGTTTTTACTGTTCAAAAACAAAAATGCTGTTAGTCAAGACAGAGTAAAGACATGAATAGAGTGGGCAAAACCATTATTTTTCACCGTTCACTTTTTCCCCTCACAGTTTTACTTTCACAAACTTAAAATAGTCCATTTTTATCTCCCTGAAGGACATCAAAAACCATTCAACCTTTCTCCTTTTGTCTCTTCTCCACTATAGCAGAGCTCAGTAATCATTGGCTAGCAGAACTCTGGTATGCGAAAGCTTTGTGAGCCGTGGCTGTGAGAATCTGGGTCACAGGATGAACAGGGAATCCCTGAATCTAGTCCTGCTGGGTCTGATCCCAGTGGTGGACTATCCTACAAGCACTATATTTTCCTCTGACAGTGATATGGGATCAGTTAAGTCATCAATGTTTGATGGGATTTGTGAAATGCCAAAAAGAACTTTCAAATATTAGGTTTTTTTTTTTTGTTTTGTTTTTTTTTACACACGTACACTTACACAATTAGTTTATCATGTGTTCTTGTTATGTTTCAGTAAATCAACTACTATGGATGTTAGACTTAAAGTCTTGCTTGACTATAGATTGTATCAATAATTATACAGTACAAGTGAACACTGTTCTCATCATGTACTGTATGTCTTTATATATAGGGCAAAATATTTTACAATATTCAACAAATACAGTGAACAAAAAGCATTAAAATATTAGCTGCTTTTTAAAAACAATGTATTTATTTTATTGTGATTATGTAAGTGATCAAGATAATGATCAAGCTTTAAAAAAAGTTACATTTAAGTTAATGTTTAAGAGCTCGAGTGCATATTTCTGAGTGTCTGGTACTTGAAACAAGCATATTTAATTTTTTTGGTTATAGCCTAACAGGAATGACCTTATTACAAAGATAATTTTTTAACTTGGTGTTTGGTTTTGTTATGATAACCCAACAGGGAAAATACAGACTGACCAGGCGTTCCGAGTCGGGCTTGCTCTACAGTCAGCTTCTCATGCGGTGCCCGACACTCACAACTCGTCTCCGGCGTAAATATGGCTGGTTCTATAAGTGTCTGCAGGGAAGATTGAAGAATACATTGATTTGAGAGAAATGATGAGAAATAAATAAACGTTGCAGCTTCCCAAATAAAATACTGTTTAAACAAGCCTGACATGACATCCTATTTACCCTTCTCAAAAATGTTTCCCTTTTTGTACGAATAGAGGTTATTATCTGACGTATTGATTTCAAGACAATCTGTGTAACAGCCTCTTTACAGCAGGTATTGATTTGTCCAGTAGAGGGTTCTCTAATGTCACTGACTTAAGACAAATCATTCGTCCACAGCATAGCAGCATAGAGGGGGGACAGACACAGACATACATTACACAGATATTTCAATCCATTCAAACCTCCTCACAGCTTATAGCACAACTGAGAACAAAAGGCCTACAGACACTGTGACAACACATGGTTCTGAATTTCGATGTATGGGAGGGAGCCAGGGATTTTATTTTCTGTGTCTTTCATGGAGTTTATAATTCAGAAAGAGATCTACTCATATCCCTTATTGGGGAGAATGGGGTTTGTTATCAAAAAAATGTACTCTATTTTTCAATGTGGAAGTAAGCTTATGGGCAAGACTTCCTGAACCAAACTAAACTCGCACATTTAGCTTATTATTGCTGCTGAAAATGGTCAATTATTGTCCTGTTTTGGGCTGTACTAATCGATTGGACCAGGAAAAACATTTGGAGTACTATTGACTGCCAAAAGTTACAACAAATCAAGGAGAAGAGCGCAAAAAACTGTCTAAGGAACAAAAGGCGTTTGTGGTTGGCCAAACTGCACCAGGATTTCCAGGGCAAGAAACTTTACAACATTTGTGTTTGTTCTCATCATTTTCAGTCAGGTAAGTGAAATATTAGGCTGATATCTTAATTAATACTGCTTGTACGTATCCTTACCACATTTTAACTTTAGTTTGTCAAAATATTGCACCCTTTTCTGCTTAATAAGTCCCTCTCTATATGATTTAGCAGCTTCCACACGCTTTTTCCGTGGTTTGGACACCATAAATTAGCAGAACAACGTATTCAGTAGTACATTAACTGTGCAATCAATGCTGTTGTTTACATCCGAGTATCTGTATTATGGCTGCCCATTCCGAGTAACTGACCAAACCCTGACGACGAGAGGAATAACAACGTGCGGTAAACTGCAAAAATGTTCCACTACAAACCAGTTCGTTTGTTTTTAAAATAATACATTAAAATAACATAAGACACACCAACTTGCAATATCAAGCTGTTTTGTACAGCTAAGCTAACTGAATGCAGAAGCCAGACACAAAATTTAGGCTACAAATGACCGTGCCCATTTTACGGGAAAAATAAGATGGATAGAAAAAAATATTTGAAATAGGAAGTATTATTATACACTGTCCACTTCAAGTCTGTATTATATATTATGATACAATAGCTAGGGGTTGAAACGGATCGCAGTTGGGTCCGTGCAGTTCAGCACGCTTGTGATCCGCGGATTATTTGCTAAATTTAACCATAATAAAGTTAAAGTTTATCATTTGCACGTGTTTACACTGGTTTTAAGAAGAATAAGAGAACATGATTCGCTACTATGGCGTCGTTTTCTGTACTGCCGCACACGTGAAGCGCGCCCACGCAGAGAGACGCATTTCACACAGCGCGGGAACACCAGACTGAATCCTCTTTTGCAACTCCTTGCGTTTGGACAGACACATGCAAATGAAATTATCACAAAATAGCCGTCTGGACAATCATTCTTGTAAACGTAGTCGGTTATGTCTTAAGGGAAAAGAAAGAAAGAAATCGGATGTGTATTATTATATTGGATCCGTGCATCACGTTCTTAAAGCAGGGTTGCCAGGTTTTCACAACAAAACCCGCCCAATTGCTACTTAAAACTGCCCAATTTTTAGAGTTTAGAGGGGGCCCCCGGTTAAAAATCGCGTTCCGGGGGATAGAATAAACGTTTTTTGTCGGGGTTCCCCTGGTAAATTGGTATTTTAGGGGCTAAATATGACGTTATTGAGGTCGCTTCAACCCGCGGACATCAAAAACAACCCGCGTCAACAGCATTAAAGTAGCCCAATTCTGCGGAAAAACGCGGACTTGGCAACATCGTCTTTAAGGGACAGCATCCTATAAATCCCTCATTAATATTAATCGAAAAAAACAAAACAAAACAAAAAAAACACAGCTTTAACAAAGATTAATCTATATTTAATGTTAACAAGCAGTGTTATTTTACACTTATTTTACACTTAATTACATTTCTGTACCCGAATACTTAATTCGTAATTTTGTTCTGTTGTATTTATCTACGCTTGTAATTTGTCTATTTTTTCTTATTTTTCACTGGCTGTTTACTTGTCTTTAATCAAGTTTGAACTTTCTTAGTTAGGCTAGATTAATTAATTAATTTATTTTATTTTACTTTTTATTTTTTGCTGATCCAATAAAAAGATCTGATCCGTGACTCAAAAAACACAATATAATCCAAAATATGAGTTTTGCAATCCATTGAGCCATTAACAATAGCTGTTACATGAGCATTTGTGACCCTGGACCAAAACCAGTCATAAGGGTTGAGATTTGGGTTAAAATGAAGATTTATACATCATCTGAATGCTGAATAAAAAAAGCTTGATGTATGGTTTGTTAGGATAGGACAATATTTGGCCAAGATACAACTATTTGAAAATCTGAAAGTGCAAAAAATCTAAATATTGAGAAAATTGCCTTTAAAGTTGTCAAAATGAAGTTCTTATCAATCCATATAAGCTTTGATATATTAATGGAATGAAATTTACAAAATATCTTAATGGAACATGATCTTTACTTAATATCCTAATGATTTTTGGCATAAAAGAAAAATTGATAATTTTGTCCCATATAATGTATTTTTGGCTATTGCTACAAATATACCCATGCTACTTAAGACTTGTTTTGTGGTCCAGGGCCACACATATAATACATACTAAATTCATAAAACAACAAAAACGGAAAAGGTACAAAAATTGCAAAAATATCAAACCATTAAAATGTGGTTTTATTGTGCCCAATGACTAAACTTTATTATATTATATTATATCATATATCATAGTTTATAACATCATTATATGACATATAATGTTTTTTTGTTTTGTTTTTTTGCTTAATTTAAAGAGAAAATTAACTCATGAAACAACAGAAAATGGAAAAGGTAACAATATCAGACCAATAAAAAAATGCTTTTATTGTGTTCAAAATGATCTTTTTGTCATAATTTACTCAAACTTGTATGAATATCTTCCTTAACACACAAAAAAATCTATTTTTGAAGAATGCTGGCTACCGACAGTTGGTGGTAGCCATTGACTTCCATAGTATTTCTTCCCATACTATGGAAGTCAATGGCTACCGTCAACTGTTTGATAATCAATATTCTTTAAAATATCTTCTTTTGTGTTCAACAGAAGAAAGAAACTCATACAGGTTTGGAACGACATGAGGGTGAGTAAATAATGCCAAAATTGTCATTTTTGGGAGAACTGTCCCTTTAAAATCTTACAGCTACCTAAATCACCCTTGTGGCATCTTCCTAGTGTTTTAGTAAACGTGGGCAGGGGCACCAGATGCTGTTCAAATGATCTCTGGGCCAAACACATTACAGAAATATTAAAAAACAATTTCTGCGTTAACCTTGCAGTGACCTTTGGGACAATAGCGACCATCTGTCTATTCAGGAAATGCCCAGTGAGAGCTTCTTCCTGCAAGAAACAGACCCAGCTGGTACATATGCATTTACAAATCCAATGCAATGTAGGTGTGATATCTGATTACTCATTGGAGGAAAAAATCTCCATGAATTCATTCCCATAGCAACGGAGACAGTGTTTCAAAGGACGCTGGAGACCTTTCCCAGAATTCTGTACAAGGTGAGAAGGAGGAGCAACATCACAGAAGGGCAACCTGCTGATAAACGCAATCTGGATGGTGTCTGTAACGTTAGCTCAGCACCATCCCACCAAAGCGCTGGCTCTCGCACTTCAAAACAACATCTGGTAGACGCAGAGGATTAAAGCAGCATTATGTCAAGGCATTAGAACAAAACAGCTCACTTTAACTGCAGTTTCACAAGCTAAACATCACTCGGACAGCAGAACACAAAGACAAAAACAGATAAACACAGGCTGAAAACAAAGAGAAAGTGATCCTCAACGTTTCTCAGATGCCCTCGACGACAACCAAATGCATATATCTCACCGTTCGCGGCAGTGGACAGGTATGTTCCAGCTCCTCCATGATTTCTGGAGGGTCCAAGCCAAACAAGATGTGACTCCACCTGTACCTGACTCAGCATCAGTCTGGAGACGCTTTTCTAGCCGTTAGCCGAGCCGCGGTCAGGGATGCTCTACTCCAGCCTGGGTCTAGATCCCGCCCACTTGCTCTTGTCTTCCTCTCAGCCTCTCCCGGCAGGACCCGCCCCTCCTCGGCTATAGAAAGAGGCGCTCGGCTCCTCCCTGTGCCCACACACACAGACATAGGACCTCAATGATGGCACAACAACAACAAGGAAGAGAGCCTGTTGATGAGGGCAATGGCAAGTCTGGGGAGGACCAATCAGCAGACATGCTCTCCTGTCTCATTTACATACCGGAGACTGATTGGCTGAGCAGGCTATAGCACCATCACTGCCGCTGCTGAGCATCTCTGATTGTTCTTCATCTTCCTTCATCATTGTAGTGCATCACAAAGGCTTGCTGAAAGAGATAACAATACAGTACAACAATGGAGTTGTGCTATTTTTGATATACATTGGAATGATTTTGCTCGCTATACTGAACTGCTTGAAATTAAGTTTCAGACCAGTTTAAACCATTTTAAGATGCAAAACAAGGACCACAGCTGATATATATGATATATATTTGTTTGTACTTTATATGTAGGTTTGCAATTTAAAAAGAAACTGGAAATATTGAAAAAAAAAAAGATATACAGTTATAACACATTACAAAAAAAAAATGCAATTAATATTTTAGCTAACAATAAACAATTTAAATATATGTATGATAATATAATTAATATTCATAAGTAAGTTTAGTGAAGTTTTGAAAACATTCGCTATTTACTGCTATGATCAGTTTAGCGAATATAACAATTTTATATGCTATAAAGGACCTTAGCTGATATATATGATATATATTTATTCATATTTTATATGCAGGTTTGCAATTAAAAAATGGAAAAATAGACCAGTTTAATTTTGTAAATATAAAACTGTAAATATAGAGTTATTACACATTATAAACAATAAAAGTAATATATTACTTAACAATAAAATACTATAAATATATGTGTGATATATATGTATATAAATGTAAGTTTAGTGAAGTTTTGAAAACCACGAAGATCACAATTATTATTATCTATATCTATATTTATATATACAGGTTTGCAATTAAAAACTGGAAAAATATAGACATTTAATTTGATATATTTGAAAAATATTATTATTATTTATTTTTTAAATGTAATTAAATCATTGTATATATATATATATATATATATATATATACACTACCGTTCAAAAGTTTAGGGTCAGTAAGACTTGTAATAGTCTTTAAAGTAGTCTCTTATGCTCATCAAGGCTGCATTTATTTGATTAAAAATATAGAAAAAAAACAGTAATATTGCAAAATGTTTTTACAATATAAAATAATGTTTTTTTATTTTAACATACTTTAAAATAGAATTTATTTCTGTGATGAAAAGCTGAATTTTTATCAGCTGTTACTCCAGTCTTAAGTGTCACATGATCCTTCAGAAATCATTCTAATATGCGGATTTATTATTAGAATGATCAATGTTGGATAATATCAACAGTTGTGCTGCCAAATATTTTTTGGAACCTGTAATTTTTTTTTTCAGGATTCTTTCATGAATAACAAGTTTAAAAAGTACAGTGTTTATTCAAAATATAAATATATTATAACAATGTAAATTATTTATTATTAACTTTTAATAAACTTTTAATTATTAACTTAATACATCCTTGGTGAATAAAAGTATTAATTTCTTAAAAAAGAAACAATAAAAATGTACTGACCCCAAACTTTTGAACGGTAGTGTGTATATATATATATATATATATATATATTTTTTTTTTATATGGTTTGGCATGTTTAGGGAGGAGTGTTGATGCTGAAAAGCATTTCATATTTTTATATGCACATTCAATTTAATTTATAATATTATACACTTTTTTTATTTTATATATATATATATATTATATATATGTGTGTGTGTGTGTGTGTGTGCTCATATTTTATATAGAGGTTTGCAATAAAAAATTGGAAAAATATAGACAAATTTAATTTGATACACAGTTCTAACAGATTACACACAATATTCAAATAATATATTACTTAATAAAAAAATCTAAAAATATTCATAAGTAAGTTAGTAAAGTTCACTAAAAACTTCACTATTCAATATTTAGTACTATTAACTTTTATAGTACTTTAACTTTAATTTACTACTGCTATTTATACACACACACATATTAATATATATATGTGTGTGTGTGTGCTTATATTTTTATGTACAGGTTTAGAATAAAAAATTGGAAAAATATAGCCAAATGTAATTTGATCTATAGTTAAAACACATTACAAACAAAAAAACAAAAAATATTTAGGATAATATGATTCGTATTCGTACACACATTTTTTAAAGAAGAAAAAATTAATCAAGAATTTTAATATATATATGGTTTTGGATGTTTAGGGAGACATTTATATGCACATTTAATTTAATTTATAATATACTATAAACAATTTGCTAATAAGATTTTACTTTATGTTTTTAAAAAATCTAAATGCATGTATGATCATATAATTAACACTCATTAACTGAACATCAATTACGTCAATAACATTTATATAACATTATATTATATTATATTATTTATTAATAATTGCAGTCTATGGAGCGGAGCTGATTTACAATTCACTGCCGGATATATGTATTCTCTATATAACTGTGTATATACACTTTTTTTTACCGCCACTTGGTTTTATTTTCGGTTTTGAAACGGAACTGTTCTCATTTTGAGTTGAGTTCAGTTGTTATCCACGTGGTGGCGCCATTGTTTCAATTTTAGTTAGTGCTTTTGAACATGGCACCAAGTGGTTATTTAACAAAGTTACAAGACGCTACCGAATATAATAAGGGTTGTAAATTAGATACAATAAATTTAGAAGCATCTGCAATATTTGTTAATATTTTTCCATTCAGCTTCCATCCATTTACTCTCTGTTGTCAGCCCCTTCGCTAATAAAAATAACAAAATGAATCAATTAAATTTAAATTAACTTAATTTTATATGATAATGTTTCTTAACAAACAGAGAGATGAAGAGAATGACAGCAGCTCCATTCAGCCCACACACACAGAGAGAGAGAGAGAGAGAGAGAGAGAAAAACTTTCCTTCAACCGCCTTGTCTCCATTGTTGCTTTCATTCAGTCTACTCATACAGCACAGGTAATTATTTCAGTCACAGGACACAACAGAAGTGCTTTGAAGAGCAGCCCCCACTCTCAGAGAGGAACGGTGTGGTCTAGGAGAGCTGGCGAGAGATTTGATATCCTCTTCTGTGTTTCCTGTGAGCTCCTCTCCTCATCAGCATGAAGACCGAGTCTCATTTTCCTCTTAGACTCGGGGTATGTACTTTTGACTGCTGTATCCCCGGAGACTCAGAGGGCAACAGCACTAAGAATAACATTTCCATCCGTGTAGCCGTAGTTAATAGATTCTCCTCTGACGGCTTGTGAAGCAGCTGTGCTCCAGCTCAAAAAGGTTATCGGCCTTTGTCGTAATCAAATAGAGAATAAACAGGAAGATCATTTAGAAGAGAAGAGACTCTTCCCTCCGAGGCGTTGAGAGGGTCTGGAGAAAAAAGAAAAAAAAAAAACATCTAATTTTTGAGGCAATTGCAATGTGACAGAAGTGTGCTGATTCAAGGTTAAGGATATTCTTTTATCTCTCTTGAATACTGAGATTCTCCTGAGTATTGTCTGACGTAATCTGCTTAAATGACATTCATTTCATTCTGGTCTCAAACATTTAAAAACAAAACTAATTATTTTTTCATTTAGACATGCAAAATAATACACTGCAAGGAAAATGCATGCTCATATACTTCCTAATCAATCTAAATGTTAATTAGCACTGTAGCATCCTTCGTAAATGAGAAAGTTAATTCAAGACACATCTTAAGAAAATTACAGGCTAAACCAGTTTTAAAAGAATAGTTTACTCAAAAATGAAAAATCATTCTTAAGCATAAACATATACAATGCCAGTCAAAAGTTTTTGAACAGTAAAATTTTTAATGTTTTTTAAACAAGTCTTTTCTGCATTTATTTGATCCAAAGTACAGGTAAAGCATATTATTTAAAATAACTGGTTTCTGTTTGAATATATTTTAAAATGTAATTTATTCCTGTTATCAAAGCTAAATTTTCAGCATCATTACTCCAGTCTTCAATGATCCTTCATTATCCTTCAGAAATCATTTACTGTTCAAGAAACATATTATTATTATTATTATTATAAATATTCAAAACCATTGAGTACATTTTTTCAGGATTTTTTGATGAATAAAAAGATCCAAAGATCAGCATTTATCTGAAATAAAAAGCTTTTGTAACATTATATACTATACCATTCAAAAGCTGGGAGTCAGTATAGTATTAGTAGTAGTAGTAGTAGTATTAATTTTGTAATTTCTAATTATGGAAATGATTACTTTTATTTAGCAAGGATGCTTTAAACTGATCAAAAGTGATAATAAAGCCATTTATATTGTTACAAAAGATTTCTATTTCGGATAAATGCTGTTCTTCTGAACTTTCTATTAATCAAAGAAACCTAAAAAACTTATACTCAGCTGTTTTCAACATAATAATAATAATAATAATAACAATAATAATAATTGTTTTTGAGTAGCAAATCGGAATATTAGAATGATTTCTTAAGGATCATGTGACTAGCGTAATGATGCTAAAAATTCACATTTGAAATCAAAAATAAATTACATTTTAAAATATATTCAAATAGAAAGTAGTTATTTTAAATAGTAAAAATATTTCACATTTTTACTGTTTTTGCTGTACTTTGGATCAAATAAACGCAGGCTTGGTAAGCAGAAGAGACGTCTTTAAAAACATTAAAAATATTACTGTTCAGAAACATTTGACTGGTAGTGTAGGTAATGAGTTATTTTTTTTTTTAATCATTGTTTAATTTAGCAGGATACATCGCTCCGCCAACAGGTGGCGAAAAGTGAATCATTGCATCGTTCCTGAAACCGATTCGTTCAAACCAATGATTCGTTCAGGGACAAAACTGAGATGCGTAACGGTCATTCTCCTGTGGCATTGTTTGCAGCTATTTTCGTTGGCGTAGCAAAAGGAGACGAAGCAACTGTCGACACTGTATCAAAAATGTAAGTTGCTGAACTGGTTTATAAAAGAAATATCACACTCACCTGCGCCGACTCCCAGAGTTCAGTCACATCGTGGTCTTCATGGCACGCCAAAATTTCGCAATTTTTCAATTTCATTTAACACGTTTTTGGTGCCCACAACTTGTATTTGCATAATTTTGACATGGGACATCCAGGTCACAGCGTTTCCTGCACCGCTTTTCACTGTCGGCTCTCCTCACCAGCAGAAGGCAAAAAACATGCACTTGCCCTGCGTTGTTCGATTCACGAACAAATGACTCTTATGAACAGGGGCGTCGCTATACTTTGCATATACTTTTTATCGAGGTACATGCCCCAGTAAAATATTTCTTATAAATCAGCTCTTTATTGCCCGCGCAGCCTGTGAACGAACAACAAACACTGTACTGCAGGTAAAAAGCTCAAATCCATATGTCCAAATAAGAGTATCAAAATATGGAGACAGTTTTTTGATGAGGGAACCTGTGGGCCAGTAATGAAGCAAGACTACAAACGCTCCTGCTTATGAGTCGGTTCTCCTAATGAATAGTTCAAAAGACTCACCAATGAGATATTAAGCGTTTTGAATCAGATTATTGGTTCTCCCTAATGAACCTTCATGGCGGCTTATGAATCAGCATGTGACTCACTTACTAAACTGTAAGTTATTATTATTGTCCACTTTATTTTTGTCGTTAGAGTTGGTATTACACCATTTGTAAATTTTATTGGTTTGGCTTCCGGTCCACATCCAGCTATTGTATTGTGTATTGCAAATAGATGTGACTTACCCTATTATTTTAATGTATTATATTAATTATGAACTTACTGGTTTGTAGTGCAAACAGTTTTACTGTTTACTGCACTTTGTTATTTTTTCTCATTGTTTCCCAATAGAGGTTTGCACTTGCAACAGGGTTTGGTCAATTACCCGGATGCACGGCCATATAGGAGATACTCGGATGTAAATAACAGTATGGATTGCATAGTTAATGTACTACTGAATATGTTGTTCTGCTAAACCACGGAAAAAACGTGTGGAAGCTGCTAAATCATATATAGAAGGACTTAGTAAGCAGGAGAGGATGCAGTAGTTTGACAAACTAAAGTTAATAGTTGGTAAATATATGTACAAGCAGTATTAATTAAGATGTTAGCCTAATATTTCACCTACCTGACCGGAAATTATAATAACAATCACGAATGTTGTCAAGAGTCTTGTTTTGGAAATCCTGGTTCAGTTTGGTCTTTTGTTCCTCAGACTCTTCTCCTTGATTTGTTATAACTTTTGGCACTCTATAGTACTCCAAATGTGCTTTCCAGTCCGACCAATTACTACAGCCCAAAACATGACAATAATTGTCCATTTTTAGCATCAATAATCAGCAAAATATGCAAGTTTCATTTGTTTCAGTGGCATTGTTTACGTTCAGTGCCACCAATATGATGTGTCGTGAAAACACTCTCTTGACAGCATCTCTGGTTAACTGTCAATTACTAAATTTGGCTAGTTATCTCTGATCTATAATAGCGTTTAGTGCTCCTCATAAATCACAAACGAATAAAAATGTGGGTAACACTTTACAATAAGGTTCCATTAGTTAACTACATCAGTTAGCATGAACTTGAAATGCAAAATAATACTAAAGTATCTATTAATCTTAGTTAATGTCATTTTATTTAGTCATTAGACATGAACTAACAATGAACAGTTGTATTTTTATAACTACAATAATAAAACATTCATAAAAATTAATAAATACTGTAAAAAAAATGTGCTCGTTGTTAGTTAATAATAGTTAATGCATTAATTGACGTCACCTAATGGGACCTTATTGTAAAGTGTGCCCAAAATGTGTAAAGGAAGTCAATGGTGCAGTCATAACGGTACAACGGTTGCCCTTATAGACGTCTATTCTGTGCCTTTTTTTCCTCACGAACTAATCAAAAACATTCCACATATGCTGTTAATAAAGCTTAACGTGCAACTGCATTGCTTTAATTTCTTCTTTTTTAACAATGCGGTTATGTGGGAGACCATTGCAGGAAAAATCAGGAGAAAGCTGATGTCAGAGCATTATGATGTGAATTCATGCTGACATGCTTGTCAACTATAGAGTGCCTTGATTCCCATTGTTTTGTCAGACCTATGTATAGCAATTCAGGCAATGTATATTTAGAGAGCGATAAAGCTTAAGCCACGGCATCCAAGGGCTGTCTCAGTTTGAAGAGCTCTGCGGGGAAGTGCGCACAGGACAATTGATGTAGTTACAGATCGCAGCTAGCTGCAATAAATTCATTAACATGCCCAATATAGAGGCTTTGAAATAAAACTCATGTCACAGCAAGAGCAATTTCCTGACTATAATAGCCTGATCACGCATGCACCATGTGAAAATGTAGCTTAATTATGACTGACGTCTGGCTTGTGTGGTTAAGCATTATTATATGATAAAGCAACAAGTAAAGCATCACATGCCATTTGTTTGATGAGAACCCCAAAGCTGAACAACATCTTTTAATTGTTTACTATAGATAGCTTACAGGTATGTATAGAATCTTGTTACAGCACCCAAAGCTGTGATTCTGCATTTAACAATGTCAACAGATCACCAAATGGCACTGTTTTATTTTGGGCACCACTAATTACACCCGGTATTGAACGCTTCCTGTGAAAGTGAAGCTTCTGACAGCTATGGAAATGAGAACAGGAATGACGTTCTTGCGTATGCCTGCAGGTAGAGTGACGGCGAGAATTTTAATGAGAGGTGAACGCAATATTAACAGCCGCAAACTGTTTTTGTTTAGGTCCTCGTGTGAGGTCCCATGTCCCGTTGTTTGAGGAGTTTTCATCACCACTGGTTGTTTGGTGACGCACGCAAAGTTGCACAAAGGGTTATTGAGTGCTTGTTTTATAATCAGAGCACGCATGTGCGTGTGTTTTGTTCAGTGAATTTATGTTATTGCAATCCAGGAGTTCTCAAGGTGTGATGCCAAATCACTTTTAAATTTCCCTAAGGCTTATTTTATTGGATTTATCATGGTCTTAAAGGAAAAGTTCACACAAAAATAAAACTGTGCTGAACATTTACTCACTCTCAAGAAATTCAAGATGTAGATGAGTTTGTTTCTTCATTGGAACAGATTTTGAAGAAATTTAGCAATTTAACAATACTTGCTTTCCAGTGGATCCTTTGCAGTGAATGGGTGCCGTCAGAATGAGAGTTCAAACAGCTGATAACAGCATCAAAATAATGCACAAGTAATCCACACGACTCCACTCCGTCAATTAACATTTTATGAAGTGGAAAGCTGATACAAAATACGAATCTTCTATCCCTAATGTTGCTTTCTCGGGTGAAATAGTTGTCTCGTCTGAATAAGGGGAGAAATATGCACAGATCAAGCACCTCATTGCAAAAGCATGCTTACAAACATGGAGCTTTTTGCTTCACAAGATGTTAAGAGTCACATGGATTACTTGTGGATAACTGTGATGTTTTTATCAGCTGTTTGGACTCTCATTCTGACGGCACCCATTAACTGCAGAGGATCCGTTGGCGAGCAAATGTAATGCTAAATTTGTCCAAATCTGTTCTGATGAAGAAACAAGCTTATTTACAAAGTATATTTTCACCAATTTTTTTATTTTTGGGTGAGCTATTCCTTTAAGTGGTATATTTCCACAACAGAACATGATCAGTTTTTGAGAATGCACATATACCTGAAGGTCACGCTGTCATTGTGTTGGTGGTGGGAGTGATCAGGCTCTCCCTGTAACACTTTCTGACTGGTTGCACCTTCGGTGATCCGTGAATCATGAAACGGTAGGCACCGACATCTCCTAAATGGAAGGTAAAGTGTTGTTGTGTTGGCTTTCCACTTCTCAGTGAGATTGCTGTTGACCTGTCACAAACAGAGGGCATGATGAGCAGAGAAGGGAAGCAAACAAAAGGGCAATGATTTCATGCCCGTCTGACTTAATCCAAGTGACCATATAACGAAAGACTCTCAGTTGGATGTGTTTTTGTATTTTTAGCCCAGTGTTATGTAAATGAAACAGACCCGCCTGGCCTGGGACATCCAATTAGACGGAATCACACGGAGGGAAAAACTGTGTCAGGAAGTCCACAGACCGCGATTTCCCACTGAATCATATCTCATATTTGTTCCGTCGACCAAGGGGATTCATTGGAGCAACCAGTTCAAGGTGTCACAAAAATAATATTTTAATAGAGTCACATTGCTGTAAATACCTTATAGATGCACTGTCGCATTAAATTGAACACAACACTTTATGTAAGATACAAACAGTTTACAAAGAAATTAGTTATTTGTTGAATAAAGCACATTTATTTTGTAAAAATGGTGCTTTGGATTAAATAAGGAGTTGTGCCTTTTGTGTCCTATTTTAAAGAATTAGTTCACTGTCTTTCTTAAGTCTAAAAGAAATTAAGGTTTTTTAGGAAAACATTCCAGGATTTTTCTCCATATAGTGGACTTCAGTGGGGATCAATGGGTTGAAGGTCCAAATTGCAGTTTCAATCCAGCTTCAAAGGGATCTACACCATCACAGCCGAGTAATAAGGGTCTTATCTAGTGAAGCACTAGCTCTGTGTCTTCACTCATTACGTAATCATGTTGGAAATGTTATGCGCTGTTAGTTCTTTGTCTGTGTACTTCGGATCAAAAAGGTAGGTTAGGGCAAGGGTTTGACTTTCTTTGCACGTTCCCTTTGTAAACACTGGGTCGGTACTTACGCCTACATCATGCATGACCTTTCCAACAAGATTATGTGATATGTGAAGTTGTGCTAGTGCAAGATGAGCATTTGTGGTTAAAAAGTATATAATGTTACATTTTTTTAGAAAATGACCGATTGTTTTGCTTGATAAGATCCTTTTTCCCTCGGCTAGGATTGTGAAGAGCCATTTAAAGGTGCACTGAAACTGCAAATTGGACCTTCAACCCATTGGTTCCCATTAAAGTAAAAAAAAAATCCTGGAATGTTTTCCTCAAAACCCTTCATTTATTTTCAACTGAAGAAAGAAAGACATGAACAACTTGGATCACACAGGGTTGAGTAAATTATCACAAAACTTTAATTTAGGAGTAGGGTGGCCATTCGTCCCATTTTTATGGGAAACGTCCTGGCCAGGATTTCTATATTTGGATTTGTTTCCTATTTTCATACTTTCTGAAGGTAATGATGGAAAGGTAGTTTGACCAATAGTGTGCCGTGCAGGCATTGTACATCGACCAATCATAGCGCATGAGAAAGTGGGATCTAGAGAGAACAGTAAAAGCAATGCAAATATGCGTACATATTAGATGTTTGTTCGTCTGTTGTCGACTTGAAGTGCTTTGTTTTGACCAATAGTTGTATGACATCAAAGTACTGGAGCCGTTTGCTCCTTATAGTTCTCACGGATGTCATAAAACTGCAAAATATACATTTTTTGATGGGCTTTCTCTGATAAAATTAGCACTCTAGGTGCTAAATATTACCTTAAACAACCTGCAGCAATATTATGAAAGTAGCCCAATTCGACTTGGCAGCACTGGTTAAAGCTTACAGTCTGCTCGTCACCCCACGGAAGAGAGAGGCGGGGTGAGCAGAGCTCATTAGCATTTAAAGCGACATGCAACAAAACAGCTTGCTCTGAACAGAGCTGATTTTGACAAGGTAAAAAGGGTGTTTTTTACACTACCACTACCTAAATTTTAACTAAAGTATGTAAGTATGTTATGGGCTTTTCATTAAGATCCTAAAGAATCATATCAGCTTGCGAAAAATGGGCATCCGATGACCCCTTTAAATAAAACTTACAAGTTTTTAGTCTCCCAGCTGAGGAAAGATGAAAATAACATGTGAATCCTGCGGTAACCACCTCAATGTATAGCTCTCGTCTTCTCTCGCATGATCTTACGTGTTTGATAGGGTATTACAGCACCCGCTTCTTCTCACATGATCAGATATGAAATGGAAGAGACTCTGGCCGCATTTGCTATGGCTAACATCCTGCACGATCTGGCTGGTATCCTAGAAAATCCCAGCATGCGAGCGTGCGTCCTTGAAATTACATTCCAAGGTTTTTCTAACATTTTTTCATCCATCTAGGACATGCTGCTACAGCAGGAAGTCATGCGCTTCCATGCTGTGGCCTGGACTAACTATAAAGGCAAGCTGCATTACTCACAGAGGTCATCCCTAACCCCTCTGCCATTCAAGGCCTCATTAAAAAACAGTGACATCATTCACCAAGCTCAATATTTTAGCAAATTTTCACTTTTTTCCCCACTTTTCTCTGTTCTCAAATACTGTGACTAATCTCCACAGTGTCAATAAAGCTGAGAAATCAGACTATTATTACCCAAGCTTGTCAAAAAGCTTGGGGCTAAACTCTTTTTATATTCTCATAATCTCAGCCAGAGTGCAAGACAAAATGGAAATATCACACATGCAAATATTCGGTGTTTGCCTCTGGGAAGAGAGCCCACAGAAATTCCCTTTGAAGTGCCTAGCATGCTAAACCAAAGATTCAGGCAGGAGGTCATGAGCTCTCCTTATTAATTGCTGTTTAATTGGAGTATGGTCAGGTTGTAATTTGGCCAATGAAATTTAATGAAACAGTGATATAGTTATGGCATCTACTGTACCAGCAGGGGGTAAACAGACCATACGTACCAAACCCTGAACTACAAGGTGTATAGTTGTGTGTTCATATTAGTGCCACATAAATAGTACAATCATAATGAACTTTTTTTTTATATAGCACCTTCAAAAGCAGCTTCTCAAGGCATGGTATACAAAAACATTATATATAGCAATATAAGAGAGAAAACATGAGTGAACATGCAGATAAAGACTAATGTGAAAAGTACAGAAACCAAAACTTAGCATAATCAAGTTAAATATGATCTCAAAATGAGAAATGTTAAGTCAAATATTGTGTTATTTACTCCCAAACTAAGTTTCCCCTTAAACTGTTTCAACTTTAAAATGGCACTTCACTAGCTAAATAATAAATTTTGTGAAATATTATATAATATTATTTTTAAAACCTTTTTACAACAAAACTATGAATCTGAATTTGTGGTTTAGTGAGGGAGTCATTTATGAACTCACCTTTGAGTAACATCTCTGAAAGATTCACTGACTAAGTGAAGCTGATTTAAAGACTCTGATTCATATGAGTCATTTGTTTGCGAATCACAAATCTTCCAATATACTTCCAGTGTGTTTGTTGTGGGCAGGAAACACTGGCTCACAGTTTATAAATGTAATGCGCCATTTTCACAGACTGTGTTGACAGATTTCAGCCTTAAAGGGCACCTTTAATGCCCCTTTTTACAAGACATAATATAAGTGTCAGGTGTCCCCAGAATGTGTCTGTGAAGCTTCAGCCCAAAATACCACGCAGGTCATTTATTATATCATTTTGAAAATGTCAATTTTGAATGGCTAGCAGAAACACGCTGTTTTCATGCATGTCTCTTTAAATCCAAATGAGCTGCTGTTCCCTGCCCCCGTTCCAGAATAGGGCTGCAACATTACAGCTCATTCCTCAGATACTCAAAGATCCAAAAAACATCTGTTTGGTTTTGATTATCATGTCTATCAGACTGAAATCATACGTTTTAAAGCCATATCAGTTTAAACTTCTGATATAGGGTTTTCTGAGCGCACACATCCGAAGCACGCAAACAGAAAGCGTCTGTCACACTGCATGTGAGTACTAAACTAAGTTCTCTTTCGTGTCTTATTGTGCTTAAACTGTCAAATACACACAAGTTTATGTTAAAAACACACATACGTTACAAAAACACAGTCGGTTATGTCTGCGAAGGTAAACAGGTTGGAAAGAAAGATGCGTTAGGAGCCGGAGGGTGAAAACTTTTTGAATTCGAAGATCAGGGTATGTTTAACTTATTTTGTCTTCTGGGAAACATGTAAGTATATTCTGTAGCCTCTGAAGGGCAGTACTAAATTAAAAAATATGATATTTAGGCAAAATAAGAAAAAACTTTCTGTTCAAATGTTTTCACCCCCCAGCTCTTAATGCATCGTTTTTCCTTCTGAAGCATCAGTGAATGTTTAAACCTTGTGTAATAGTTGCATATGAGTCCCTCAGTTGTCCTCAGTGTGAAAAGATGGATCTCAAAATCATACAGTCATCATTGGAAAGGATTTAAATACACAAAAAGGCTGGAAAACCAAAGAATTTGTCAGACCTGAAGCAATTTTCTGAAGAACAGCAGGCAATTTAACTGTTGAGGACAAACAAGGGACTCATGAACAACTACCACTAAACAAAACCAAACACAGCTGTGGATCATTTAGGTAACAACACTGTATTAAATATCAAGTGTATGTAAACTTTTGAACCGGGTCATTTTTATAAATTCAACTATTATTTTCTCTTGTGGACTGCATATAAACATCTTGTATGTGAAATATCTTTTTCAGGTAAGTACTAAATAAACAATAACATGCATTTTGTATAATCCCTCTTATTTTGGTAAAACAATTAACATTTTAATGATTCTGAAAGGGGGGTGTAAACTTTTGACCTCAACTGTACTTTGTTACACCATGGCATACATTTTAGACAAGTTTGTAATAGAGCTGCTGATAGAGGGGGAAACATTTGATGTCTGTTTCTTTTCTGAAGCCCATCTCTCTCTAAAGAAGCTACTGACCATTTTAATTCCAGTCTCCCAATATTAAACACCTGGTTGGAGTGTAGCTAGTAGCCAAAGAAACTTGATTGAGCTGTGTGCAATCATGCGAAGATGTCGTTTTAACTCAGCGATCTAAATGTGAGGGTGGTTTGAGAGTTTTAAACATCTAATTGGTCGTCAGCACACCCTCTTCTGACACTATGTGAACTGACAGAGTAGGACCGCTGGGAACAGGCAAATCTGAAAGAAATTACTTCTCACCAAATCTGCATTTGACAAGTGACAAATTAGCCTTTTGAGAGATGTTCCGAGGCCATTACGGCGGTTCTCGCATCTCCAGGGGCTGCTCACAAAGTGACGTTCAACCTACACTCCACATTCAGATTCGTGCAAAGTTGCATCAAGTGTGGAGACAGTTTGATTGCGACTTTTCTTTAAGTCATTCCAGTCCTCTTAAAAAAAACAACTCTTTTCATGTATGAACAACCTTTGAGGATTTAAAAAGTGCTGTATTTCTGCACTTGTTAGACCATCTGTTAATTTATGTGGTGACTTCAAAGTGACTAATATCAGAAAAAAAAAATCTCAAAGTGTGAAAGACTCTGTTGATACCTCATCAGCAGCTAATTTTAAGACAGGAGCCCCTAAGGAGTTGAGCCCAAAGCAGTTAACCCTTCACAGCGAGAATCATCTATTTTAACGCACTTACCGAGCTAATTAAACAGCATATTTTTTACAAAACTCCCACACAGCTGGAGTTTGGCTACACGGACCGGCGACAACCGCGCGAACGCGATGCTATGTGACAAACCTGACCTTTTTCACTTGCTTTGGTCCCTCTATCATGTCAGGCACGCACCTGCTTGCATGCAAGCACAATTATGTGCTACTGTATATGTAGTCATTTAAAGAAGCCCCACTGAACAACTGTCAGTTGGATTGGTCAATACCTGTCAGAGTTCAGAAGTCAGTCAAGCTGCTCGCAGAATGAGGCAATTATCCTCGAGCATTGTTGCACTTCAGTGTCACCTGTGATGTTCTGGCACCAAATATTCCAGATCAGTTGCTGGCAGTGATTAATGTAAGGTGTAATGCTCTTGGCTCAGACGAGCCGCCACATTTGCTAACTTGCTGAAGCGTCACTTTCATTGAGCATGAAAGCTCCCGAATGATGCAAAATCCAGTGCCACTCTGGTTTGCCATAAATAATTTAGATTATGTGCATGCAAGACATCCCGTTATGCAAATGACACCTTCAACTTAATTCATATTTCAAAATTGGATTACAGAGCTAAAAGCAGAAGACTGGTGCTGTGAGCTTCACTTTTGCATAACGCATAGCCGTTAATGTCTCATTCTGAAATCTAAGAATAGTTGAAGATCACACATTATTCAATTAGCTGTGGGTTCCTGGTTGCAGTGGTAATTGATTTAAAAAGTGGTCACTGAAGCTCTCAAAGAATAGGAGGTGCAATATATATATTAAGTCTTGGAAAGTAATATTAACGTTGCTCATATTTATGATTAAGGGTTTGAACAGCTGTCCCTCACTGTTTGTCCTAAGGACAGGAGCGATACTTTAAATTATGCTGCTTGTTGCAGAGAGCACTGTTATTTTAGTATTATATATTTACTATTATAGCATTTATTTATATTTTGTATTAGCTTGTGTTTTCAGTTTTCATTTTAATTTAAGTAATTTTATAGAAACTACACTGTAAAAAAAACTACTTAAAAAGTTGTTTCAACTTAAAATTTTAAGTTTACTCAACTCAAATATCCATGTTTTCATGTAGTACAACTTAAGATTTCATGTTGACTAAACTTAAAATTTTAAGGCAGCACAAACACTTACTTTTTTAAGTTAAAACAACTTTTTTAGTGTGCTTTTTATTTAAAAAATAAAAACGTAGCTTAATTTTTTTTTTAAAAAATGCGTTTCTGTTATTTTTATTATTTTTTTACGTAATACTTTACAATAAGGTGTCATTTGTTAACATTAATTAATGTATTAACTAATCTGAGCAAACAATGGACAATACACTTATTACTCTATTTATTAATCTTTGTTCATTTTAGTTGATAAAAAATAGTTGTTCATTGTTTGTTCATGTTAGTTCACAGTCCATGCACTCAGCTTGTGATTTTAGTAAATACTGAAGTTAACATTAACTAAGAATAATAAATGCTGTAGAATTATTGTTCATTCTTAGTTCATTTTAACTAATGTAGTTTACTAATGTTAACTAATGAACCTTATTAAAGGTGAAGTGTTACTTTTTTATATTTGTAGCTTTTTTTATGCTTTAGTTATAGTAATTTTAGTACTTGAACTTATTTTATGCAAAAAAAAGTTTTGAAAGTTGAAGTTGGACACAAAGATTATTGGAGTACGTTTTACAAGAAAATACTATTTTATTCTTTCTATTTTAAAACTCCAATTTTAATTTAGTATGTTACTAGCAATTTTTTAAATTGTTCGTGAAATTTACTAGCAATTTCTGAGTGAAGTTTTTACACCAAATATTTTTCAGTGTAGTTGTCAGTTTAAATTTATCAAATAATATTTAGATTTTATTTTAATTCAGCTCAATTTCAATTAGTGAAAACAATTTTTAATATAATTTGTTGTAGTTAACAATAACAAAAGTAATCATACACATGATTTGGGTAGATACTTGGTACTTGGAAGATAATAAATTGGCAAAAACTCCCAAAGACTTTCAACACCCAAAGACTTGTTTTCATCACCCTGTTTTTTATGTGCATTTTTAGGTATTGCATCAGAAACGAATGATAGAAACATCAATTTTTGGAAAAAAAAAAAATAAAAAATCCTTAATTTGCAAAAAAAAAAATGAAGCGTGCAGTGATTTCAGCGCCTGTCGTCTCACTAAATGAGGACATAGATACATGAACAACATCTCCAGAACTGCTCCGAGAGTTAGTTCATGAGCATTTTACTGTTTAATTTAAGTAAAACTAGCCTCATATCATAAAGTATACACACAGAAGTGTAAAGGAATTCATGGCAACCCGTCAAAATAAAAGTTCGGTTTAACTTGAAGACAAAAATAATAAATAATAAAAATGTTAAAACTTTATTTTTAAAGAAATAATGACAGAAATAATGTCACAATATGTTCCATGTTCCATATAAAATGAGTCCAGAAAAATTCAAACATAGAAAAGAAAAAAATGGAATCTAGAAAAATAAAAATGGAAAAATTTTGGGGGGGGGGGAACGGAATTTGGGAATAAAAAAAAAGGATTTCATAGGGCACTAGATTCGGAAATGCGTTTTTGGTGAAAAATTCCTCAGGGATGACATAACCTCACTAACCAGACGACGGATCTTGTTGCACAGCATCTGAAAAGTTATGGTCATTCTTAAATGTCTGAGCAAAGTCTGTCTTTAAAATATTTCTGTATAATTGCCTTCCAGAACTGACTTATATGACTACGTTCCTAAACAGCGGATATCCACCTCTGAAAGCAATGCTCGCTCTGACGTGCAAGTAATTTATTATATATGAAAATGATCATATTTAGTGGATTCTCCTACTTTTCTTAGTGGTATTTAGTGCCAGTTTATCAGGAAGTGGCAATTTTATTCTCTAAGCTTCCATTACGCTTCAGATCGGGCAAACTGACATTGCGAATTGACATAAAATTCGTAAAAACTCCCATATAACGCAATAAAGTTTCTAAGCTTGCATGAGGTGGTTTTTCAGGCAATTCGAAAAAGGAAAATTTCACAAAACTGCAATGAAATGGAAAATGCAATGAAAACATTTTTTTCGCATTTACAGCTCACTTGGCATACGTAAAAGTCACATGATCATTCTTTAATGTACTATAACCTTTTGCACAAATCTTGGAAATGCACGCTTTGACTCGTGTGAGTTAAATTCGCAACTTTGGATGGAAACCCAGCTATTAAAAAAAGAGAGTCAGGTCTAAGGACCAGAATATCACAAAGTGTGTTTCCATTACAGATTTGCACTGAACGTTTGCATAAAATTATTGCGAAACGACACCGTTTCCATTAACCGATGTTATACGACTAAAATGTAATTTTTTATTCTCGCAATAAGTGATGACGACCAGTGTTGGTAGGTTTATGTATATCGCAGCCACCGCACTAGCCATTATTTTTAATCGAAAGAGACGTAGCGAAATTGACGCTTTTCCATCAGGGATATTTTCAATTCGCAATTTCAATTTGTGCAATTTGAAGGGTAATGGAAACACGCTTACAGAGACCTTGCATTTGGCTCTAAGCCACTAAGCAAATCTGAATACCCTAGAGAAAGCATAGCAACACACTAACCCACACTTAGAACAACTTAGCAACCAACCTAGCATTTTTTTTCCCCCAAGAAAATGTAAAAGTCTATTCTAATAATCTAAATTGGTAATATAAAATTATAATTTTGTGACTGCATGCCTCATTAAAAAGTCTCCAGCTTGGCTGCACTTGTTTGTTCCTGCTTTAAATGGTGGTCAAAGCCCATACAATTAGTGCTTGGGAAACGTTGGGTTTTTTTTAACCCCCTTGGTGAGAGACTGAAGAGTTGTCCCTGCCGGCGTACCTGCAATTAAAATATGGGCAAGTTACTATGATAATTTAGAACATGTCTCAAATTGGATTTTCTGTTGGGATGGTGAGCGCTAAAGAAGTTTTGGATGAACAGCAGACTGACCCCTGCCGTAGCTCGGTTTTTAATTGGCTTCCAATAAAATTAAGCTCAAGTTCAGAAAAAGGCACTTGAAGATTGTCATCAGAGTTACAGCAGGAAGATAACGTCAAGCGCTGAAAAGGTCTGGCTGTCTCCGCAGTTGCAAATGACCTTATGATTCAGTAAACTCATGACGACAAAAAGGAGCAGTGAAGTCTTCGAGAGATAAATAAATTAGAGCCACTTCAGTTACCCCAGACTGTGTGATAAAGCTTAGTACTCGATAATTAGTTAATTATGTTTTGAATAATCATGTCATGTACAAAGTAATTTGGAGATTTAAGCCATTTCAAAAATATCAATGATCAAAAATAATATGAAACAATACAGTAGCAGTTTTAGATTTTATTGTATTTTAAAATCTAATTAATGTAATGGCAAAGCTGAATTTTCAGCAGCCATTATGCCAGTCTGCCAGTCACGTGATCCTTCAGAAATCGTTCAAATTTGATGCTCAAGAAACTTTTTTTTTTTCTAATTTTCCTTGTCGTTTCCCCACTCAGTGGCATCTGTACATATATATATATTTTTTGCTGCAAATATAAAATAAAAAATTATATTACAGTATGTTTTCCCAGTGACAAATTCATTTTTGAAGGTCCATTTTTGGAAGCATAAAATGGCTTTTTCCTTTCTTTGCTGCATCAGATGTCACAGCTTAGAATTGTCTGCGGAGGTTTGAGGACTGTGAGCGCACTTGTTGTCCCATCAACCAATCAATGGACATGACGCCATTTCCCTGTTGCCTGTGATTAGTCACGTCAATTATGGTTCAAGTGATTGTCTCAAAAACTTAAGTGCGCATAACTGAGTGCGCAGTAAATTAATTAATCAGTTCTCTGTGACTTATTTTACCTATTTCTTCATTTTCTCCTTGTCTTACCATTTTCAGATTTTCCGATTGTGATTTGGACCTGCTCATTGAACTGAATTTTACATTTGAACCTTTCCTGTATTGTAGAATCTTGGCTCTGGTTTTCAACATTTAATTAAATCATCTCTGCACGTCTCCTTCAAGTCATTTTGGGAGGTTCTGCTTCAAGGAGAAGTTCACTTCCAGAATGAAAATTTCCTGATAATTTACTCATCCCCAAGTCATCCAAGATGTTCATATCTTTCTTTCTTCAGTCGCAAAGAAATTGAGTTTTTGAGGAAAACATTCCAGGATTTTTCTCCATGTAATGGGCTTTAATGGTGGCCAATGGGTTGAAGGTCCAAATTGCAGTTTCAGTGCAGGTTCAAAGGGCTCTACACGATCCCAGCCAAGGAATAAGGGCTTTTTCTAGAAAAAAAAAAAGTATATATAAAAAGTATATACTTTTTAACCACAAATCAGGGCTCCAGAGTGCGACTAAAACAGTCGCATTTGCAACCAAAAATATTAAATTGCGAAAATTCTGTGGGACACCTAAGTTTACTTCACCATATTACAAATAAATCCTAATCTAATCATGACAAACTATACATCATTGGAAAGGTCTATTTAGACTCCTAAATAGATACTTTACCATATTTTTGTTACAAATTATGTAGGAAAAGTAATAGATTAATATATGTCAAGAGTGCAACTTAAAAAATCTACATCATAACATGAGTTCTGACCTTTGTCACAAAAGACTTTCTTCTTTTCCTTTTTCCCTTTCACACTTTAGAAATCATAAGAAGTTATATATCAGTTCAAAACTTAAAATCTCAAAATACTTTAAAAGGCATTTTAAAATCAGACATTGCATTACCACGGAAAATGTAAATCCAAATCATATTACAAAATGTTTTCATTTATGAATTATAAAAATGTAAGTCTGTATAGTGCATTTTTATGTCTGTGTTCAAAAATGGGAGTGACAGTTAAAGGGTTAAAATGTCTCATGTAAAAGCTCATTCAGTGTTTCAAACTGCGGAAAACATGTAATGCTTATAAACAATGCCACGTAACAATACATTTACCTCAGAATAACTATTCAGCGTCCATAAGCTCATCAGTCAGCTAGAAAAACAACTATAAAGAGGAACATTTTGCTATAATTATGTGCTACCTGTTGTCTATATAAGATAATAATGCAAGAAGCTAAAGATAAAATTCCACACCTCCTATTGCATTTTACTAATGAAGAAAAAACGACTGGATGTGTGAAAGAAATATAACAAAATTAATAGGATACATTAAGAAGGAACCCAAACTATACTCAGTAATGCTTATGGTCCATGATCTTGGCACAGATTCTGTGTAATAAACAGTTCTTTGTGACTGTATATAGTTTTCAAGTTAGAAAAGATGTTTAGTTTCCACTTTAAGTGAACCCTAGTTCCCAGGACATCTGCATGGTTTACTGGATTAAAATGCTGATAAATTCAAGAAAAGAGACGTAAACACATGATAGTATGACTGAAATGTTAAACTGTTAAAAAATAACTAAATAAAACCCGTTTATTCTGTGGCACCTAAAAAAATAATCTGGCGCCTAAGTTTGTTTCTTATAGGAGCCAATGGCTCCTTACTCAGATTTTTTGTCTGGAGCCCTGCACAAATGCTCATCTTGCACTACACTGTAAAAAACAATTTGTTGAGTCAACTTAAAATAATTTGTAACCTGGCTGCCTTAAAATTTTAAGTTCAGTCAACTCAGAAAAAGTTTATTCGACTTGAAATGTTAAATTATACTAAGTGACAACTTGTCATTTGACTTTCTTTGCATGTTCGCTTTGTAAAAACTGGGTCGGTACTTCCATTATGCGTGAAGTCGAGTTAGTGCAAGATGAGCATTTGTGGTTAAAAAGTATATAAATTTGTATTTTTCTTAGAAAATGATAGGTTGTTTCACTAGATAAGATCCTTATTCCTTGGCTGAGATTGTGTAAACTGCAATTTGGATCTTCAACCCGTTGGGCACTATTGAAGAAAAAATCCTGGAATGTTTTCCTCAAAACCTTAATTTCTTTTCAGCTGATGAAAGAAAGACATGAACATCTTTGGGGGTGAGTAAACCATCAGGAAATTCTCATTCTGGAAGAGAACTTCTCCTTAAAGAGCTTGGAAGCTACGATTCTGGTTAGAATAAAATAAGAAAATTTTGAGTTCTTTTTAACTTTCTGTCCAATAGAAGCTTTTTAGCACAGGGAATGTTGGGAACCAATTCTTTAAAGCAGCTAAACTAATTTATCACTAGAATGCACTGCAGTTTTTTCATTAAAATAAATTGTACAACATAACTTGAATGCAGCAATGCATCTTAATTCTGCTCCAGTTTTTAGTTAATCAGAATATCATTGTGTAACACTCTGATAGTCATACTGTGCAACTTTTCTTTTACGTCTTTGTATTAAAAACAGCAGTTGGACATGATGCATCATGTTCTTGTGTCCGTCCACACCAGCCTGTAGACGTATTTAACACATTCTTTGGCTCTGCAAAAACACAATGAACTGATCTCCAGGTGTCCGTGACGTTACGATGGGCGGCGGGCGACGTTTCGAGGATGGCGTGATTAATGCTCTGTCAAGGGTTCAGGAGAGAATGTGGTGATGGCTGCAGCATCTGATTTGCATATCTACTCTAAATAAAAGCTGGTGAGTCATTGCTTTGAAGAGTGTTAAGAGGCACCGCGTGTCAACTCCTGTTGTGCTTTATAGATATTATTATGAGCTCCTGGGAATGCCACTGCGGTGGATTCACGTTTACATTGTCGCACAGCTCTAGAGGTGGTTAGCAGCGATGGCCAGGGGCGACGCGTGCTTGATTTCTCTCCGGCTCCTTCATTCAGGGTTGTGTGCTGACTGCTTTTAAACTTCAGATTGAAATAAACATCGATTCACAGCTGGGCAGCTCACCTATTTTTCTAATAGTGTTTAACCAGAGTTGAAAACTGAAAGGACAGTTTATTCAAAAATGAAAGTTATGTGCGCACTTATTTATCTTAATTTTTGGTTAACTAAGACAAGGATCCTCTGCGGTGAATGGGTGCCATCAGAAACAGCTGATAAAAACAATTCCAGTTCATCAATTTATGTCTTGTGAAGTGAAAAGCTGCATGTTTGTAATAAACAAATCCATCATGAAGACATTTTTAACTTCAAACCATTGCTTTTGACTAAAATAGGAGTTCTCTATCCATAATATTGCTGTCTGAATCAGAAGAGAAATATGCACAAATCAAGCACTATTTACAGTACAAGCAAAAACAGTTCTAAACAAATATGTTGGTGGATTTTGATGTAAGAGGACAATTTTTCCACTGGCGAAAGCATTATTATGAATTATGTACTCATATTTTGGCCAGAAGCAATGGTTTAAAGTTAAAACATCTTAATGAAGGACTTGTTTCTTACAAACACAGCATTTCACTTCACAAGACATTAATTGATGAGCTGGAATCATGTGGATTATTGTGATTAGGGCTGGGCGATATGGAATAAAAGTATTGTGATTTTTTTTTTTTTTTTTCATATCAGTTGCTATGGATAATTATCACGATAAATATAAAAAATATATATATTTTATTTTTTATTAATGGTTAAATGTGGCTTTAAAATATTCTTTATGGTAAGAACATGACACTTGTGTTTTTTGAAACACTTATGTTTTTTGAATTCTTCACACTTTTTCCAGTCCTTAACAAAATAAATATCTTGACAGAAAAAAAAATTATTTCTTAGTTTTGCATGTTTTAATAAGTAATATTGTTTCAAATCAAGAAACAGGTTTATGTTACCTCATATTAATAATTATAATATAAAAAAATGTATTTGATAGTAGCTTGAGTTGGGATGCAGATGTAGATTTATGTTCATGATCAAAATCAGTAATATCTGTAAAAATTGTAGCAACCTCATTTTTATATAGTGAAATTTAATTATTCTGACTGTTTGAGTTTTTTTTTTTTTTTTTTTAATTAACCACAGTTATAAAAGTTAATAGCACTTCAATAGCATGGTAAAATGTAATATGGTTCCTAGGTATTTGTATGAAAAACAGCAGTCTAAATACATTTAGTATAAATGCATAAACGCTAAACGTTTAATCACAAAAAATACTGTAATTATATTCCATTACTCCTCCTTCAATACATTTAATACATTTCTTCATTAATAATAAAAATCAACAGAAATATACCCACATTTTTGACAATACCAATGTGCAGTTAGTGCTACTACAGTAAATCTATGGTAAATTATGGCAATTTGTAGATTTAAAAAGCCTTCTGACTGTATCGTTGCGCACAGTGTTTCCCCTGCCATTATATTAGGAGCACTCAAAAAAATGATTCTTTAAACCTACTTAATTCAATTATGGACAGTGGTTCCACACAACCAAATTGTTTTTGATGAACATGAATGGAATTTTTTGAATCTATGCAAACTCTTTGTGTTGTGACAACACAGCTGAATGAGGAAGAATTTATGTGAAATAGTAATGTCCAACCAACTCAATTTATTCACTTCCCTGTAACTTAAACCGGTTAAGTTTAGTGAACATGTTTTGGTTTATTAAAAACTGGCCAAATATGTTTCACTTTATCAACATAAGGAAGTTTGTTTCAGACAACTCATTTAAATTATGGACAGTGGTTCCATCCAATTGGTTCTAGTTACTTTAACTAAATGATTTCAAGTTAAAGTTACTCCCTTCAACAAAGCATTTTTTGTGTGATTATTTTGCAATGAATCACAAAAGACAAGATGTCACAAATTATCAAGTGTATTTGTTAAACAAGAGCAACAATTACAGTTACAACCACATTACAAAATTACAGAAATATTAAACTACTGTCATTTTCTAATTGGCATATAAAGGTAACCAATCAAACCTTAATCCAGGAACAGGAACTGGCTCCAGAAATAACTTCTGCAGTACTCCAAATGTGTACCTGATTTCAGGAGTTCAAGTTTAGTCCATATTTCAGTCCCAGCAACATGTTTTTTCATAGGGTTTACTGCTAAGGTCCTGAAGAACTTTATCTTCCAACACTCCAACATCTGCTGTGCTGTCTTCAATGTCTGCACCTTCAAATCGTATGACATAGATTCCCATGATTCCTCTGGATCACCTCCTGAGTGCTGCCAACGTCTGTATCCTAGAGAGGATATTTAAAAGAATGGAGTACTCAAATTCTTGCATATTAAATTTACCTTAGCATTTATCATCCTTGAAAATACCAATAAATAAATAAATTAATAAATAAAACAACTTACCATATACTCCATAATAACACTGCTAGTGTCTTCATTTGGGTACTTCAACGTCATTAGTCTAAAGATGCAGACAACAACAAAATTCATGAGATTTAGCCTTTACATTTTTCTAAAAAAAAAAAAAAAAAAAAAAAACACATTTGAAAAATGTCATTATTATTCTGTCTGATCATTTCCTTACGGGAAATACAGGCAAGCAGTTCAGATGGAACTCTAACTAACATTACAGTGGAAAATAAAACTATAACAGTACTGGACCAGATCAGCACAGAAAGTCACTGTCCTGCAGAGTTTAGCAATATTCCCAATTAAAGGGATAGTTCACCCAAAAATGAAAATTCTGTCATTAATTACTCACCCTCATGTCGTTCCAAACCCACAAGACCTTCATTCATCTTCGGAACACAAATAAAGATATTTTTGATGAAATCTGAGAGCTTTCTGACCCAGCATAGACAGTAATGCAACTGAAATGCTCCCAGACCCAGAAACGTAGTAAGGACACCAGTAAAACAGTGTAAAAATCAGTGGTTCAACCATAATTTTACAAAGCAGTGAGAATACTTTTTGTGTGCAAAGAAAACAAAAATATTGACTTTATTCAACAATTCTTCTCCAAATTGCGTCTTCTGCCATTATTGAGAGTACCTCTTTGCATAACGCATGCGTGTGATTCTGCTGACGTAGAACATGCATGCGCTGGGCCTTGTTTGCTTGCAGAGGAAAGCAATGTGCATGCATCGTGATACTCTCCATAATGGCAAAATACGTGATTTGGAGGAGAAGAATTGTTGAATAAAGTAGTAATTTTTGTTTTCTTTACCCATAAAAAGTATTCTTGTAGCTTTGTAAAATTATGGTTGAACCACTGATGTCACATGGACTATTATATCAAAGTCCTTACTACGTTTCGGGGCTTGGGAATATTTCAGTTGTGTTGATGTCTATGCAGGGTCAGAAAGCTCTCTGATTTTATCAAAATATCTTAATTTGTATTTTGAAGATGAACGAAGGTCTTACAGGTTTGCTAATCAAAGTTTTACTAAAAGTTCCAGGCAGGGGTGTTGGAGCTAAACTCTACAGAACACTGGCTCTCCAAGAGCAGGTTTGACACGCCTGCCTTGCTTTAGAATGTATTGTTTTTGGGAAGCTAATGTATTCGCAATATCTGTCAGTTTACAGTAATACCATATATTTTATATTTACTATATTAATAACCCAATTCTTATTATATCTGTCTTTTTTGTTAATGCCTATGACCATAACCCTAAAACTCAGTGGCTGGTGAGACAATGTTTTAAAGGGGTCATCTGATCCAAAACTCACTTTTACATGTTGTTTGAACATATATGCATGTTGGCAGTATGTGTACACAACCACCCTATGACGATAAAAATCCACCCAGTGGTATTTTTTAATCATTATAAGTAATATGCCCTTTTTCAAATCAGGTCATTCTCAGCTTCTAGTTGGTGTGACGTCACACCGATCAAGGCCGCTCCCACAATAGTTGATTTACATGACCGTCTTATCGTAGACCTCCCCTAAATGAGCCGAGTGAGAGCTGAGAACAGTCTGACCACCATTATTGTATTTAAAGGAACATGCAACAGAATGGCCCACTCTGAAAAGGGCTGATTTTGATATGGTAAAATGGGTGTTTTTTACACTACCACTGAGAAATTTTAACAAAAGTATGCTATGGACTTCTCATTAAGACTCTAAAGAATCATATCAACAGCATCTGATGACCCCTTTAACATGATTACAAAAGTTTTTGTTGAGTGTAGCTGTTCTTACCTGTGTAGTGGGGACCAAGAGGGTTTAATGCTTTGTCCAAGGACTCTTCTTCGGTTTGCAATCATCTTCATAAGTTTTGCAGTGTGGATCCACCCATTGGCAAAGACAGCTGACACTAATGGACCTATGGTTATTCTGCCTGTCTCATATTCTGCACAAATCTGTAAACACATGAAGTACAATTTGTTACAAGAGCACCCATATATAGTTTAACAGCAAAGACAAATTCAGTGATCAAAAAATTTGTGTGATTATTGTCATGTATATTATTCCAAAAGGGTGGACATGATCTGGAGCATATTTAAAGTCATAAAATGACTGTAAAAAGCATGATTTATAGTTCAGGCACAGCTTTTCACAAAAACATTAAGTTTATAAAATGATAAACATCACATTTCTGCCTTCAAACAGAGAAAAGGAATGAGTCAAAAGTACCCATTAAATACACACACACACACACACACACACACACAAACATATACATATGAAGAGTTCATTTGCAAAAACAAATAAATCCGTTTTTATTAATATTCATAAAACATGTTTTTTATTGTGTGTGTGTTGTGTTTTTTTTTGTTTGTTTTTTTGTGTTTTATTGTGTTAGTTAGCTGTATTTTTGAGCTATTAATATTCATTCAAAATAAACCAACCAACCACAGTTTGATTGATATTACTTGGAATGCAGAATAATTATTTAAAAAACAAAAACAGAGTTATCTGTTCTTGCAAATTAACTCTTAATATATACAAATAAACACATGAACTCTTCATATATATACACACACAAATACATGCATACATAAATTTATTAACACATAACATATCAATATATCTTAGTGTCTTACTTGTTTAGATTTCTAGAAGAAACATCAGCTTCTTAACCATCCACCAGTTCACATTTACAACTGCGTGCATTCCTCTAAAACAGAAAATGCAAAATACCCTTATTACTTTTGTTTATAAATGATGAAAAGGCAATACAGCGGTTCACTTACCTTAGCCAAAACTTTTTTTCTCCGTCAGTAAAGTTGTGACATTCCTTCATTTCGCCAAAATTAGGCAGCGATGAAGAAACCCGTGATCAAATGTATGCTGTTATAAAAACGAATAGCAGATAAAATGTTAAAAGTATGCAGCAGTCGAATGTGGCATTATTTGTACTTGCTTTCGTGCTTTAGCTAACGGTAATTTTACTGGGACTTGAATAGCCTAGAAAGAGCACAGGAAGGTTTTATTTAACTGCCTATATATCATTAATGAGACGGAAAAACACTTTGAATTTTAATAATTCGCCGCATCCTCTGTTCCACAAGCACACGTACAAATACACTACAGTCCATATGCGCGTTCACATCTCCCAACCGCACGAAATCATCGCAATATACCAGTTACACTCGTCTGCAAAACAGCACTAAAAGCATACTAAAACACTTACAGAAATTAAAGACTTTGACTTAACACAAAGAAGTCTTTAGATTTTCTTACCTGACTGGTACTTCTAGCTCCGACGCCATGATACACCTCCTTCGCGCCGTCTTCATAAAATGCGTTGGAAACGTCATATCCGGTTTTTTGAACGGCGAAATTAAACCGTTTACGTTAGTTTAACGATTGATAATCAAGTAAAATGGAAACTTTAACAGTTTAAATTAATAGAGCACCATACAATAGTGTTTTGGTGGAAAAAGAAATACACTTGTGTTGTTTTAACAATAAATACCTGGGTAAAATGAACAGTGGCACAAAACCATTTTTTTGAGTGAGGGCGGCCCGCCCCCCCAACGGCATCTAACGGTCTCTAACGGTCTCTAACGTTACGTGGAAACGCGTCTACAATTTCTCCTCCGCTAAAACGCGGACGGGATTGCAGAGTCCATTCATAAAAACGGATTTACTCTATAGCACGGGATGCCACAGAATTCGTCAATTTTTGGATTAATAAATCAAAAGTAGGTCTCTCACTTACTTCGAATCGCGATATGGACTAGTGTCTGTGAATATTAAAACGCAAAAAGACGGTTTAAATATGAATCCTCCATGTTCCGCTTGGCTCTGTATGAATGAATGGCGGAGACGCGGCTTTGTTTACTACACAAATACTGAAGCACACGTGATGCTCGCGGTTATTTTCGGCCTCTGGGTCTCATTATATGACGACATAAACGCATGAACTTAATCTCCAGAACTGCTGTGAGAGTCACTTCATGTAAATTTTACCATTTCATTTGAGAAAATTAGCATCATATCATAGTGTATACACACAAAGTAATGTTTAACAGAAATGCATTAGTCTTGTATTACTTTTGTACAGTATAATGTAGGTGTTTAATTATTCCTTTTTCTGGCAAATTTAAATAAAGCAATTAAATGCAGAAATTATAATAATAACAGAAAAAACGCAAAAAAAAAAAAAAAAGAGTTTAATTTTCATTTAATTACAGATAAATAAACGTTTAATGCCTGTATTTGATTATCAGAAAAATTAAAACACAAGAATTTCTAAAAAAAAAAAAAAAAAAATCGGATCGCCCCATAAAACTAGACTCCCAGGGGAAACAACGCTGTTTATTAGCACTGTTTCATCTGGCTTTAAACCGAGTCATTTGTGTTCTTAACTGAATTCAAGCGCTTCAAACTAGCGCTGTTTAGTGACTGAGAGTCATCAGAGACTGAAGGCATCTGCTCTAGTAATTTTGTTCTGTGCCACTGTTTGAACTTTGATCCGAGCATACAGACGGTCTGAGTGGCGTGCTTTGACTAGCGCTCTTTTGGTCTGCCTTTGGCGCATAAACATTATATCGAACATTTATCGAACTTGTTAGCGTTTATCAAGGAAATTTATATCGCGCAATAATTATCGTTATCGATTTTTCGCCCAGCCCAAACTGTGTTGCTTTTATCAGCAGTTTGGACTCTCATTTTGACGGCATTCACTGCAGAGGATCCACTGGTTGAGCAAGTGATGTAATGTTAAATTAATTCAAAATTGATTACATTTTGAGCAAATTTTCATTTTTGGGTCAACTATTCCTTCAAGGAAAACTGTTTTATATTGGAAAACAGTGTATATGTACAGTCCAGTAGCCCTGTGGCAATATACCGTTTGCAATTTGATGCGGTTCACAGCGTGAATCACAGTGCGTTTCTTGCTCATGAGTCATGACTTCACTTCCGCTATTGTTCTTTCTAGTCTTCCCTCAGTATTGCCAACGGAGTCGTTTATGTTGCAGCTCACTGAACAGAGGTAATCATGAGAAATCGACAACCTACACTTTAATTACTCTGGAGCTCTATAAAACTTAATGCACATTGTAGCAGAGCTCTAAAAACCCAACTTCCAACCCTGCTTTCAAGTCTCGACTGCTTTAAGATGTGACGCAGTTCGCCAGGTGTGGATTTGCCAATCACATCAACAGATTTTTATTTTTTTTTATGTACATACATGGCACGTGAAACAAATGCCGCATTATGATGCAGATGCACACGTACAGCTTTTCCTCGGGGCAAGAAAATGCAGAGGTGTTTTTTGTCCCATGAGCATGGGATTTAAGCCATGCTTCTTTGGCATACATATTTTGACTCATAAAACAGGAGATTAACACACTTTATGGATGGAATAAATGAAACCATCTTAAGGCCATTTTGAACGTGAGCTTAATTTAAATTCTTTAAACATCAAATCAAATCTGGTCCCTGTAGACTAAAACATTATAAATGCATCTCTTTTGACACTGAATATGAGGGTGCTTTCTTTAAAGGTTCCAACTTTGTAAGAATATAAGAACAGTTCTTCAGGAAGAAGAAGGACACACAAAGTGTACTTTTCTTTCATTTAAGAGCTTTGTGGAAACATTTTTAAAGCAGCCAGTCTGTTCTCTGAGAACACATTGAACAGTTGAGAATTTTCACTCAGATTTTTGAAAAAGGGGAACTGGAGCAAGTTCCTTTCAAAAAGTTACTTATACAGTAGAAGTCAAAAGTTTACATACACCTTGCAGAATCTGCAAAATGTTAATTATTTTACCAAAATAAGAGGGATCGTACAAAATGCATGTTATTTTTTTTTTATTTTATACTAATCTGAATAAGATATTTCACATAAAAGACATTTACATATAGTTCACAAAAGAAAATAATAGTTGCATTTACAAAATTGACCTTGTTCAAAAGTTTACATACACTTGATTATTAATACTGTGTTGTTACATGAATGATCCACAGCTGTTTTTTTCTGTTTAGTGATAGTTGCTCATGAGTTCCTTGTTTGTCCTGCAGTTAAACCGCCTGCTATTCTTTAGAAAAATCCTTCAGGTCCCACAAATTCTTTGGTTTTTCAGCATTTTTGTGTATTTCCAACAATGACTGTATGATTTTGAGATCCATCTTTTCACACTGAGGACAACTGAGGGACTCGTATGCAACTATTGCAGAAAGTTCAAACACTCACTGATGCTCCAGAAGAAAAAATGATGCATTAAGAGCAAGGGGGTTGAACATTTTTAAATGAGGATGTGTACATTTTTCTTATTTTGCTTAAATATCGTATTTTTTTCATTTCAGAAGATACTTACATGTTTCCCAAAAAACTAAATAAGTTAAATTTACCCTGATCTTCAATTTCAAAAAGTTTTCACCCTCTGGCTCTTAATGTGTTTCCTTCTGGAGCATCAAGAAGCATTTGAACCTTCTGTAATAGTTTGAAAAAATGGATCTCAAAATCATACAGTCATTGTTGGAAAGGGATCAAATACACAAAAATGCTGGAAAACCAAAGAATTTGTGGGACCTGAAGGATTTTTCTGAAGAACAGCAGGCAGTTTAACTGTTCAGGACAAACAAGGGACTCATTAACAACTATCACTAAACAAACAAACAAACCAAAAAAGGCCATTATTAAATACGTGAACATTTTAAATAGTATATAAAACTACAGCATCAGACTACCCCAAGCTTTCATTTCCCTGCGTGACAACTAGCCCCGCTCTTTTAGTGATAGTTGTTCTTGAGTCCCTTGTTTGTCCTGAACAGTTAAACTGCCCACTGTTCTTCAGAAAAGTCCTTCAGGTCCCAGAGATTCTTTTGTTTTTCAGTATTTTTATGTATTTGAACCCTTTCCAACAATGACTGTACGATTTTGAGATCCATCTTTTCACACTGAGGACAACTGAGGAACTCATATGCAACTATTACAGAAGGTTCAAACGCTCACCGATGCTTCAGAAAGAAAAACAATGCAGTTAGAGCTGGGGATGAAAACTTTTGAACAGAATGAGGATGTGTACATTTTTCTTATTTTGCCTAAATATCATATTTTTTTCATTTAGTACTGCCCTTAAGAATGTTTCCCAGAAGATGAAATAAGTTAAATTTACCCTGATCTTCAATTTCAAAAGTTTTCACCCCCCGGCTCTTAATGCATCATTTTCCTTCTGGAGCATCAGTGAGCATTTGAACTTTCTGTTATAGTTGCATATGAGTCCCTCAGTTGTCCTCAGTGTGAAAAGATGGATCTCAAAATCATAAAGTCATTGTTGGAAAGGGTTCAAATATACTGTGCAAAAATGCTGGAAAATCAAAGAATCTGTGAGACCTGAAGGATTTTTCTGAAACAGCAGGCAGTTTAACTGTTAAGGACAAACAAGGGATTCATGAACAACTATCACTAAACAAAAAACCACCATTATTAAATATGTGAAAATGTTAAATAGTATATAAAACTGCGGCATCAGACTGTCCCAAGCTTTCATTTCCCTGCGTGACAACTAGCCCCGCTCTTTTCAGTGCTTAAAATCAGTCTAATATGCGTATCCGCGAAGTTCTTATAAATAAATAGTTCTTCTAATTTAAATAGATTATTATTGCTCATTAATGTGTGTTGTGACGTGTTTGCAGTAAATGCAATAAACAACATCTCCATTAATTGCTCTAATGAACTGCTAATGTACTGCGTGAAAATACAATTAGGACAAAACAGAGCTTCTTGTTTTTACAACTCGCGGTCCTCGCTCAGTAATGACATAAACCGATATAATAAAGCTTTAAGTGTGCGCTTCAGAGAGAACGCTGGCTCTCCTGAGACGCTGGAGACCTTCTCAATTTTTCGACACGTCAAAGGAAAATTCAATCCACTGTATTTATTCCCTTCATTTTCAGAGACCGGGGGAGATTCTTTTTAGCAGATCGACATTTTTATTGATTCAGTGCCATATTCTGTCCTCATTTCAGAGAACATCAAGCTGTGTCTTTTCCCTTCTTGATGTTAAAAGTTGGAAAGAGGCCTGGAGAGGGAACACTTTTTAAGCCTAGACTATAAAGATACGTGCGCCGGTCCCTTGAGAGAGGCTGACTCATCCGACGAGAGCCCGTAACTCATATATCGATAAATTCCATGGCCAATTCGCCATCGCTGGCATCTCCTTCTAATTGATCACGGACATCTGTTGTCATTCATTCCCAAACAAGATGTCAGCTTTGTTGACTGCAATCACTTACGCTGATGACTGCTCTCAACAAGTGAAAAATAAACAGTACACTCACTGCAGCGAGAGCTCAGCCGAGCATCTCAATATCTTCGCCTCTTCCCTCGACAAACCTTAAATGAAGCTTTTTAGCTGAGAGGTGCCTTTTCGATTTACGCTCGCATGAAATTGATTGATTCATGACCGTGCGTCTGTGTAAATCTACAATGTTTAATTAAGTAAATTCAGGTGGGTTCGAATAGGAATGGGTTAGTCAAAATGAAGTCATTTTTAAACATCCCCCGCCTCGAGTGCGTGAATGAAGCATGATTTGACAACCAAGAGTCGTTTGACGCACAATGGAGCCTTACGTTTATTCTTTTTGCACAATTAGCAAGTTTAATGATGGTGATTAATTAACAGGGTAAATCGAACTGATTGATGGGTGCAATCCTCTGATGATCTATTCAGTCTGAGATTTGCAGAGAGAGCTCAAAGTATCAACCTTGGAACTAATGAACGCCAATTAGTGCAGGAGATGACTTTGGTACGCCTTTGTTTAGGTTCGCAACTCACGGTCCCTAATGGAAAAAGTACGACCATGTGTTGAAATATCCACATAATGATGTAGATGGAGAAGAGCAAGCAGACCTTTTCACACACCAATTAGATAGTTCCTTAATGGCATTGTTCTAAGAATATCTTTGTTAGCCTTCTACAATCATCTGTAGGCAGGAAAACTTTTGGTTAAGGTAATTAAGATTTTTGAAAACCTAGAATACTCTGTGACTTCTTACGAAACTCGCTGATTTAAATAGATGTTTCTTGGATGGCCTTTCGGAGGGCATCCCTGTGCATCGTAGCATCACATGTTGATTATCCGCTCTAAGGGATGCACACTTCCAAATCCATCGGGAGATGCAACTGATGGCTGATTATGTAAATAAAACAATGCTGAATGATGCATAAAGGCGTTTTCCTGATCAGTCACTTGGACTCCATATGCTTATGTGCCCCTTAAAGGATTAGTTCACTTCCAGAACAAAAATGTACAGATAATGTATTCATCCCGTTGTCATGCAAGATGTTCATCCCTTTATTTCTTCAGTCGTAAAAGAAATTATGTTTTCTGAGGAAAAACGTTTCAGGAATTATTTCCATATAGTTGTGCCCAGGAGTTTGAACATCCAAAATGCAGTTTAAATGTAGCTTTAAAGGAGAATAAGGGACTTATCTAGCTAAACACACATTTTCTAAAAAAAAAAGGAAAAAAAAAAAAGTATATACTTTTTAACCTTAATTGCTCGTCTTGTCTAGCTCTGCAATGCGCATGCGTACTCTGTGTAATCCGGGTCAATACAGTTAGGGTATGTCGAAAAACTCTCATCTCATTTTCTCCTCCAACTTCAAAATAGTCCTACATTGCTGTTTTACCTTGTTTTGTAAAGGGCGTTTGACCTGCATGTTTACTCTGTAAACACTGGGTACTTCTGCAGCGATGTAGGCCGATTTTAAAGTTGGAGGAAAAAATAAGATGGGAGTTTTTCGACATACCCTAAATGTATTGACCCGGATTACACAGAGTACACATGTGCATCACAGAGCTAGACAAGACGAGCATTTGAGGTTAAAAAGTATATACATTTTCATTGTTATAAAAAAAAAAAATTACCTATCTTGTCGCTAGATAAGACCCTTATTCCTCGGCTGGGAACGTTTAGAGCCCTTTGAAGCTGCATTTAAACTGCATTTTGGACGTTCAAACTCGTGGACACCATTCAAATCCACTATGTGGAGATATTTCCTTAAATGTTTTCCTCAAAAAACATAATTTCTTTACGAATGAAGAAAGAAAGCCATGAACATCTTGGATGACAAAGGGGTGAGTACGTTATCTGCAAATTTTTGTTCTGGAAGTGCTCTTCTCCTTTAAAGGGGTGGTTCATCCGGAAATGAAAATTAGATTATTTACTCACCCTTAAGTTATAGCAAACCTGTAAGAGTTTCTTTCTTTTGTGGAACATGAACGAAGATAATTTAAGAAATATTTTAGTGTATTTTTTTTTTCATACAGCGAAAGTTTTGGACCCCACTGACTTTCACTGTACATTGTACAGTGAAACTGACCTTTTTTGGTTAAAAATGATCTGGAATCAATTTTTGAGCAAGTACATAACCAGCCAGTGTTCAAAACTATCTCCTTACCTCAGCCTGATTCACAACGGTAAGCTTTTATTACTGTTTTTTTTCCAATTTGAGTGGTACTTCATAGAAATACAAGCGTCTGTAAACATAAAGAAGAGTCCTGGCTAGTAGGCTATATTGCATGCAACCTGATCTCGCAAGACGCAAAATATATACCACCATGTATGTTTTGTGACATATTCGATGTGAAATATCCACTAATTGGTGCTAAAAGAGTGTTCTTTTTTTCCCCGGAACAGATGAACGTACATATGGTACGTTTCATGTGATGTTGTTTTTGTACGTGTCACCGCAGTTCTGACTTGAAATTTCCTTTGAGTGGCGCTATAACTCTAATGCTCCGTGACATTTTAAAATAACGAAAAATCTCCACTGCACTTAAACCTACCCGACAGTATGAACAAAAGTGAATGTGACGAAAAAACACAATCGCAAGCATGCCGTTTTAGCTTGTTTTTCAATCTCTCATTTTTCAGCTCTTTCACATATATGTCAAATATATCCACAGCATGCATGTAAGCCCGTTTGATTTCAGTCTACTAACATTTGTTATAACATCCGCTTGGAACATTACAGTGCACATGATAACTTTCGTTAACTCTACAATAAGTAAATCCACTTCACCAGCTAATTACTCTTCAGCATGATGCTATAGAGCTACCGCAAAAATGGAAGCACTTGTTTCTCTGACGCACAAAGAATCTTTTGTGCAGTGGAAAGGCTCTATAAATGTTTCTTCATGAAAAAAAAAGTATATATCAGTATAGCCAATAAAGAACCTTTAAAAATTTATGTGTCACAGTGGTACATAATTGCAAACACAGCATTACCTCAGAAATAACCAATGAAGTGAAAATGTCTAAAGATTTGACTCTCAGCTCTAGTGACAATCCTGCAGGAACAGTATGGAAATGTTGTGCTTAATCATGTTAACACATGGGGATGAAGGCGAACAGCAGAATGAAGGAGTGAAATGAAAGTGATGCTCCTAATCAGTGCAAAGTCGTGTATGTGTGTGTGTGTTTGTGAAGGGGCAGTGACAGGGCAAAGCTGCACGCTCTTTGTGTGCACACAGAGGAAAAGGCCACAAATCATTGATTCGGTGTCACTGAAACATGATCAAAGATCGTCCGAAACATTCCCACGGGATCGAATGCCCTATTTAGAGAAGACAGCAAATGAGTCGAAGGCAGTGCTGGTCACTTTTCCTCAGTGATAAATCAAGAGAATTCAGGATATGTGATATTAATGTTCCTTTAAGTGCTTTTAAAGGGATAGTTCACCCAAAAAATGACAATTCTGTCACTAATTATTCACCCTCATGTCATTCCAAACCCGTAAGACCTTTGTTCATCTTCAGAACACAAATTATGATGAATGTGTCATTTTCTTTGCACACAAAAAAATATTCTCACAGCTTTATAAAATTACGGTTGAACCACTGATGTCACATTAACTATTTTAACGATGTCCTTACTAGCTTTCTGGGCCTTGAACGTGATAGTTGCATTGCTGTCTATGGGTCAGAAAGCTCTCAGATTTCATCAAAAATATTTTAAAGGAGAAGCCCACTTCCAAAACAAAGATTCACATATAATGTACTCACCTCCCTGTCATCCTAGATGTTCATGTCTTTCTTTCTTCAGTCGTAAAAAAATTATGTTTTTTGAGGAAAACATTTCAGGATTTTTCTCCATATAATGGACTGATATGGTGCCCCGATTTTGAACTTCCAAAATGCAGTTTAAATGCGGCTTCAAACGATCCCAAATGCGGTTGTAAACGATCCCAGCCGAGCAAGAAGGGTCTTATCTAGCGAAACAGTCGGTTATTTTCATAAAAATAATACAATTTATATACTTTTTAATGTCAAACGCTCATCTTGTCTTACTCTGCCTGGACTGTTTTTGTTCTGGTTCAGTTAGGGTATGTCGAAAGACCATCTCATGTTCTCCCCCTTAACTTCGAAATCACTGTTTTACCTTTTTTGTTAAAGATGTTTGATCTTCTTTGCATGTTCACTTTGCAAAGACTGAGTCGGTGCTTCTGATTTTTAAAGTTGAGGGAGAAAATAAGATTGGAGTTTTTCAACATACCCTTGAACCAGAATACACAGAGCAAGGCAGAGCAAGACAAGACGAGCGTTTGACATTAAAAAGTATATAAATTGTATTATTTTTATGAAAATAACCGACCGTTTCGCTAGATAAGACCCTTCTTGCTCGGCTGGGATCGTTTACAACCGCATTTGGGATCGTTTGAAGCCGCATTTAAACTGCATTTTGGAAGTTCAAAATCGGGGCACCATATCAGTCCATTATATGGAGAAAAATCCTGAAATGTTTTCCTCAAAAAACATAACTTCTTTACGACTGAAGAAAGAAAGACATGAACATCTTGGATGACAAAGGGGTGAGTACATTATATGTGAATCTTTGTTTTGGAAGTGGACTTCTCCTTTAATTTGTGTTCCGAAGATGAACAAAGGTCTTACAGCTCTGCAAAAATCATCCTGTTCTGGTCGAGGTTGCTTTAAATGTTAAGGAGCTCTGCTCGCCCCACCCCTCTCTGCTCTCTGTGGAGTGACGAGCCTGTTTACTTTAGCCGCTTTTAGCCAGCTTTTAAACTAGCTAACTAGCACGTTATTAGGAAAGGCGATCGCAAAGATTCATAAAAAGACCCTTATGCTCACTTCTGCTGTAGGTGAAGCTGTAGGCACGTTTATGTAGATCAGGAGGCGCATTCCTTTCACAAACAAATATAATCCACTGCATCTTCAGCGACTCAGATGTCGGAAGTAAATAACGGCCACTATGTTTATTATTACATCCAGCAACACAACACCTCAATCGCTCAATCAGAGATATTTTTGTCTAACTTACATCCCTGCTCTGGCATCAAAACAATGGAGGTTACTGGACTGTTACAGCTGATTTAAGGCGGGTCTGAGGTAAGACACTCATGTCAATCAACTATCGAGGGAGCGGCCTCAGTCAGTGTGACGCCACACCGACAGGCATCTGAGAATGGCTCGATTTGAAAAAGGGGATATTAATTTTACAGATTAATTAAAAACCACTGCATGGATTTTTATCATTATAGGGTAGATGTGTACATACACTGGCAACACACATTAATGTTTAAACAACATGTAAAAGTGAACTTTGCATCCGATGACTCCTTTAAGGTTTACAAACTAAACTAAATTATTAGGATGCTGATATTAAAAACGTTCAATGTGATCAGTGGCTGCTTAAACAAATGTAAAAAGTGACTGTGCAACTTCTTCAACCTGATCTGATCCTTAAAATTGCTTCGTTGGAGTTACCTAATGTCATGAGATTGATTCCGTTGTATTAAATAATGTATTTGAGTTGAATAAAGCTTATACATTTAGGTTACCTAACACAAAACAGTGACGTTTTTTCTTACGAAACATGTTTACAGTGCAGTGTCTCCAAAGCATTTTAGTGTAAAAGCTGCAGCACAAAAGAAAATTAAGTACACTTTGGTTAAAATATTGATGGAATTGCACTTAGTAGTGCAGTTAGTTGGCAAAGATTTGTAGCGTAAGCATGAAAGGTTTTGGAGTAAACAATCATTGCGTGCAGTGCCAGATTTTCATAACATGATGTTTGTGCATTTTTTGTTTACTAGCTACCTAAAATATGAAATAGCCATGAATAACATACACTTTTTTATTGGGATGCTTACAGACATATGTTTAATGCTGCTGGCTATTCTTTAAATGTTAAAGTCTTGATAACAAATTCAGAGGCTCTGGAAGCCAGCAGCAAGCCCTAAAGGTATTCCTAAGAAAAAAAAGACACCTTGACGTACAAAGAGACAAAAAGCTGTGATGTGTTTTTTCAGTGGTGCTTTTTTAAACAGTGATGCTTCACCCCATATGTTGTTCAATTGAGTTGTGGATCACGATTTCTGTCTGTAACAAATCTTAAATTGTTATTCACAGTTTATTGTCATTGGGGATATTATAAGTTCACATTCATTTTTTGCTTTGATATTGTTTTCTTTTAGAGCTCCCAGAAGAGTGTCTTTAGATGCTTCTTTAGTGGATTCTGCTGCTCAAGTGAAGTTCATTTTTAATAACAAATACATAGTATTCTAAAATAACTCTAATTTGCATAGAAAAAGACGCATGTTTTCTTTGAAGACGATGGTGATGACGATATTTCAGCACATTTGGTGTTTGATTACACTGGATAGTGGGTGGTTTGTGAATATGACACAGGTTTTTGCAAATGCTGCAGCTGTTTAGTCAATTCACCCCACGATGTGCTATAAATCCTTACTGTTTTCAAGTATAATAATCTCATGCTAAAATGATTTTAGTATGACGGACACAAAGGACCTCAGGACTTTAGTTTACAGGACATCTCAGCTATATAAAGATGTCGGTGCAGTTGACTAAAATGTATGATTGATTTTTATGCCGAACCCAAAGTCTTCTCATGAGGGCTACTCATGTCACATCATATCAAATCATGTCTCGGACAAAGTAGAGAATGTGTTGTCAGGCCCAGGAAATCACAAAGCCAGAAGTGTCAGAAAAAGGCAAAAGACAGGGATCTTACACTGTCTGTGAAAGGTACTCAAAAGCGGACGAGTTAGATGAAACCAGAAAGGGACGGGTGCAATAGAGCATGGTGTTCCTGGCAGAATATCCGTGTCTCCTCATCATCTCAAGGTGATTCAACAGCAAAAGCCAACAGTGAAGAAGGTGGAAAAGTGGAATCTGGACTTTGAAAAAAAATTTTGTTTGGTCAGAGTAAGTTTACTCTAGTCCGTATTGACATATGTGAAGGATGATCCATATGTTAAAAAAAGGAAATTATACAAACTAGCCCTGCCCCCTAATAGTCAACTAACCGTTAGTCAATGAGAAGAGTCACTTAGTCGCAGAAAATAAATTCCACAGGAAGTGGTGAAGTCACGCAGTCCGTGGCGGACAGATCGGCTGCGTCCGAAAGCTCAAAAATGCTGCCTTCGGAGGCAGCATTGCAAGGCAGGAAGGCATCAAGGCACGTCCGAATCCAAATACTACTTCACTTCCTGTCTCCAGAGGTACCTTCTTCTGATGGAATTTTGAAGGCAGCATAGATGTATCCTTCGCTGCCTTCGATTTCCCACAATCCTGTGCGTGTGCGTCGTATAGGATATAAAAATAAAGATATTTTGGTAAAATTAGACTTGTTACTTCATATAATAGATGCGATCTTGACCATGATATACTTTATGAATCGTAATAGTGTAAAAATCATAATAAATAATATTGTTTGTAATAATAGTATTTAATAAAATGATAAAAGGGCTCAAATGAGTAGTGAATAGGAATAATATTTACAATATACTACCAATAATAAAGAAACAGCCACTAATAACAATGACCTGTTCTGCAATATTACTTGCATCAGTGCTTTTATTTTTTTTAAGCAAAAAGTAGCTGCCATTCTCAGTCGTCTTCTCCGACGCACAGACCTTCGATGGGTAATGACATCGAGGTCTTTATGTATTATTAAAGCATTTATACATAACTGTATAAGATTCTACAAATTCTACAACTTAACCGTTAGGTAACCTAGCAACGGCGTCACGTTCTGCTGCCTCTGAAGTTTATCCGAAACTGTTTCAAGAGTTGCCTTCGCAGCCTTCGAAGTCACCGCCTGTTAAGGCAGCGAGGCAGCAAGTCAGCCGACTAGGCTTTCGGACGCAGCAATCGTTAACAGCTAGGGATGTGAGGAGATCTCGTGACGATATCCTCATAAAACATTTTGCAGTGTTTACATTTGAGCTGTACGATTAATCCTTAAAATATCGAGATCTCGATTCAAACACACACGCAATCTTATTCCTGAATGACAACGATTTAGCTATGTCTATTAGGACTGTTTCACATCGCAAGTATCAGTGGAGCGTGAGAAGCTCGTTTTGTCACTGCCCATGTTAATGAATAAATGTGAACGCAGAAAGAGCAACACAAACAGTCTTTTCAACCACATTATAATCATTATTTCTGTGTTACAGACATTTAAATAACAGAAGTACAGGGATAAAAGTTTATAGTTTGGGTATGAACACATTGTCTACAGTAGCGATCAAAACGAAAGTGTCTTAACACTAGTATGTATTGTAACGCTTATCCTCTTCCGTCAGGAGGTGGCGACAACTGCCCGTTTAAAAAAAGTATGTAATTGAATCATTAATTCAGGAGATTTCAATAGTCAAACAAGTCTTACCCTGCGTCCAAATGGGCATACTATCCACCATATCTGCCCTAAATAGTAATAGTAGTGAAAATTACTACTATTACATAGAATTTAGGATGGATAGTATGCTCACTGGGATGCAGGCTTAATGAAGTGAGACACTGACTTTGTTTTGATTTTGTTTAAATGAATATATGTTTTTAACAGACTTAAGCAATGAACAGTTTGTCCGAACCACTAGTAAATTATGTTATTTTGTTTAGTTTTCTAATCTTTTTTTCTCCAGAATCGTGAGAGAATCATGGTCTCCAATTTATTAAAAACAACTGGGATTCGCAATTTATCCAGAATCATGAAGCTCTTGTTTAAATGTTGTTTTTTTACTGCATATAATTCATTAAAATAGAAGTTTATTTTCATAAAGTTCAAAATGCACCTACATTTTTTTGCATTTTGTCTTTTTCGGTTGAATAAAAGACTATTTTCCCTATGTATTTCATCATTGAGGATTTCTCAAGAAAAGTTTAAAAATCTGGTCTCGTCTCATTCTCATGAACCCAGTCTCGTGTCTTGTCTCGTGGGATAAGTGTCTTGTCACACCCCTATTAACAGCTGGTCTATGTGGTAATATAGTACATAGCGCAGGAGATCTAAACGCTCACCTATCTTTTGTCAATCAAATATGGCTTTTTATCTGTTAGATGTATGTAGTAGCAACTTTACATGGCTGCTCAATCTAATGTTAACCTAGAAAAATGTGCGCTATTTAAGTGTTTGTGCGAAGTGCGGAAGCTAAACAGTAGTGTGTTTACTGCATGACAGATGGAGGTGGTCACTTGCTCTTAAAATACTCTGTTATTTTTGGTCATACAGATGAGAGTAATACATCTTTTGAATCTGTAAAGAAAAAAAAAATCTGTAAATAACAACGAAATGTTGCGCTTTTGTAAAATAATGAAAGCAAACAGGATGCGCTTTCTGCCATCTCGGTCTCTGTGAATTTGAACGTGAAACTTCAAAACTCTGTGTAAAGTTGCCTTACAGACATAAAAAATATATATAGAGAGAGTGAAATGTGTACTTTTAAATAAACTAATTCAAATGGAAAAGAAATATTCTCAGATGATGTAATCAATATGAATCCACTACTGCAGAAATGACGAGTCAGTGTCTTAAGCCGAAAACAAAGAAAGCACTAGTTTATCAAAAATGATTAAAATGTTAATGCAGTCTCCTAGCTGTTTTTCCCCGACACATTCATAATTATTATATCTGCGTGTGCACTGTGGCAAGCTTCTTTTGAGTGCGTTTGAACGCTTATTAGGCTATGAAGGCAATTAAAGGCTTATTATTATGACTTATATGGTTTATTAATAAACGTGTGACTAATAGTCGACCGATGCTTAAAATGAACAACTACTAGTGGACCAGAAAAATCTTTACTTGAGGGCAGCCCTACTACAAACAGGATACAACATAATGACCTAAAAAAAGAAAGAAAATCAGGCCCAAGCACCAATGGATTGAATTTTTTCATGTATTTATTATAAGCAAGTGTAAAAGGAGGACCTCATGCAGTCAAGTGAAATTATGCCCCTTTTTACAATATGTAATATAAGTCTCAGGTGTCCCACAGCGTGTCTGTGAAGTTACAACTTGAAACATCCCACAAATCATTTATTAGATCATTTTAAAAATGCCCATTTTGAGTGGAGGCAGAAACACGCTGTTTTTGTGCCTGTCTCTTTAAATGCAAATGAGCTGCTGCTCCCACTTTTCCAGAATAGGGCTGTGCTTTTACAGCTCATACCTCAGGTACTCTACTAAAAAACATCTGTTTGGTTTTGATTATCATGTCTGTCACACTGAAATCATGCGTTTTAAACCATATCAGTATAAACTTATGACATATGATTATTTGAGCACACATCCGAAGCATGCAAACAGAAAGCGTCTGTCACACAGCATGTGAGTACTAAACTAAGTTCTCTTTCATATATTATTATGCATAAACTGTTAAACACACAGAAGTTTATGTTAAAAACACACATGTGTTACAAAAACAGTCGGCTATGTCTTTGAAGGTAAGCAGCTGGGAAAGAAATCTCAGGCTTACCAAAAACAAATTTACTGGGTTGTTCTTTTTCACGTTTTCTGGGTTGGTAGATGCAACCAGGGACCCGATTATAGCACTTAAATACATAAAACAGATTTAGACAATGAAAACAGTTCCAAACAAAGCCAGAGCAGAACTGTTTTGCATCTCTGAGCAACACACGTCGGTGTTTCAATACTGAATCAGTCAGCCGTTTGAAGGAATCAGTTGAATGAATGACTCAATGACTCACTCATGCAATAATTTGATGCCACCTACTGGCAATTTTAGGTTTATATTAAAGTATATTTTCACTCCCCCCCCCCAAATCATTTTAAATGTCAGTATTCAATGTTTTTTAAAACATCAAAACATTAATTATGCATTTGTAACTGCATTCATGTCCTGCATTAAACAGTCTGTGTGAATGCATCTAAATGCCACATCAGATGCAGATTCTGTGCCACGTCTGCATTGCAAATACAAATTTTGTTGATACTGAGTTCATTTGATCAGTAACAACAGTGTCTTACTATTTAAATTTATTGATCAAATGTAAGAATTTGACTCAAAAGATGATGCATACATTTAATTAGTTTCAAAAAATGGTCTTGTAAAGGTAAAAATGCCCATAAAAGGTAAAAAATCAATTTAAAAAACGCTGTAAATAATATGAAGAATATTAAAAGCTTTTGGAATCAGCTGTACACAGTAGTCCTAAACCTGCCAAACCAGCACAATAACACGCTTTGCAAAATATAATCTACTTATTGACAAAATTCCAGAAAATATAACATTTTTTGTCATTTTTGCACAGATTGCTAAGATTAAAGTGATGTCCGTTGTCTGTAAAGACTGTGACAAAGATAAAACTAAGATTGCTTTTTAAAAAGAAAAAAAAATACTGTCATAAGTCCCTGTTGTATAAACAATTCAAAAGAGCAGTGCTTAAAATAGCAAACTAGAAGAACTTATCATTCATGAATCATGACTGCACACTGTATTCATATTAGCAGTAAACTAATACATTACTTAATGAACAGACCTGTGGGTGGCAGAACAAAAGATAAATTTGAGCTCTTTTGTAATACACAGGGAAATCTTTGTTCCTTCCACACAATTAGACCTGCTTCCCAAAATATCCATCAAAATAACAAAGCTTTCCGTCGCAGAACAACAAACTTATCAATGGAAAACTTAATTAGCCCCAGATATGTAATATATTCAAAGCAACAAAGCAAAGATGCATGCAGAGCAGAGGAGACCATCAGCGCTCACTCTGAATGAATAATTAAGCCAGATGATATTTCACTCATGTTTGACGCTGTGCGACTTGTTCGGCGTATCCGTGCTGATCCAGTTGGATTCAGATTCAGAGTATTGTGGCCTGAGGGGGTGATACGGCCGCTCGGAGCCCCGACCTCATCTGCTCTCCCTGACAGCCAAGAGCTCCTTGCGTTTTAAGAGACCTCTTAATGCACTCGGTGCTCTCAATGAAATTTCCAAAAAGAGCAGATTTTGCATGCACCTAAAGGACAAGCGCCTGATAGGGTTGCAGTGACATGATTTTGGAGCTCTCTGTGTTTTTTTATAACTTTTCACTGGTTGGACTATAATCCTGGATGACATTTATGTACCCATGAGCAATTGGATTTTAACAAGCTTATTAAAACTTATAGGGTACAGCTTATGAATTTAGACATCTCTGTCACACAATAAAGTCTCTGCCATATTTGCATTATGATTCAATTCGTTTCAGATTAAAGACTAGTACTGTCCTTATAGTGTCAGCAGTAAAGTGTGCAACCAGTGGACACTTTGTTATCCCATAAAGCTCAGTGGACAACAGATATTAAAAAACAGTTAGGAACTGGGATCCAGGAAGTTAATTTCAAGCGCTATAGGTATATCACACAAAATCATTAGTGAAAAAGTAAGTGAAACTGCAGTTGAGCAATTTTGATTAGGTACAAAAATAACTAAAAAATACGGCTAACACAATAGACAATAAAAAAACATGATAACAACATAAAAAACATGATTTTTGAAAATTAAAAAAATAGAGTTATCTATCTATCTATCTATCTATCTATCTATCTATATATATATATATATATACAGCGCCCTCCACAAATATTGGCACCCTTGATAAATATGAGCAAAGGCCGCTGTGGAAATAAATCTTCATTGTTTATCCTTTCGGACTTTCATTCAAAAAATTCACAAAATTCTAACCTTTAGAAGTAAAAAACAGTAAAACAGAAAGTTTGGGGGAAATATCATTATTAAGTTAATTTTTTTCTCTAGTTCACGTTGGCCACAATTATTGGCACCCAATTATTGCAATGTTCTTGTCCCAAGATAACAGCTCTGAATTTTCTCCTATAATCCCTGGTGAGTTTGGAGAACACCTGACAAGAGATCAAAGACCATTCCTTCATATAAAATATCTCCAGATCCTTCAGATTCCCAGCTCCATGTTGGTTCTTCTCTTCAGTTCACCCCACTCGTTTTCTAAAGGGTTCAGGTCAGGGAACTGGGACGTATGGATGGGTGATATCTTATCGTTTGCGATATACCGATAAAATTGTTCTCCACGATAAGAATTAGTCTTCCCGCGATAATAACGATATAGTCTAGTTGTTGACATATTTCTGTGTGCGACAGTGCGACATGCTAAAGGCGGACGTGAAACTGGTAACGTTATATCGCTAAATGAGGAGCTACAATCTGGAAGTGGTTTGGTCAAAACTGTGCGACAAAAATCGGTCTGAGCCTTGAATAACGTTAAATGTACTAGTTGCAAGTGTACGATGCAGTTTTGCGCTATAATGAGCCTGTTTACAAAGCTGTTGTCCAACAAAGATATCATTTATTGTTATGCTTTTTCTCCAAATTAACTTCATAACGTAGTCAAGTGTTTAAAATAACCTTTTGCGATCATACGTGGCTTCATATCACAGAATGAGGCAGAAATCATACTATTTTATAGTATTACAAAGGCTATGTCGATTAGCATTGCATTATAAATATACTTTATCCTTATAAAAATACCCAAGATTGCTTAAAGAACACAGACAAACCATATATTGTATCATTCGTATGTTTATTGTCTTCAAGTTTCCTCAGTTAAAATTCCTCTATCCGTGTTTTATTCAGCTACAGCGATAACTGGATTAGAGATTCCTGAAGCGTCGTCAGTACTATTACTTCTGCTATAAAACACATGAGGCGTTTCTGCGCAAGGGCGCCCTCCGGCTTCCGAATTACAAAGAGCTTTATTGCCTAGTGTGTTTCACACACAAAGAATTTGTCGAATTTAGGAGCTTCCAGTACAGAAAGTACAAACAATTTAATTCACATTCCAGTGAATTAAACAGTGTACTTAGTAATGCTCACAACACCCTATTTTGGGTAAAAATAGGAAAGATAATACTTTTCTCTAAAGAAACAGGATTTCCCTGAAATATCATCATTGATATCGTTATCGCAATAAATACCAGAAATTATCGTGATAAATTTTTAAGCCCATATCGCCCATCCCTACTGGGACGGCCATGGCAGAAGCTTCATTTTGTTCTCAGTGACACATTTTTGTGTTTGTTTTGGATCATTGTCCTGATGGAATATCTAAACACGGCCCATTATAAGATTTCTAACAGTGGCAGTCAGGTTTAAATTTTTTTTTTTATCTCTTAGTATTTGATAGAATCCATGATGCCATGTATTTAAACGAGATGTCCAGGATCTCTGGCAGAAAAATAGGCCCAGAACATTAAAGATCCAGCAATTTAAATGTGGGCATGGGGTACTTTTTATCCCTGTTTGCACCTATCTTGTATCTATGTAACATCTTTAGTTGATTGAAACTTCTTAATTATTGCCCTGATGGTGGAAATGGGGATTTTCAATGCTTTAGCTCTTACAGCCACTTTCTATTTTGTGAAGCTCAGCAAACTTGTTCTGCACATCCGAACTGTATTCTTTGGTTTTAGTCCTTGTTATGGACAATTAAGGGAATTTGGCCTTTATGTTCCTTATATTTATAATCCTGTGCAACAGGAAGTCGTAACTGGACAATTTCATGTTCCTAGTCACCCTGGTGTGCTAAAAAAAAATGGGAATATACTTCAGAGATATTTTACTCATAAGAATTTCTAGGGGTGCCAATAATTGTGGCCAGTGTGAACTGGAGAAAAACATTTATTTCATAATGAGATTTTCTCCTCACTTTCCATTGTTTTACTTCATTTATTTATAATAATAAAAATAATAATATATAACACTATTAATAATTGTAATTTTATATATATATATATATATATATATATATATATATATATATATATATATATATATATATATTTTTTTTTTTTTTTTTTTTTTTTTTGTACAATAATAAAAATAAATAAATAAATAAGTGCCATGAAAAAATACATAAATATTCATACAAAAAGTAAAATATTGTTTTATAGAAAATATTATTATTGTTATTATTATTATTATTATTGTTATCATAAGATGCTATCTATATTTAAAGAAAAAGGTGGATGGTGAAAATGACATTTTTAATCAAATTTAATACATACTATGAAGATATGGGAATTTGGATACAACCCATTGTTCCAAAAAAAAATTTATAATATATAATAAATATATATTATATTGCATTTATTGTTTAACTGATAATATTAAAATACATATTTAAACAAATATTAAATATTATATATTATATAAAATATTTTGTAAAATATTTGATTAAATGCCATAGGCAAGCATTATATATAATGGCAAAAATTATATATAAAGGCAAATTTTATATCTATAATAAATTAAATATTAATATAAAAGGCTAATATAATAATATTTGTGTAAAATATGAATGTTTTCTAGAAAATAGTTAATAATAATAATTATTATATTTATAATTTAATTACATTTATATTCATAAATATATCTAAAGGAAAAGGTGGATGGCCAAAAAGTACGTTTTTAATCAAATTTAGTACATATGAAGGTATGGGAATTTGGATACAATCCATTGTTCCATTAAAAAATAATAAACAATAAAAAAAAATGAACCAAATATTAGTTTGCAGTTACTGATTAACTTATATTTCTGATGAATATACTTTATATTAAATATCAAAATACATATTTTGAAAAATGTTAAATATTAATATATTATATAAAATATTTAAGTGCCAAAGGCAACATTTAAATATTGATATTAAATATTAAAATATTCGTTTTTATAAAATATTGACATCTGAGAAGCAAGTTCTTCATCAAATTCAGTACATAATATGAAGGCTTTCACTTAACAGCAGCATGGTGTCTTTAAACATCTGAGTGTGCTGTTTTAAACATCTCTGGGTGCCATTAATATGCGGCTGAAAACCAGGAGGGAGCCAATATTGTGAGTTTTCCTCAATTCAATTAAAGACACCAATTCATATCACCAAACACCCCATTGAGAAGACAGATGAGCCCTTCTATTGAGTCAGACCCCAGTCTATTTGGAGCAAGGAGATCAGCAGGCTCTCTGAGCCTCTTTAAACTCATTTATAGTACTGACAACCTTTATTGATATCCCCTCACAGCTGACCAGAATAGACTATATCTGTTGACGACGATGCGCAGCTTAACGGCGTCATTGTTAACAGCGTTGCCGTAATCCGAAGCAATTATATTTCAGCAAGGATGAAAGTAAAGTGTCTTATGGTGACGCGAGAAACGAACGAGGTAAAGAGTCCAACAAACTTGAATGAAGAGTCAAACGATACTCTGTTAATGGATCAGAAGCGCCGGGCCTACGGCACTTCCTGCGTTTCATCACGTGGCGTGTTTTGTGATCTACTTGCAGACGTTGATTTGAAACCGCAGTGACATCGATGACCACGAGCGAGTTTGCGAATTTAGCGGCGAGGTGGTACGTTGGATTTGTGTCAGAAAGCAGCCGCATGTCATGATGGGACTTGACACGGGGCCTGAAGGAAGGAGGAGGAAAATTGCTCTACTTTATTTTGCGGAGAAGCGCTTAAGCTTTTGACCTCATCATTTGTTTGAACGCTCCATGCGATCGATCAGAATGAAAACTCCCACGCAGCGGATAAAGTATTCAGTCTGAAACATCAATGAATGTCAGGAATTGCTTCATAGAGGTGTTTTGTCTAACTTTGAGGATCACACAGACGGTCGCGCTACGTGGGGCGAATATAATAATAATTAATTTACCGAGTGAATCACCGGCGTAGATTTGAGTGGATTAGAGACTAGGTGCTTTGAGGAGCCCGAAATAGAACCAAGATGTCTGCCGCCTTCTTCATCTGTCAGCTTTATCGTAGATGGATGCAGTCATTATCCATAATAACGTTATTCTTGGGATGAATCCACTCTTCTTGTTAACCGTCAGCCTTTTTCCCCTGAGCCTTCCCCATCCCACATATCATAAATGTAATGGCACTTTCCACAAATAGGGTGCAAATTGGTGCCCCATTACTTTTTTTTTTTTAAAGCATTACAGGCAAAAATTCCATGCTTTTATTTTAAGAACTACTGGAAATGATAAGCATGAAATGTTAAACACATCAAACATCTGTATTCCTCCTTTGGCCTCTCTGGATTTCTTGATTTTTAAAAAAAAAAAAATTTAATGTATCCAGCAACTAAAATCACAACAATGTCCTAATTTTGACCCAATTTGTTGAATTTTCATTCATTGTAATGTTTTACTTTATTTTATATAAAATAATAAAACAAAACAGCTCATACACTGTGTACACACAATTTTTAAGCTTTTTTTTTTTAAGATTTATGCTTTTTGAATTAATAGTAAAATTCCATAAAATTGACTTAAACAATCCTTACGTATTTTAATTAAATAGTTAATTAAGTATTGTTCAGTTATTCAGTTTAAATACGAAAGGATTATTCAATTCAGTTTGATGAAATTTTACTATTAATTAAATTACGTAAATCTTAAACCTTTTTTTTTTTTGAGTGTAGGATTTACTCTTTTTTTAAACAATCTTCACTCAAAAATTGCTAAAATTCCTAAAAACCCTATACTATTTTTTCAGTGTATGAGTTGTTTATTATATATAAAATAAAATACTACAATGAATTGAATATCAAATCAACATATTAGGTCATTTTGACAGTATTTATTTTATATAAAAAGAATAGAACATAAAACAGCTCATAAACTGAAAGAAAATGTGTAGGATTTACTTTGACACAATGTTTCACTCGAAAATTGCAAAAATCCTACTAAAATTCTAAATATAACACTAATTTTTAGGTGTTTAAGTGTTTTTTTTTTTTTTGTTCTATTCTTTTTTTATATAAAAAGAAATGCTACAATGAATTGAATATCAAATCAACATATTAGGTCATTTTAAGCTAACTTATTACATTTGAAATAATTGTAGAATTTTACTTTATTTTATATAAAAGAATAGAATATTAAACAACTCATACACTGAAAAAAAATTGTGCAGAATTTACTTTAAAACAATTTTTACTCAAAAATTGATAAAATCCTACTAAAATTCTAAATCCTATACTATTTTTTTCAGTGTAGAGCTGTTTTTGTGTTCTATTCTTTTTATATAAAGTAAAATACTATAATGAACTGAATATCAATTCAACATATTAGGTCATTTTGACCTAACTTATTGAATTTTAATTCACTGAAGTATTTTATTTTATATAAAAGAATAGAACATAAAACAGCTCATATACTGGAAAAAAGTGCAGGAATTACTTTAAAATAATTTTCATTCTAAAATTGCTAAAATCCTACTAAAATTCTAAATCCTGTACTGATTTTTTATTGTATGAGCTGTTTTTGTGTTCTATTCTTCTTACATAAAGTAAAATACTACAATGAATTAAATATATCAATTCAACATATTAGGTCATTTTGACCTAACTTATTGAATTTTAATTTATTGTGGTATTTTACTTCATTTTATGTAAAAGGATAGAACATAAAAGAGCTCATAAACTGAAAAAATTCTTTGCAGGATTTGCTTTAAAACAATTTTCACTCAAAAATCACTAAAATCCTACTAAAATTCTAAATCCTATACTAAATTTTTCAGATTATTAGCTATTTTTTGTTGTATTCTTCTTAAATAACATAAAATACTAAATAAATTGAATACAATTCAACATATTAGGTCAAACTTTCTTTGTGATCTAACAATTTCTGAGTAAAAATTGTTTCAAAGTAAATCCTACACTTACTTTTTTCAGTGTATGAGCTGTTTTATGGTCTATTTTTAATATAAAATTAAATAAAATGTCACTGAATTTCATTTGAATTCACTGTAGTGTTTTACTTTATGTAAAAACAAATAAAACATAAAACAGCTCATAGACTGAAAAAAAATGATTTTTAATTTTCATTAAAAACTGCTAGAATAATTCACAAATAATTACTAAGAAATTATGAAATACTGATATATTATTTTTTTTAAAAATAAATAAATAAATAAAATAAAATAAATAAATAAATATATTTTTAAAGTGAGATTAACTGCCAGCATTCTCAGAAGGTTATGCACACCCTTTTTTACTGATAAAAAAGAAAAAGCGATATCAAACCATGTTTTGTATCCTCTTCATTGAAGTGCCTTATAATTACTTCTATTTATGCATGTTTTTTGGTATGAAAATGTTCAAATGTTTAAAGCCATTTCAAATATTATTTTTTTAATTTATTTATTTATTTATTTTTTTTACTGAAACCCATGACTAGATGAAAGGACACAGCAACAACACAGAATTTCCATTCAAATCTTTCGGGAAATATATAACCCCTATTCCTTCACACATGTTAGCATGTATTGTTTAGAAGCTGATTGGGACGCCGTCTGATTGGCATTCTGAAAGCAGGTGTGAAGGGGCTCGAGCCAAGTGTTCCATCTCCCAGCCTCCCTCATGGCCAGAGCAGAGCGAGGGGGGAGGACAGCACTTGACAGCAGTGACTGCGAGAGTGACGTGGTCCTGCCGCTGCGCATCTGTAATCACCGGGACCCAAAGCTCTGTCTGTGCTGTCTGGATAAGTGACACCCGCTAGAACATTGCCCCAAGTTCACCACGCCTGTGCGCCTGTGGCTGCAACAACTGAACAACCTGTGCTTTACTCTTATGTATTTGATCAATTTCAAGGAGGGAACAACCTGGAATGTGACCAAGGAATTGATTACTGCAGTCACACCACTTTAAAATGCATCTTTGGTCATTAGAGATGAATATACAATTAAGCAAAGATCAAGAATGCAACCAAATATTGAAAATCAATCAGTAAAAAATCCGATATTGGTCAAACATGCTGTTTTAAAAAGATAGTTCACCCAAAAAAAGGAAAATTCTGTCATTAATTACTCACTCGTGTGTCATTTCAAACCTGTAAGATCTTTGTTCATCTTTGAAACATAAATTAAGATAATTTGGAAGAAATCCAAAAGCTTTCTGACTCTGCAATGCAACCGAAATGTTCAAGAACCATAAAGATAGCAGGGACATCGTTAAAATAGGCCATGTGACATCAGTGGTTCAACTGTAATGTTATGAAGCTACAAAAATACCTTTTGTGCGCAAAGAAAACAAAAATAACGACTTTATTCAACTATTTCACGCATAGGTTGTGATACTTTCGTAAACGTGCGTCGAAGACTGAGAAGAATTGTTGAATAAAGTGTATTTTTGTTTACACACAAAATGTATTTTTATAGCTTCATAACATTACGGTTGATGATGAGCGAAGATGAACAAAGGTTATACGGGTTTGGAACGACGCAAGGGTGAGTAATTAATGACAGAATTTTAATTTTTGGGTGAACTATTCCTTTAAGTAAAGATTACAGATTAATAAACAAATAAAAAACAAATAAAGCATAAAGTTGTGTAATTTGAACTGAATCAGTGTACGAATTATGCATTATCTTAAAGGGCGGTGACTTTTTTCTGTCAATAATTTGAATTTGTCAGTTGACGTTCGGCGCAATTTACAAACAAACAAGGCTAATTTCGCGCCCTCAGCTAACCGTCAACTGAAAGACAATTTAAACAAAACACAAAAGTGTTTAGTGATATAATCATGATATGCAATCTATAAAAAGTGATAAACTGTAACAATACTCATGTTTTGTCGATGTAGGATCCTGTGGCGATCTTAACGGGAAGCGTTCGAGTTGTCAAGGTTAGCCTAATTCTTAGAATGAACGGGACTTCTGTTCGCGAACGTCTTTTTGGCGCATTTTATCTTGAAATCTAACTTTTAGAGAACTTTTTAATACGTACTTTTAAGCTTCTCACATCAAACTTTTGTTTTGACTTCCTTTGAGAGTATTCAGGTCGTAATCGCCTCATAATTCGCGCTATGCGTTCTATATTTTTAAAGACATAAACCTTGCAAATATTTAGAAGAGAGCGTTATAAATATCCCAAAAAGATGGGGGAAGATCAATATAGAGGATCCTAAAATACCCCTGGTTTTGTGTGCATCTTCTTTCACACACACACATCCACACTGAAGGACGCACACATACACACACCTCGATGACTCATTCAAACCGAAAACTGTTCACTTACGTTCATTCAAGTCAACTCTCTCTCCCCTCTGCGCAGACGCAAGCTACTAAATGCGTGACACTTGTCGCTGACCGTGCCTATATAAAAGCAAACTCCAGCCTTCCTTTGAAGAAGTCCTAAAAGTAATAACTTGCTAGGCAACAACTGGAAGACAGACGCACCTCGCAAAGTTCAAAAACCACCATCCAAGGATATACCAATTACGCACAGGTACGCAACATCTCATCTGGAATAAGATTGTGAGGTAGCCTAGTAAACGTTAGGTAATAACATCTTACAGTGGTAATCTTTATTGTAGTTAGTTTGTATTGCTGTGGATGCGTCCTCGTGTTTTGCGCACAATGAGGCACCGAGCTATCCAACTTTTAAGCCCAAGTGGACTTAGAAAATATACACTTGAGCAATGCAATTAATGTGCAGAAAGTGCGCTTTAAACAAATTGCATCTGTCAGGATTTAAGCTTCGTCCCAGAGTGCGCAAAACAGTTGCTGAGAAGTTGAAATCGTGCGCATAATTGACTCACTTCTCCCGCAGATTCTCCTCGTCACTTTTTGACATGAAGCTCAATTTTCTCGTCACCACCGTGGCTCTGCTCGTTGCCTTTCCACCACCGTATGAATGTAGAGCCATCGACAGCAGCTCCAACCAGCCAGCCACGGACCCCGATGGAGAGCGACAGTCCCCGCCGGTTTTGGCACGCTTAGGGGAGGAGTACTTCATCCGGCTCGGTAACAGAAACCAGAATTCCCCCCGCTCCCCAACCGACAGCTTTCCCGAGACATCCCAGTATTCCAAAAGAGCACTGCAGCTCCAGTTAACGCAGCGTCTGCTGGAGGGGAAAGTTGGAAACATCGGCCGCTTGGATGGCAATTACGCGCTCCGGGCGCTCGACTCAGTGGAGAGAGAGCGCAGGTCGGAAGAGCCGCCGATTTCCCTGGATCTGACCTTTCATCTGCTACGAGAAGTACTGGAGATGGCCAGAGCCGAACAAATGGCCCAGCAAGCTCACAGCAACCGCAAAATGATGGAAATATTCGGGAAGTAACCATCAGCAAACCCATCAGCCAAAGATATTTTTACATTTAGCACAAACATGAATATTCTGTACCATAGTGCTGCTTTTCCATCATGATCTATTTATACCGGTGACTTATTTATTTGTAGATATTTCAATGAAGGCGATTAGAGTACAGTAGGTGTATATGAAGCGCAAAACTGTCATCACTCTCCATCAATGTTATTGTATAAGTGATCATTCAGAACTGTAGATGAAGAAAACGTTTGAGTTTCTTTAAAAAAAAAAAAAAAAAAAAACCAACAGATAATATTTTCCAGTACTGTATTATTTTATCTGACAGACTTGAGTTTCATTGTAACATACAGTACATTGTTTAAGTTTGTTAATAAACTAATGAGCAACCATTAATTTTTGTTGTGCAAGAGAATGTCTTATATTTATATTTTTCAATAAAACTTTGAAAGCCAGTTTGACACCTCTTGTCTAGATTATTGACAGTGATTAAATAATTAAAAACATCTCCTATATTGAAAAATTGTATTTACACATTGTGTGTATAACTCTAAGGATCAATAAATGAGGGTCATCCAGAGATGGTTGACTGGTTTAACCAGGGGTAGAACTATTTTTTTATATTAAATATTTAATCTACAATTTATTGATTTCAACTAAAAAGGGTAAACATGATCTTTTTACCACCTACCTTAAGAAAATGAGCTCTGGAACAATCAAACACATATAAGGTACCTCAGAGTATATTGCAAATATACACTGAATAATTAAATCAATACACCTTTGCTAACACTCAATGACACAAATGCAATTTTTCAAAAAAATTCTTTCTGGACTTGGCAGCATGTGCATATTCTTTGGGCAAAATGTTAGTGTAAAAAAAAAAAAGAAAACCTGAGTAGATATGACCATTATGACAAAGGCAACTGATTATCAAATGCAAACACTGGTGCTGACTGAAACGTTTCACACCAAACCAAACAACTGATGTGTGGTGACTCATTCTACAGCAACTGGAGATCCTGGGTGTAGTTTCACTGAACCGTGTCCTAAACTGAATGGGCGAAGCCCATCTAAATCCGATCGATAACTCAAATGTGAACTAACAAGGCACTCAGAACCTTATGTTTTTTTACGCAGCACCACAGACTGCATCTCACTTTCACTAGGATTCATTCACTGCAACACATGTGTTGTTTTGGGGTTGTGCTCCCTGGACCTCATTAAGTTGGTTGTAGCCGTTCTCTGTGTGAAGCCAGCCACAGAAGCACATCCTGTCACTGATCACCCTCCACTGGGCCAGAATATATGGATTACGCAATGTCCTGGCATCGTTATTTCGGCTCGACCACCGAGATGTGCGAACAACACTTGTTTACTCTTCGCCTACAAGACCAGGGGAAGACAACCCTGTGAGCAAAGAGTTGTGACGATTACTTCCACGAATGTTTCTTCATGTAGATTAGGCATCTACTGTATATGTGAAACTGAATCTGTTACAAATGCTTTCACTACATGAGGGTAACCTCTTATTTTGACGTCGATGTTTATAAATATGAAATCCAGAGAACATTAAAGGCGAATCATATCATTCATAACTCAAATACCACTGCCGTGCCAACTGCAATGAAAATACCACGCGAACACTCCCTACGCAGTAAACAACACCACAAATCTTGGAAGGGTTTCTTAAGTCATCTACATTTATATTTAGTCATCCAGTGAGTTACTCAAACAGAAACCTGAAAGTCACTGGTAAAATAGTCTGTAGGTGTCCATATTGTTGTAAAAGGGACGCTGGACAATATTTGTGTTGGGATGTGCACTTTGTGAAGTTAGGATGATGTGGCGGGTCTGCGTGTGCTCAGGGGTTGTGGGGGAAGAAGGGGCGGAAGGGCTTCGTTCAGTGAGTCCACCTCTCCCGAGGCTGCTTGCCCAGGCCGGCTGGCTGTGTCGGCACCCACCTCATCCTCGTCATCCTCCTCTTCTTCGTCATCTGCAAACAATGAGAGTTTAAAGGAATAGTTCACCTGGAAATGTAAAAGTGCTGAAAATGTACTCACCCTCAGGGTGAACTCTTGTAAATGAGTTTGTTTTTTCATCAGAACAGATTTGGAGAAATTTAACATCACTTGCTCACCAATGGATGCTCTGTCAGAATGAGAGTTCAAACAGGTGATAAAATAATCCACAAGTAATGACTCTAGTCCATCAATTTACATCTTGAAGCAAAAAGCTGCAAGTTAAAAGTTAAAAACATCTCAATGATGGATTTGTTTCTTGCAAACATGCAGCTTTTCACTTTATAAGATGTTAACTGATGGGCTGGATTACTTGTGGATTATTGTGATGTTCTTATCAGATAATTGGACTCTCATTCTGACGGCACCCATTCACTGCAGAGGATCCATTGGTGAGCAAGTGATGTAATGCTAAATTTCTCCAAGTCTGTTCTGATGAAGAACAGGGTTCGTACAGATACTGTGAAATGAAATTGCACAATCTAATAACCTATCTCTTTTCTTTCAAATTCTAAAAAAAGATAAATAGATAAATAAAAACATACTAATAAAACAAAATGACAATAATAAAGTGAAGCACATGCAAAGTATTACAAAGTATTTTACTATAGTAAAACCACAGGTAATTTTTTAAAGGGATTTTTACTTGTGTATTCTTTCTTCTTTTGTTTTTATAACTGTACTGCCTTTGACGTTTTCTACGGTTTAAGAAAAAAAAACTGCTTCGAAATCCTGGAAAACAAATGAGTCACCATACGCTCTCCGAAGTCCCGAACTGAATCAAATGATTAACGAATCCGCACAAAAGTCCCAATCTGAATCCAATGATTCACGATCCATGCTCTGAAGTCCCGATCTGAATAATGATTCACGAACCATCATTTCAGATCAGGACTATTTAGATAGGGACTTCAAATCGTGAATCATTAGATTTGAATCATTCAATTCACGGAATGATTCATGAACCCATTCCGATCAAATTATTCGCGATACGCGAAGTTCCAGTCTAAGTCAAATGATTTGCGAACCCGTTCTGAAGTCCGAATCTAAATCAAATCATTTGCACTCCACACTCCGAAGATCTGATCTAAACCAGATGATTCATGATCCACGGTCTGAAGTCCCGATCTGAATCCGCACAGAAGTCCCAATCTGAATCAAATGATTCACAATGCACGCTCTGAAGTCCCGATCTGAATAATGATTCACAAACCATCATTTCAGATCAGGACTCGGAACGTGGAGTGTAAATCATTCGACTTAGATTGGAAATGCACATATTGCTAATCATTTGATTTAGATAGGGACTTTAAATCGTGAATCAATAGATTTGAAACATTCAATTCGCGAAATGATTCACAAACCCATTCCGATCTAAATCAAATGATTCGCGATACACGGTTGAAAATCCTGATCTAAGTCAAATGATTCACGAACCCACTCTGAAGTCCGAATCTAAATCAAATGATTCACGCTCCGTGCTCTGAAATCCCAATCTGAATAATGATTCGCGAACCATCATTTCAGATCAGGACTCGGAGTGCGAATCATTTGACTTAGATCTGAACTTTGCTAACCGCTAATCATTTGATTTAGGTAGATACTTCAAATTGCATTCAATCTGAATCATTCAATTTCTGAAATGATTCACGAACCTATTCCGATCTAAATCAAATGATTTTTGATACTCACTCTGAAGTCCCATTCTAAATCAAATGATTTGCGATAAGTGGTTTGAAGTCCCAATCTAAGTCAAATAATTCATGAACCCGCTCTGAAGTTCCGATCTAAATCAAATGATTCACGATCAACGCTCCGAAGTCCCGATCTGAATAATGATTCATGAACCATCATTTCAGATCAGGACTCGGAGCGCAAATCATTTGTCCTAGATTGGAACTTTGCGTATCGCTAATCATTTGATTTAGATAGGGACCTCAAATCGTGAATCATTAGATTTGAATCATTCAATTCACGAAATGATTCATGAACCCATTCCGATCAAATTATTCACGATACGCGAAGTTCCAGTCTAAGTCAAATGATTCACAAACCCGCTCTGAAGTCTGAATCTAAATCAAATGATTTGCACTCCACACTCCGAAGATCTGATCTAAATCAAATGATTCATGATCCATGCTCTGAAGTCCCAATCTAAATCAAATGATTCACACTCTGATTCGCAAACCATTATTTCAGATCGGGACTCTTTCAATTCGCGAAATGATTCACAAACCCATTCAAATCTAAATAAAATGATTCATGATCCATGCTCTAAAGTCCCGATCTAAATCAAATTATCCATGATTCACACTCTGATTCGCAAACCATCATTTCAGATCGGGACTCATTCAATTTGCAAAATGATTCACAAACCCATTCCAATCTAAATCAAATGATTCATGATCCATGCTCTGAAGTCCTGATCTAAATCGAATGATTTGCAATACGCGGTGAAGTTCCGATCTGAATAATGATTCATGAACCATTATTTCAGACCAGGACTCTGAGCTCTGATCAGGACTCAGAGCTCTGAACTTTTAAATAGGGCCTTCAAATCACAAATCATTAGATTTAGATCCTGATCTAAATCAAATGATTCACATTATGCCATTTAAAGTCCCAATCTAAATCAAATGATTCACTATACACGGTTTGAAAACCCGATCTGAAACAAACGATTCCTGATATGCGATCTGATTTGAGTGCTTGAAAACAGTGAATCATTTTTACGACACCCTTTCACCCATCACTCTGTGCTTTTTAAAATCATTACGAGCAAAGTTGAAATTCAAAAATGAATTTTAATTTGATCTGGCTTCTGCTAGTGAATCGCTTAAAATGAATGATCAAAGTCGCGAGTTTGAATCAATCGAAGTGGTTCCAGCGTAAATGACTCAATTGATTTGGTTCATCTGTTCCTCTTTTCACATCTTCAGTGAAAGTGTTTGGAGTGTACTGGATCTCATGAGGGTGAGTAAACTTTTAGCAAATTTTCATCTTTAGGTGAACTATTCCCTCAACCCCTAAAATAGAAAAGTTGCATTTTCTCGACTCAATCTGAACATGAAGATACCATCAGCCTCATACTGATCATATACAATATTGACACTTTTGAGCATCACATTTCTGGTGGAGTTTAGAAAACTGATTGACAAATCTGATTAATATACTGAAAAGCGAGGCTGGCTTTTGAATTTCAAAACATGCTTTTGAATAGCAGATGAAAACTTTATTTTCATAATCAATTCAACAAACTAACTTGATTTAAACCCACACGTGCTGATAGTCGAAGCTGAATCAGGTTAATGAGCATTTCAGGTGGGCCGTACCTCTGGCGAAGTCAATATTGCGTAGGGCCCTGCCCTGTCTTTTGAAGCTCACAGAGTAATGATCCATGTTCTCATAGCCGCGCTTCACTCTCTCCAGGTGCGAGGTATTCGACGCCTCTGCAATTCTAGCAAACAAGAAATCAATTTGTGTGTTTGTTCAAAATACACATTAACGTTGCAGAAAGGATCAACACTTACTTTTGCAAGAGGGGTTTGGCATTCTGTATGACATGAGTGAGAGAAAAAGAGATTATATCACAACAAGATAGTATAAATATTATGTATACAATATATTGAATTTCTACAGGGTTCCCACAATTTTTGTTTATCAAATGTTTATGTCATTCACTGGCATGGATTTCCGTGACAGTCTTTTGATTACATGGATTTAAACTAATATACTCAATATTTTCATGCTGGTTTGCAGGCATGTTTTTCCCAAAGCATTTACAAAAAAATATCTAGACGATTAAATATTTAAGAGCAGAGCAAACTAGAAAATAGTAGTTTTACAAAAGGATTTCATTTTTCATTTCCACGACTCTCCACGCAGTTTTTTTTTTTAAACAAATAGGACTTATGTTTTTTTTTTTATAAGTAAAAAAAAAAAAGATTATATACATATATATATATATATATATATTTATTTACTTTTTTCTCATTTTTGTGTTAACCCTGTTTCTATAATCTATTGTAGGGGCATAAAGGACCTGTAAGAAAAGAGCCATCTCAGGTTCTTCCAACGTCTGGATTCCTGTCTCCATGATTTTGGTCATGGATTCCAGATGATCTCCATATTTCCTTGTAAGGCCACGTATGTAATTCAGTTTCTCCTCCTGTTCAGCATTTACTTTCAGGTTCATCTCTCTCTTCCTGTCCTCCAGGATAGCGTACAAATGGTCAAACTTTTCACACACCTTGGATTTTTGTCTCCTGCCATTTTCCTGTAAATATTGAATACATGTAAATATAATATAAATTAAAATACATACTGTACAGTATGCAACAGATCAAAATATCTTTATATTATATACACTACTGTTTTTACAAGAAATTAATGTTTAATCAGCAAGAATACATCAAATTGATCTGAAGTGACAATAAGGACATGTTACTTGTTACACAATTTCAAATAAATCTGTTCTTATGAATTTTCTATTCTAATTAAACAATTCTGAAGAAAATGTATCACCGATTCCAGAACAATATTAAGCAGCAACTGTTTTCAACATTAATAATAATAATAAATGTTTCTTAAGATGCAAATCAGCATATTTGATTTCTTACGGATCATGAGACACTGAAGACTGGAGTAATGACTGCTAAAAATTCAGCTTTGCATCACAGGAATAAGTTACATTTTAAAATATATGAAAATAGAAAACAGTTATTTTAAACCATAATATTTCACAATATAACTGCTTTTACTAAAGTGTTGATCACATAAATGCAGCCTGGGTGAGCATAAGGGACTTCTTTGTTAAAAAATAAAAACATATTACAGACTCCACACTTTTATAGCACAGCTATATAGCATGTAATAGGGCTGGGTAAAAAATATTGATGTCTTAATTGTAATCAATTCTCAATTTTGTGAAACAATATTGATTATTAAATCCCAAGAATTTATCAGTCTGCCTTGTTTGTAGTTAATGAACGGAACATTCTAGCACACCTCCCATCCAATAAATCACGATAAGCTTTGTGCTTTGTTACTTTTGATATGAAACAATGTCTCAGATTTCAAATTCTGTCCATTTTATTACAGTATTCAAACAATAAAAGGCGTTTTGGCGCTGTTTAATGTGGAGTGACAGATCGCTGTAGCCCCTCAGTTCAGGAGAAGCAGAAGTGAAACATACATGAATGTATGAACATCTCCTCCGCTTTAAAGCCAGTTTCAGCACAAAATAAACACGAATGAACATCTGAAGGTAAGAGAGAGTACAACTTAACGAAATCCGTATCCTGCCTCATATCGCTCATTCAATTGTGGAAAGATGTCAATAAACAGCTTGTAAACAATGTCACGTAATGTCACATTTACCTTTGTGATACCCTGCTTTTAAAAACGGTATGAATCTGCATTATGCTAGTACCCGTACGTAAAGAATGCATTTTGACAAGAGCCGTAATTCCTAAGTTAAAATATGGACGGAATTGCGGGATCCAGTCATGAAAACAGAATTTTGCATGTGCCCACTGGGCACAGTTTTCTTGATTCCAACAGGGTGGCGATTGCGCTGATGGCTTGGGCCCGTCATCGTTACTTGCAGCTATATTGTTTTATTGAATTTGTTCTTTAGTTTGTTACTTGCATCTATGTTCTTGTTATTAATAACAAAAATAAACTTTTCCTGTTGTTCTAAGTTTTTGTCGTAGTATCGGTTCCCTAGTAGTATTTTAGTCAGGTATTGTATCAAAGTCAAAATTTTGGTATCGTGACAACATTATTAGTCAGGTAGAAAAAATTTACTTTAAAGGGAATTTGGCTGAATATATGCATCATATAACATATTTATCATATTTTTACTGCTCTTCAATTTTTAATTTAAGTTGAAATAAATTCATCAAGGTTTTATGAGAGCCAGCATAAATGTTTATATTTTAAAAAAACAAATTGGAGTAGAAATAGGTAATTATATGTAAACATGTAAAAAAAAAAATCTGTAATTGTAACTTGATTATTATGAAAACTTAATTGTGTAATTTAAGCATTTGTATACAAATTAGTCCATTTTAACATTCAATATTATAGTAATGTAATACCAATTAACTCTCATGTATATTTACAGTATACAGTATTACTTGAGAGATTTTTTTCCTTAAGAAATTTGGTGTGTACTGTCTCCGAATCACAAGCTTGTGATCAGAATTGAATCGAATCATGAAATTTGTGTCAAAACCATGCTGGTGTATAATCATATAATTTTTACTAAAGAATGCCACTTTTTAGGCTGCTATTGGGCGACTGGAGCACAATCATAATGTTTGATGTACTATGGACCACCAAAGTTCAAATTAAGATTTAAAATGTACTCTAAAAATCAATGGTTTGACTACCTGTTTCTTTCCTTCAACCATACCTAACCCTCAACCTTGCTCACAATGACTTTCTGTCAGAGAAGCCATATGCTCGACAGAGACGGCTCATTTCTGCTTGCTTGTCAATCATGAAGCCTCTGTGAATGCAACTGTGAGGTCTGGAGAGAATCCAGCTTCCTGCCTGCCTGGCTCATCGATGCCAGAGCGTGTGTATCTTTTGTCAGAGGAAGCGTTCTTACGTTCCTCATCAATAATCCTGCTCTTGTGCCAGGCTTTGGGGAGGGAGAAGCCCCCACACAGGGTAACTAACCTCTATGGTTCCGCAGGTCTCCTCCAACTGACTGATGATGCCTTGGATTCTGTCATTATTGCCCACCATCATTGCTATTCTATCCGAGAGCTCTGTCTGGAGATGAGGACGTGCGTAAGCATATTAACACACAACTGTAAAAATATATGCTGCGCATACACACTGACGCAAACTCTGGCGTACTTATGCAGACAAATATAAATATTAATATGCCTCAAAAGCGTGAGAGTTTTTACCTTTTGCGTCTGGTAAATACTGTTAAGAGGGGCCACTTCACAGTCCTTATGAGAGCCGAACACTTTACACATAGAACAAGTGGGAACGCCGCAGGTCAGGCAGTAAATGTTGATTTTCTCATCCTCATGGACTTCACACATCGGCTGGTCAACCTTCCTTTCCGGAGAAGGTCTGCTGCTTTGGAAAATAACAGATCTATGAGTATCAAAGGGCGTAAACAATATAATAAACAGATTTTGAGGTTCGAAACCTTTCGGCTTTTGCCTCAGATGTGGACAGGACTTCAAATTAATGCTTAATGAAATCACTACAGAGTTCACGAGGCCATATTGAGGGGTTGTGATGTGTGTCAGTACGCTTAGGAGACTCAACACTGACTGGTGGAACTAAAAATAAGTTTGCTGCCAGCTGACCGTCATCCTTAGCCTGCTGACCTGTCTGAGTCACAGGTCTTGGGAGCCACATGGACGCTGGGGAATCTGTCTACTGCAGTGCAAAACACAGACTGATTTATAGAGCCTTAAAACATGAACCTCTCATTCAAAAGCTTTTTTTGAGTTCATAAAGTGAAACGCTTAAGTGGGATGCAAAGTGACAGGGCGGTGGAGAACTTAATCGTTCAGCCTTGGGGAATTTCATTCTTAAAAGCATGTCTGCATTTTTTTTTTTTTTTTTTTGAAAGGAAAAAAAGGTTTCTTCATGCACTTTACTAAAAGGCCGAAGGCTTATTACCTCTACAATAGCGGTAACTATGGAAGCCCATTTCCAACACATTAGAAAAAAAGCATGCTTTGGTAATCATAATCATAATATAATTATAATTTGTAAATAATTTTGGCACTTTGTTGTCATGATGATAAAATTTCATCTCTTAATTTTGACTTGGTATGTCATAATTTTGACTTTTATGTTAATTTTGACTTTTATGTCAATTTTGGAAGCCATTTCTACCACATGGGAAAAAGAATCATGCTTCAGTAAATCATAATTAGCACCTCAAAAGTTTAAAAAAAATGTCATAGTTATTTGTGTCAAATTTCAACTTTGTATCTTACAATATGACTTTTTTTTAAGATTTACCAAAGCATGATTTTATTTTCTTATGTGGTAGAAATAGGCTTCTATCTGTAAATGATAATAATAGAAATCTTATTAGTTCAGAGATTAATGGATCAAATGTTTTGAGTCTACAGAGCTCCAGACTAAACAAAAAAATTAATAGGAAGTTATTGGGTCCTAAACAAAAGCATTTATAACCAATTATACATATATGCGACCCTGGACCACTAAACCAGTCTTAAGTAGCACAGGTATATTTGTAGCAATAGCAAACAATATTGTATGGGTCAAAATTATAGATTTTTCTTTTATGCCAAAAATCATTAGGATATTAAGTAAAGATCATGTTCCATGAAGATATTTTGTAAAGCTCCTACCATAAATACATCAAAACTTAATTTTTGATTAATAATATGTATTGCTAAGAACTTCATTTGAACAACTTTAAAGATTTTCTCAATATTTAGATTTTTTTTTGCACCCTCAGATTCCAGATTTTCAAATAGTTGTATCTCCAAATATTGTCCTATCCTAACAAACCACACATCAATGAAAAGCTTATTTATTCAGCTTTTATTCACCATATATTTCACATATAAAGTGTTCTAAAATGAAAGGGGGAAAATCCTCAATGTGTGTTTTTTTTTTTTAATCAAAGGTTAATGTCATATTTCTTGGATAAATAAACATTAAAGCCAATTAAAAAGTCAAATATAAATCTCATCAAGTGTTTTAAGCATTATACATTTATTCCAAAATAATAATGCAAGGCAATAACAATTTAAACTTTATGTTTTTTCAACTTTAACTTATATTCAGCTGTTCTCTTTAATAGTTAACTTTTAATTATTTTTTAATTTTTCAGATCATCAAGTCATCAAAGCTCAGTAAATATTGGTCACAGACATGTTGATTCACTTTAAACTTCAAGCTGATTACTCACTAAAAACTCCCACAGATCATGTTTTTAATGCAATTTTAAATATTATTTTAACGTAACGAAGTAATTATATCTAAATGTGTGAGTTGTTTACTTACTTTTCAAAATTAGTCTTCCCAATAACGCCATTAAATTGTTCATTCAGACTTATTCACGAACGCAGAACACGCCCGAACACAAGAGGCGGGATTTATGGCATGAACCAATCACAGCCGAATATAACCAGTCATGTCCAATCATATCGCGATGAAGGCATTGCCTCCTCTCACGCGATTCGTGAGACATTGGTGTACTCTATAACGAATCAGCCCGCTAAAATCGTTATGACTGACTCATGAAAAAGAACATATGAGTCAATAGTTAAACCCTGCCACCCTAAATTCCACCCTAAATTCTATGTGATACTAGTAAATTTAAATACTATTTAGGGTAGATAGGGTGGATAGTATGCACATTAGGACGCAGGCATAGAGTCGAACATGGCAATGTGTGTACAGGAAATGCGGTTGCCAATTTTGTGTCAGAACCGAGAACATTTTACTCGCACTCGGACTCTATATTTGTACATTTCTCTTTAACATTTTCATCTGTTTATCCAGAAATCATCGGCTCAAGACTTTTAAGGTAGGCTAGGCTATTACACAAGGGATCTTGTTAAACCACACGGACATCCTATTAGAGCCTCCCGAGGTGTTTCTCAACTCTAACCTGATGTACTCCTGTTTGTACATGTCAATTATGTTTTCCACCAGAAGGTTTCTCTGCAGACCGTAGACCCCATGGCGATCCAGCACAACTTCATGCCTGCAGGATGGACACCTGAAACGGCCACCTGACGTCACTGAGCCTCCTCTGGTGGGAAGGTATGGATTTGAGGACTGTGAAGTGTGGGACAGCAAACCATCTCATTTTTAGAGATTACTGAATGTTTGTTTACAAATATTCATATATTTTAGCATTCTGAGTACTGATACTTCCCAAATAGCCTATGTGTAATAGCCAATATTATAACTCCAGTAAAATAAAACGAGTATAAATTATCAAAACAATTTGTAAAAACCTCCACAGCACTATAAAACTATTTATCTGATTTATAAAAGAGGATACAAAAATATTTATGTGATAAAAGATGTTGACAAGAAAGAAACAATATTGAAACTGTACCTGAAAAATGTCATTAGCACATTTCCGGCAAAGATTGTGTTGACAAGGAAGAATCACAACCGGTTTCGTGAACATTTCCAGACAAATGGGACAAATAAGCTGCTTCTCCAAGCTGTCCATCCTGATTTGACGAGCTACGGCTTCACTGAAGATTGAGAAAATGAAATTGTCCCAGTTCTTGTACACGGGGTGAAATCAGGCCCTCTCCATTGCCCAACCGCCTGTCTGTACCCTCTATAATGAGGTTTGGCATTCCCTCACGCCAAGGCCCACTATCAGTGAGCGCTGTTTTTAGAAAGGCGCACGTCAGAGGTTGCAATGTTTACTTGCCCAAATATGAAAATGATACTGTTGACTCGATGTACATCTCTTAAACGCGATAAACACAGGAAATTAAAAAAAGAAATAAAAAAGACATTAATTAAATACATAATACGCTTTAATACATACGTAATAGAATACTATTTAAATACCATTTAAATTTTAGTACTGGAGTGCTGTGCCTGTTAGGAAATATAATGCGGACTCACCAAGCGCCAAGAAAATTTAAAAAAACAATAACGCAATAATATAAACTTTTTTTTAATATACGTGACAATTAATATGTTGGTATAATGCATGTAAAAAAATGTAAAAGACTTGCTGGAAACAATGATGGCCGCCGAAATAGAAAAAGCTGTGGAGAATGCGGGCATCGATCCCGCTACCTCTATAAATATCAGTCAATATAATGACATATCCAGGGCGCGATTTGTGGAAAAAAGCATGTGGGGATGGTGGGCGTGTTTTCAATACTACGGAAATTGCGTCAACGTGATGGTTCACTGTTTCGAATCGCTCCGATCGGATCGCGAATCATTTGATTCAGAACGGGACTTCAAAGACGACTCAGTCGCGCAGACCATGGGTTCGAATCCAGCCCGTCGAGGGTGACTTGTTTCACATGTGACTAAAAGTCCTCCATAACGCACAGGTATATAGCCCGAATGTTGTTGCAGGGGAAATTTGTCGCATACTGCCGGTTTTTGCGTCTTTTTCGCTTGCGTGCGTTGGCGCAAAGATTGGGCTCCTCCCTTGAACCCCCCATTTCTGTGGACAACAGGGGCGGCGCTAGGGGTGGGCTAAGGGGGCTGAATGTTTTCAATAAAGCCCCAAATGCTTATTACTATGCTCTGTAAGCGCCATCACTGGCTAAAGTGCTAAAAAATAAGTGAATAGAATCCTGCATGTTTAATTATACTTTAATTATACTTTATATCTATGTATCTATATCTATCTATCTATCTAGCTTTATATGTATATCTTTATCTATATATCTATATATTCGTATATTTCATAATAGTAATACAATACTCTGTAGTTTCATTGCATATGCAGATTTTTTTGTTATTGTTATAATTATTTTTTCATTGCCATATATCCCGTGGTCGAATTGCAAAAAAGTGCAGGTTGGATGGTGGGCCAGATGTTTTTATTTAACATATGTATAATATAATTTTATACATAGTATAATATGTTTTTTTTTGTTTTTTTTGTCGATAATTAAACGATATTTTGCTTTATGTGTGTTTTTTTGTGCTGGTATCTTGGCTGATTTAGGCCTACACTAAAACTGCCGGTAGGTGGCAGTACGTCCCTTTTAATAAACGAATCGCTGAATCATTCCGCCAAACGATTCTTTTAAAACGGCTGATTCAGGTAGAAACGAAGCAGGAGACCGCCTTTATGAATGGATTAGGCTCACTCGATTCATTCAAAAACATATAAATTCAGAAACGAATCACTGCTGTGTTGCTCTGTCATCTTTTCAAAAATGTTAAAAGTCGCGCTTGAACCATTTTTTCAGTTTGTGCGCAGCTTGTTGCAGTATTCTGACTAATTAATCGCTATTATTTAGTTCGTAAATTATCATACGTAGATAATTTTATTATATTTAATTTGTATGATAAGTTTTACACAACATAAATCTAAAGGGGATGGTGGTGTTGCAGAGGGGATGCTTTTTGTAATTTTTTTCAATTCGAGCCCTGCATATATCAATGCATCCGAAATGGTTCACTTTGCTGGCGTATCAGTAGGCTAATGTTGAACTTCCGGTTAACGTTACATTATTTTCGCTTGTCAGTTTTGTTATTATGAAACGATGTGTCGATAACTAGCGTGAGTTGAGGTTTGTGCTTTCTAATCAAATAGGAAGCAACTTTAATAGGGAAAGAAAGAACGTTATTATATAAGTATCACATTCAGTCTAGAAATTACACGTTGTCAAATTCGCGGCAAAACCCCACGGTGTTATTTTTCAGGAATCTACATGTGAGTAAGTTAGTTTTACGGTTCTTATTTGCAATATATGTATGTTCGCGTTTATTACATTGTAGTTACTATTGACGCATTGTTACCCTTTGAAAAACTCTAGATCGAACCGCAAAACATGTGTTCCTTCGATAGCTCAGTTGGTAGAGCGGAGGACTGTAGAGGAAACACTGAAATCCTTAGGTCGCTGGTTCGAATCCGGCTCGAAGGAAACTTGGTTTTTGCTTTTAGAAAGCGTCAGTCTGTTGTTGTTGTTGTTTTACACTCACAGTGAGTGGAGTTGAAGCATTAAATGTTTGTTTAAATGCAAGCAAAATGTATGAAAACAGGCCAGATGGCTTCTGTGAAATTTCTATTGCATGATTTTGTGAAACAAGCAAGATCCTATCTATATTCATGTAGTATGGAAGCTGTTTCTGCCACTGAAAGAAAAAGGTAATTTTGACTTTATCTCACAATTCTGACATTTTCCTCAGGATTATGTGACACAAACTCATAACTGCAAGTTATAAAGTCAGAATTGCGAGATATAAACTCCCAATTCTGACATTTGTTTCTTAGGATTGCAATATAACATCTGAGAACATAGCAGTCTTTTTTTCTCCTCAAAATTGGACTTTATAACTTACAATTGTAAGTTTATATCTCATAATTCAGAGAGAAAAAAAAGAATTGTGAGATACAAACTCACATTTGTGAAAAAAAAGTCAGAATTGTCAGATATAAACTCAATTCTGACTTTTTTCTCCTCAGAATTGTAGAGATATAAAATTGCAATTCCGAGAACATATCAGTGTTTTTTCTCCTCGAAGTTTGACTTTAAAACTTGCAATTTAGAGTTTATTTTCTCAATTCTGAGAAAAAAGTTAGAATTGCAAGATACAAACTCGCATTTTTGAGAAAAAAGTCAGAATTGTGAGAAATAAAGAGAATTTTGAGATATAATTCTGACTTTTTTCTCACAATTGCGAGTTATACCTCACACTTTTGACTTTTTTTTTTTTTCTCAGAATAGTAGAGATATAAACTTGGAATTCTGAGAACATATCAGTCTTTTTTCTCCTCTAAATTGGACTTTATAACTCACAATTGTGAGTTTATATCTCATAATTCTGAGAAAAAAGTCAGAATTGAGAGATACAAACTCGCATTTGCAAGAAAAAGTCAGAATTGTGAGATATAAACACCATTCTGACTTTTTTTTCAGAATTGTGAATTTATGTCTCGTCGCAATTTTCTTTTTTTCCCCCCAGAATCATGAGATATGAACTTGCAATTGGACTTTATAACTCACAATTGTGAGTTTATATCTCACAATTCTGAGAAAAAAGTCTGAATTGCAAGGTACAAACTCACATTTGTGAGAAAAAAAGTCAGAATTGTGACATAAAAAGTTGCAATAACATGAAACGGGCTTCCATAATGTAAAGTACTGTGACGAGAGCAACTAAAACATTATTCAAAACCACTGTTAAATGTACGTAAATATCTGAAATTATATTTTGAAAACCTGTAAGATATTGCACTCAAAAGTTTAGGATTTATGTATTTGATTTGCATCTTATATTTAGGCCTGGATATATTTTGAGTGTACATTTATTATTTAAAAGAGTCATCATCAGTTTTATCATATTATCAGTTTTAATTCCACATGAAGCATAAGAATAAATATAATATCTGTTATTTACAGACAGCATGGTTAAACAAAGCTGAAGAAGTTGAGTATTTTTAGCTTTCTCAGTCCTAACATAAACAGTATATTGTAAAAGACAACAATACATTCAAAAAGAATTTTAAAATTAACATCTATGGTGACTCTTTTGCTTTTAGGTATATGTTCTGTGTCCATCGCCGATCAGCTGGGTCTTCTCACTAGCATTGGTTGGCTGCAGCACAATCGGAGTGTCGCCATCTGGAAGAGCAAAATCACAGGTAAAAGAGGTCACATATGATCAATATGGAATATACAAGAGGTTACGGCGTCTAATGCCATGCCATTTCACACTCCTAATTGAACTTCCTGCTGAAATGAAAAGTGTTTTGTACGCTCCAAGGACGTCCCAGCAATCTGCCGTTAGCCTGCCCCTGCTGGCTGCACTTTTCTGACCTCATTGAGCTGGCTCAGTATCACTGCTTTGAAGGGCAGCCCACTGTCCACTGGCTTACCTAATGCTGAGAGAGTTTATTTAGCCGTTTTCTGATTCGAAGACCACAGGGGTGGATTTTTAAAGACTACTTCAGCAGGATATAAAGTCTGTGAAACATTATTGTTTATTTTATTGATCCACCCGCCTTGTGTTACACTAATATGAATGCTTTGAAATACAAAAATATGTTTTCGGGTAGTCTAAAAAAAAAATCAGCTGCCAAACTGTTATTTATTTATAAAATTATTTTTACACAGAAGACAAATATATAATATTATTTAACATGTAGGTAACACTAAAGGAGTAGTTTTCAAAATATTTACAGACTACTTCAGCAAGATAAGACTTTAACAAGAGTCTGTAAAACATTGTTTTATTTTATAGATTTTTTTGTATGTTATACTAATATAAATGCTATAAAACAGACAATAAAATACACTGAAAAAAAAAAACCTATAACCTTAAAAAAAAAAAAAAAAAAAAAAAAAAAAAAAATCACCTAAATTTGCTGCAAAAATTATTTTATATGAATAATAAAATTATTTTTACATGATAGACTAATATATAATATTATTTAACATGTAGATAACACTAAAACAGTAGTTTGCAAAATTTTTTAGAGACTACTTCTATGTCTATGAAATATTTTATTGGGTTTTTTTGTGTGTGTGCTACACTAACATAAATGCTATGAATCAGATAATAAAATACACAGTAAAACATTTTCAGATAACCCAAAAATAACCAAATTAACTGTTAAAAGTATTATTTAATGACTAATAAAATGATTTAGGTTGCATTAATAAGGGTTTTCAACAATTTTAGAGACAACTTGAGTAGGATATCAAGTGGGCATGAGTCTGGGAAACATTTTTTATTTCATTATATTTTCTTTGTGCTACACTAATATAAATGCTTTGAAACAGACAATAAAATACACTAAAAAAAAACAGCAAAATTATTATTAAATATGAATACAATTATTTTTACATGGTAAACTAATAAATAATATTATTTAACATATAGTAAACAAATAAAAGAGTAGTTTTCAAAATTTTTAGAGACCACTTTGGCAAGATATGACAGTTTATGAAACATTTTATTGATTTTGTTGTATTACACTAATATATAAAGCAGACAATAAAATACACCATAAAAAAGAAACCCCCAAAATAATCTAAATTAGCAGCAGAAGTATTATTTAATATGACTAATACAGTTATTTATTATTTAATGTGTAGGTTGTACTAAAAAGAGTTTTAAAATTTTTAGAGACAACTTGAGTAGGATATCAATTGGGCATGAGTCTGTAAAACATTATTTTCTATTTCATTATTTATTTATTTTCGTGCTATACTAATATAAATGATTTGAAACAGAAAATACAATACACTGTTAAAAAAAGAAAAATCACCTAAATTAGCTGCAAAAATATTATTTAATATAAATAATACAATTATTTTTAATTGGTAGACTAATATATAACATTTTTTAACATGTAGATAACACTAAAAGAGTAGTTTTGAAATTTTTAGAGACTACTTCAGCAAGATATGACTTTAACAGGAGTTTATGGAACATTTTATTGTTTTTTTGTGCATTACACTAATATAAATGCTATGCAGCATACAACAAAATACACTGTAAAAATTTATTTTCAGGTAAACCAAAAAATAATCTGAATTGGCTGCAAAAGTGTTATTTAATATGACAATATAATAATAAAAAATACTGTTAAATATTTCATGTGTAGGTTGCACTAAAAAGAGGTTTCAAAATATTTAGAGACAACTTGAGTAGGATATCAAGTGGGCATGAGTCTATGAAACATTATGTTTTATTTTATTATTTATTTTTGTGCTACACTAATAGAAATGCTATGAAATAGACAATAAAATAAACTGAAAAAAGTAACCTAAATTATTTCCAAAAATATTATTTAATCTGTATAATACAATTATTTTTAATTGGTAGATTAATATATAATATTTTTTAACATGTAGATAACACTAAAAGAGTAGTTTTCAAAATTTCTAGAGACTACTTCAGCAAGATATGACTTTAACAGGAGTTTATTGAACATTTTATTTATTTATTTATTTTTTGTACGTTACACTAATATAAATGCTATGCAGCATACAATAAAATACACTGTAAAAAATTTTCAGGTAGCTCAAATAATAATCTAAATTAGCTGCAAAAGTGTTATTTAATATGACAATATAATAATATTTAATGTGTAGGTTGCACTAAAAAAAGTTTTCAAAATATTTAAAGACAACTTGAGTAGGATATCAAGTGGGCATGAGTCTATGAAACATTATGTTTTATTTCATTATTTATTTATCTTTGTGCTACACTAATAGAAATGCTATGAAACAGACAATAAAATACACTGAAAAAAGTCACCTAAATTAGCTGCAAAAATATTATTTAATCTGTATAATAATTTTTTTTTAATCGGTAGATTAATATATAATGATTTTTAACATGTAGATAACACTAAAAGAGTAGTTTTCAAAAATTTTAGAGACAACTTGAGCAAGATATGACTTTAACAGGAGTTTGTGTGTGTGCTACACTAATACACTGTAAAAATATATTTTCAGGTAGCCAAAAAATAATCCAAATTAGCTGCAAAAGTATTATATAATATGACTAATAAAATAATTTATTATTTAAAGTGAAGGCTGCACTGAAAAGAGTTTTCAACATTTTTAGAGACAACTTGAGTAGTATATCAAGTGGGCATGTAATACATTTTTTATTTATTTATTTATTTTTGTGCTACAATAATATAAATGATTTGAAACACAATAAAATACACTGTTTAAAAAAAACACCAAAGTTAGCTAAAATATTATTTAATATGGATAAATAATTTATTTTATTGACTAATATAAATGCCATAAAACGGGTGCCTACATGCTATACTTTTTTTTTTAGTATAAAAAGCGGGATCTTGTGTGCTTAGTGTTCTCAGCTTGTCTAGGTGAACGCAACAACTAAAATGCAAGCGTATGTCAACTTTGATTTGTCCACAGTGTATTTTTACACAGACAGAGCTTAAATCTAATATAAGACAAAACAAGACATTTTTTTTGTCAGTTCCATCTTGCGTGCTGCCTTTCAAATGCAGGAAACGAAAACATTGTTTATTTTTATTGTGGGAATGCTATAAAAAACTAGTATGCAAACACACTTTGAGAAATGACTCAGACTGTAATTATCACTTTTGTGAGGGACGACAGCACAAGATGTAAAAAAAACCTCCTACAGCTCACTGGCAGAACAACAGCGTATTATATCCAAACATCTGGCTCAGAAGTATCAACTATTTATTTTTGTACGTAGCGTGAGTTATTAAGTTAGTTGAACCTTGTTGAAAGCTCTTCCCTCAACTGATAAGCCATGATCTGCTACATCAAAGCTTGTTGTTCTTTTAAAGTATTTAATACATTTTTTAATTAGAAAATTATCATATGAAACGATTTTGAAATTAATTTTAGATTCCGTTGCATAAGTCTTTATAAAGTCTTTCCACTTTATCAAGAACAAAATGTGATGCAGTAATTTTAGGATGTTCCTTTTAACCATTTTCATCCTTTTTTTTGGATGATTTTTTTAGATGTGTTCTGTGCGCATATGCTATTTCAAAACGGAGTGTGATCACCTAAAGAACACGTCAGCATGTCCTTTTACCTCTTTCGTTGTCCGTACGGATCTGCTCTTCCAGGTCTTCGGGAGACACATAGAACTCCGGGTCCTCTTCTCCAGGTGTGTGCGGTTTGCACTTCCCACAACAGCAGTTGAAACAGCAGCACAGACAACAACAGAAATAGCAACCTGTCAGCAAGCCACAGATGGCAAACAGACCCTATAAATGAGAATGTTCAAAATCAGACAGGCACACAGTGTCAGGGTTTAGTTGAGATAAAAATGCATTCAAAACATCCACATTACAGTATCTATATTATATAATATTACATTATAAAGTTAAATAATTTAGTTCAAAAATATAGAGTTAACCAAGTAACCAACTGCTAATAAAATACACGTATTGCTCAGTAAACACTTACATAAATACACTGTAACATGAATACTATCATGCAAATATAAAAATACATCTATTAAGTGAGTAGTTGTGATTATATAAATTAGTTTATTTCTTTATCGACTTGTTAGTTTTGCAATAATATTCTATTATTTATCTTTCAGTGTTAACAGTACAACATTCTGTCTAATCCCGTCATTACAATAGTCTTTTTTCGACACATTTTTGGGTTACATTTTACAGTAAGGTCCTATTAGTTAACATTAGTTAATGCGTTAACTAATAATGAGCAGTACATTTGTTATACTATTTAATATTCTTTAAGTTAGTTAATGAAAATACAATTCATTGTTAATTAGCTAACGTCCATTAAACATTATAAACAGATACAAGTTTTAGTAACTTTTTAAACTAAGGTGAATAAATGCTTTTGATGTATTTTTGTTAGTTCCTTACTGTAAAGTGTTCATTTTTGTTATAATATGAAAATATTTATACATGGTTTCAAGTATATAAATTGAAAATGCAAGAATAAAGCAGAAAAGTGAAGGAAAAAAAACGTAATTACCAGCAAAAATATTATTTAAAAAAAAGTGTATGTTTAAAAATATATATTGTTATTTAGTTAATAAATATATATTTTTTCAAAATAACCAATACAATTATTTTTAAATGGTAGACTAATATATAATGTAATTAATATTACGTTACACTAACAAGAGTAGATTTCAAGGGTCAGGTCAAGCAAAAATTGTTCCCTAAAGTGCTATTTTTTTTTTACTGATAAAATAAAATAAAATAATATAAAATAAAATGAAAATAAATAAACTTGAAAAAATAAAATAACATAAAATGAAATAAAATAAAAGTTTAAATAAAATAAAATGAAATAAATTCAATTTTAAATAAAATAAAATATAATATAAAATAAAAATTGTTCGCTAAAGTGCTAAATTTTTTCTGATAAAAATAAAATAATAAAAAATAAAGTAATATAAAATAAAATAAAAAATGAAAAAACATAAAATTAAATTTAAAATAAAATATAAAAAAAAATGAAATTAATAAAATGTACCATAAAACAAAATAATATAAAATGAAATGAAAATAAACAAACATTAAAAAAATAACATAAAATGAAATAAAATAAAATTTAAAATAAAATATAAAAAAATGAAATAAAATAAAATGTAAAATAAAATATTAAAAATAAAATAATACAACAACGAAATAAAATAAAATGTAGAATAAAATAAATTAAATAAAAAATAAAAAATAAAATAAATAAATAAAAAATAAAATTTACAATAAAATAAAATATAAAAATAAATTAAATAAAATTAATAAAATTTACAATAAAATAAAAAATAAAATAATAAAAAATTGAAATAAAATGAAGTAAAATAACAATGAAATGAAATAAAGTTTAAAATAAAATACAAATTAAAATAAAATATAAAAATGAAATAAAATGAAATAAAATAAAACCTAAAAATAAAATACAATTTAAAATTAAATGGAATAAAATAATAAGAAATGATACCGCACCTTGGCCCACCAGCTGGAGAGCATAAAGTATGTGTTCACATTCTCCTCCCCGAATTGCTGCGACACATACAGACCCAGGGAGCCGTACTTGTCATAAATGTTCCTCTTAGTGACGTCAGACAGCACCGCATGAGCATTGTTGAGCTCTTTAAATTTGTCAGTGGCATCGGGGTTCTCTGGGTTCTTGTCAGGATGATATTTCAAAGCGAGCTTCCTAAAAAAAAATAGACGAGAACATTTAAAAATGAAAAATTTTCTCAAAAAATTGACTGCAAAAAGCTTCACGGACCTGAGGATCACATAGAAGTCTTAGGAATGAAAGACCCTAAGATCAGTGTAAATGTCAGGAAGTATATTTAAATGACCTTAGAAATACAGAATCTCTCTGAGAATGTGGACTTCTTTGTATTCCCCTAATGAGAGTGACATAAAACAGCCATTAGCTAAAAAAAGGAAACACAAATACTTCTGGACTGGCATGCAGTAAGAGGAGACTCATTAACATGTGCCAGTTTAAAATGCTGTCTGTCTGTTTGATGATCTCAGCAGGGTGTGATCTTTAGCGGCTAGCTGTCTTATGCGCACGCTGCTTGACCCGTCTATGTGTCGGCAAGACCGCAGACCCCATTAGTGCCTCCAAAAGCTCCTCGGCACACGAGGGCTGGCGAAGAGAGGGACGTCACCAAGTCTGACATTTTTCCCATTAGAACCAGCAGTGCATTGCAAATGTCTCTGTCTCTGACTCAGTTCAGGTCTGCTCTGAATGAATGCCAGCATGTCCAAACTCTGCGCAAACACTTTTCAAAAGTCTCTGCCGCAATAAGGAAGAGTTTGACATTTTATAACGCTGTGAAATGGAATATCCTTAAGCTCAAAATGGTTGTGGATGATCAGATATCAAACTATCAATATTTATAGTGTTTGCCGTAGAGTAGTAGAAATCTTTAGAAGAATTTTAATCCTAAAATCATTACATGAACATTGTCTCTCTCTCTTTTTTTGTTTTTTGCTAAACCGAAAACAAAAAATGTAATCTATAATTTATAATGCTCCAAGCACGCTTGTTAATTTTTGATTAAGTCAATGGCGTCTCCAAGAGTTGTGATGATTATATATTCATTAACAGCAAACAAGTGCTGTTAAAATGCTAACCATTTAAATGCCTCCTTGAACAACGTGCAGATTAGAACAATTAGACTCCATAATTGCTGGAACATCAGTATGGTGTTAGAAATGAACTTGTCTAATGAAGCTCTTCGACATGTTGCCCTCATATTTTAGCATACAAGGTACAGAAACAAAACAGGTTGTGCATAAATTACAGCCTTATGATCATATCATAAAAAAAATATTATAGATATATATTAGGGGTTGACCGATTATCAACAGATATTAAGTGTGTATATGTGTGTATATATATGTATGTACGTACAGTTGTCAACATTTGAAGTGAATCAAAATCTTTCTTCAAAGTTGTCCTAAAACTAAAACAATGCCTGTTCTTGTCTTATATATATATATATATATATATATATTAGGGGTTGACTGATTATCGGCCTGGCAGATTATCGATGCCAATATTAAGTATATACTTTTTTTTTTCTTTTTTAGTTTTCCAAGGCTGCAATTTATGCATCTTGTGTTTGTGTATTATATTCAGTACATACCTCGGTTCGACCGTCACGATTCGATACGGTTTTGGCACAACAGAAAAAAAAAAAAAAAAAAAACGAATCTACTATGCTAGGTTTCTTTTCATTTATTTAAAACATATATTACAATTTTTTCCACCTACATGTGAAAATACTAAATATTATATCAAATTAATGTCATATATACGCTATAAAATCTGCTGTACATATATACATAAAAGGAATAAATACTTGAAATATATTTAATTTAGTTAACCGATAGACAAGGGGGAAAAAAAAACAGTGCGACAAGTAACGTAGCCTATGCCTTTGCTGAGTTTCAGTTCAGTTTTGTGACAGAAAGGAAACTCAAATGGCAGAAAGCGACATTCTATTTGTTTTTTGTTTAAGTTGATTTTGCTGGTATGAGGAAAGTTGAAGTAATCGCGCTGGCGTGCACAAACACAAAACATATCAGTTCCAGGCTGCTAGCATTGCTAACTTGACAGCGCAGTTGGTACTTCATCAAAATAAAACACAGTGAACCAAATATCAGCACGCCCGCCTCACTGTGTCAACGTTTGAACGCAATTGAAGTACAAAGCCTATAATTTAGATAATAAATAATAGTTTAGCATTTGGATGCATCGCAAATATGGAAATATTATGGAATATTTGGATTTGTGCCGAATGAGAGAGGTAGGATACAAGAGCACAAAGCTCCATTTCGCAGACAGTTGCAAGTACATATAACTGCAGACCGGAGATCTCCAAAATGGGGCGGGGTCTCGTCACACAAAGACTTTCCCCATTGGCTCTAGCTTCAGCCTATTGTTACTGACTTGCATTTCAAAACTAAACTTTATAAATTAAAAATTGTTTGTAATTGATCTGAAATATAATAAACTATGCTATATAAATAAATATGCTCCGTGAGAGCAGAGCCCCAAAGCTCGTGGCCAGTGGTTAATGATATAAACAGTAATCACCCACGAGCTCTTACGCGAGCCGTCCCAGTGAAGCGCTGGGGAAAGGCTTTACTCTATCGCTTTGTTTTAAGCAACGGGGGCATCCCGGGGCTTGGAATGAGCAGGGTAGGAGTGGGTAGTGATGCTGGATGTAACTAAAAAGGTCCAATTTTCCGGTGAGGTCTGGTTGGGGAGTTAGAGAACGGCCCGACGATCTCAAAACGCATAATCTTATTAACTGTTTATCTGTCACGCTATTCAGTGCCAATCCCGCTGTGCAGTCAGTTTCACTGGTTAAGGTTAGGGTAAGTTGTGGGGTAGATTTAGGGGTTAGCATTTGTGTAGCATAGTGTAGGAAATCAGATTGACACAACCAAAAAAATCTTTAGAAGTTTGCGTTGAAGTGGATTTGGCGAGTTTGCGTTGAAGTGGATTGGGTATGTCAAAGGGAGGAAGCCACGCCCTATTTTGGAGTGCCCACCCCATTTTGGAGTTCCCACCCCCATTTGGAGATCTCCAGGCTGCAGTTATACCCCTCTTGACAGTTGAGTGTGCAAGCCTTTAAAGTAACGTTATACTCCTTTGTCAGCAAGAGACTCGTTCAGAATCAGCACATGATCACTGTCTAGTGGTCTTTGTTTTCAAGTGCGCAACTCCTGGCATTCGCTCTTCTTCTGCCGGCGATTATCAAACAGAGCTGCATTACTGCAGGCGCCCCCTGCAGATTGAGGGTGAATTGCCTGTATTCGTTGTAAGGTCTAACTTATTATTAAAAAAATATCATGAACATATATTAGGGGTTGACCGATTATCAGTCTGGTCAATTATGGGCCATTTTCAAAACTGATTTGCAGATAAAATTTAACAGCATTTAAAGAAAGTTTTTGTCAGAGCCCTTGTTATTCTTAATTTTGACAATAATTTTAATTTTTACACCAGACATATATACCTGTTAAAATTATTGGTTATCTGTCTGCTTGATCTGTAATAATCGGTATTGCATCAGCCTATGTATATATATATATATATATATATCCATTATATCCTTAAACCATTATATATATGAAGAGTTCAGATGCAAAAGCCTCTAAGCACGTCTGACATCTTTCTGGCTACTATGTATAGGTTTCTATGTAAGTACTGGTACTTCTGAATGGGTTTAGGCTGGTAATTAGTGCATCGGAAGTTAAAGTACTTGATGAACATATACTATGTGTGTGTCTCATTTTTGACCAAGATGGCTTTTAGAGACTTTTGCATTGGAGCTGTTTATATATTAGTCATACATACATATTCTCCTGTGTGTGTGTGTGTGTATATATGTATATGTATATATATGTATATCTCTCAAAGAATGAGGCTATTAGTATTTTTTCCCCCGGTTTTCCCAGGTTGCACTGTTCTGCTGCAGCGTAACATTTTGTTAAACCAACTGACAAGTGAAACCAGCAAGTTATAATGTCAGCGCCAAGATACTACCACCAAAGGCAATGTTGGCATATTTCCATGGCGCTATGTAAATTATAGTGCAGAATCATTCATGCACACATCATGCACCCCTGAACATTCTCTTGTATCTAGGATTCCTTCATCATTCCTGATCCCAGTAAAATACGGGATGCCATCTGTTCAGCATAATGAATATTTTAGTTTTGTGGAAGTCATATTATATTCATGCAGCTCCACTGCAACTGAAGGCTGAGATTCTAGAGGAATGAGCCGCAGTTTGACACTTGCTCTATCCTTTGCTCTTTCATTCACCCCGAGTAGAATCCAAACTTCTTACCTAGTAACCAAAACCTCGGGACAAGTAGGTATGTGAATCACGTCTTACCTGTAGGACCTCTTGATGTCATCATGAGTGCAGTTCTTGTCAAGGCCAAGAACCTGGTAAAGAGCCTCTCCTGATGTAGACAGGGCCCGTTGCCTTTGTTCAGCCATGATCTTAAACCATTACCTAAACATCAAAAGAACAAAGAAACTGGTAATAAATTGGATAAGACAGTAGGTCAGTTATACAGTTCACCTGGATGGTGAATAAGATACAACCAAGCTATTAGTTTTTGGTTCCCAGAATGTTCTGAGAATGTTATAATGAAAATTAAAATGGTTAAAAAATAAATTTAAAAGCTAAAACCATTATGGAATGTTCTGTGTGGGTTCCATTCAGATTGTCACAAAATAAACCTCCATGGAACTTTCTGGGAACGTTATTAAAAATAAAACCTAGAAATAACCATTAGGGAACATTCTGAGTTGGTTCTCCTTAGGTTGTCACAAAAAACATCCCTGCAATGTTCTGTGAAGGTTAGCTTTTGGTTATAAAACTAAAACCTAAAAAAAAAACATCTGGGAAGTTTCTGTGTAGGTTCCCTTTAGGTTGTCACAAAAGGTCTCAAAAAACTTCTTATAACGTTTGGGAAGGTTAGCGTTTGGTAAAGAAGAAACAACAAAACATTCCCAGAACATTCTTACTTTGTTCCCCCAAAAAATACCCAAACGGAAAACAACTGGGGAACGTTCTGTGTTTGGAGGGAAATGACGTTTGGTTTGAGACTTACAACGTCACTCTTTCCACATCAACCCAGACATGACTTTTTGTTTACATAAGTGCTCTGTTTGTGAGAAAAGACATCCATTGGAAGGTTATTACAGAGAATATATATATATATATATATATACACACCTGTCCAAAACAAGAGTTTGACATGGATTCTCTGATAACCTCCAACCCGCACCCCTGAATAATTCCATCTTTTGTAATGAGCCTTCATGGAATATTAACTAGTTCTAAAAATTATACAGCCTTCATATCTCTATTGAGCTTTAAAGTGGCTGGCTGTTGAATTAAAAAGCAAAAAATCACTAGTGCAATGCTGCTCTAAATCCCACAGAAGATCATTAGTTTTCTTACCTGTTAACAGACTCCAAACTTCTCCAGGGCAGGTAGACAGGCTTATGGAGTCAGATTCCTTCTCTGAAGGTGAGTAGATTACTGAGGGGATGAATTATACATGGAGCTAGTCATGAGCTCAGGTAACTTTAGGCCAGTTTAACATGGTTACCAACAAGGTTCATTAGGTTTCAGTACCTGGTGCTTGAGCAGACGGTGGAAGCTGTTTGATGACCACTGTTTCTGAGGACGAGCCCACGTTGTCTTCCATTACTGATTTTAAAGCCTGCATGATGAGGACTGGAAAGGATAAAAGGTCAGGTTTCATGTCTATACAACTTCTAGCTAGAGTCTTACACATCGTGTGCGTGCATGAATACCCTCGATTTGACGCATTTTCTTGCTAATGCAAGATCGCCATCTTGTGGTGTCCTTCTGCATTTGCTGTGTTCAATACCATTGCGTGACAAAAGTGGTGACGTCCAAATACACATTCGACAAAACTATTTTGTGTTAGCAAAAACTGTAAAATATAAAAGTCTGATAATTATTCGCGTCTCAAATAATAATAGTAATGATAAAATGTTTAGAATGAACAGCGTGACCGCCACTTTACCTCACGTCAGAGAATGTGCGCATGCTTAGTTGTCAATGAACGATGTTATTCGTTACTTTGCTACTGTATATTGCAAGGAACTAAAGACTGATTCATTTAAAGATATTGGTGAACAAACTGAACTGTTTCTGAACGAAAAAACGACATTTAAGTTTTTACGGTATATTAAATGAATATATGTAAGTGCATATAAGTAAAACACCAAAGTAATAGTAAAGTTATGTTTTAACTTTAATTTTGTAGCTTCAAAGGCACACATTAGAAAATTATATATGATGAAAAAGTGAAAAGACCAGTAATGTTGTTAAACATTATTTATTAACTGAGCTACACAATTTTATCCACACAAATATAATATGTTCTAATGCAGGAGTTTTCTGTATGTTTTTTAGATGCCATAGACCCCCAAATATTATATTATCGTGCTTGAGCGAGTGAAAATCACCCTAAAATGTATAAGGCACCTCTTTCTGTCTCCCTCTCTCTCTATTAATATATATATTTTTTTTGTTTAAACACCAAATTTCTAGTTACTTTATAAAGTTAAATTTGTATAAATAAAGTTTGTATGTATTATTTATTCATTTAAATACGGTGTGTGTGTGTGTGTGTATATATATATATATTAGGGCTGTCAAACGATTAATCATACAAAATAAAAGTTTAAGTTTGCCTAGTGTATGTGTGTACTGTGTCATTATTATGTAAATGCACACAAATTAATGTATATATTTAAGAGAAATATGTTATGAACAAAATATTTTTATTTATATATATTATAAATTATATAAAAATTTAAATGCATATACTTGTAAATATTTCTTGAATATATACATGAATGTGTTTGTATTTATATATACATAATAATTACATACAGTACACACACATATTTTAGGCAAACTCAAACTTTTATTTTGTATGCGATTAATCACGATTAATTTTTTGACTGCCCTATATATATATATATATATATATATATATATATATATATATATTTGGAAAATATCTTCATTTTTTGCACTTGTCTTGTATCACCACAAGATGGCAACTGAGCACAAATTTTAGCAGTTAATGGAAAAACTTGCATACTTATTGTATAGATAGTGTTTTTAATTTATAACACTCTTTGCACTCACTATTTTAAAAATGCAAAAGGATTGCACAGTTCTACATCTGTTTGAATTCTGCATAGAAATTGTTTGAAAAAGAAGACAAAACTGTCACATATTCACATGTCTTTTTTTTTTTTTTATAAAACCACATGCAGCAGTCAAAACAATGAGGAAGTCACCAGTGGGCCGGTTGACGTCAACCAGCAGTATCAATTATGCCGGCGCTCCCCTTGTTTATGGTCTCCTGATGACTGCTGCATAGCACAGGGTCGCATTGCAAGTGGATACATGGAGTCTCGAGGGGAATTAGCAGGTGTGCTGCTCGCCACCCCTCATCATTGTCTCCTCAGGAGGCTGTTCCTGCAAAGCACGTCTGCCTGGGGAACGGCATTTGTGGCAAACTAAGCCTCAGAAACAAACCATTAATGAAATGATTGCCCCTCAGTCAGGAAATGTGAGACTCCCAAATGAGCAGCACGCGGGGGCCACCGGTAGTGGACGGGAAGCGGTCCTTGACACTGATTAAACGCTATTGTAAAAGTAAATGAATGAACAGATCCGTTAATAACTACACAGGCAGATATAGGCATGATGCCAGACGTCTTATCTTGTTAAGTGCGTCGTGTTTGCTTTCTATGTTTTTTTTAAGCAAAACGTACAAGAACCTGTAATATATCAGCAATGCACAGATGAAAATAATCTAAAAGCTTTTGTATAATATTTCCAAGAAGTTCTGCTGGGGTAAAGCACTCTAGTAATCTGCGTGATTTGGCCGTGTATATTCAGGATGCCTAGAAACGGATTAGGACTGCATGGTGTGGGGTTTGGTTGTGCAGAATTGTATTGTGAGCGGTGGGGAGGGGGTGGGACGGAGCAATTATACTCACTACTGGCATATGGCCTCTGTTGCCATGGCACAGTTCACTATTGTCCCCTGGTCTCCAGCAACTCAAGTTAAAACATTTGCTAACATTGCAAAGCTTTACGACTTAAAGCTTTAAATTGACGAATTTAAATGACCCAAAGTGTGGGCTGAACTTGCACAGAGTGGATCGTATTTGATTTTTGCTTCTAGGTAAAGGCCTGCTTATGTGATTGCAAAAGAAAGGATAATTGTGTAATATATTAAATGCCATAGACAAACCATTTTGGTTCCTCAAAGAACAGTTTAAAAGTGTGAAGAACATTTTCCACTATAAAGAAGCTTTTGTGCAATAAAAAGGTTCTACACTTGTAAAAATTAAGGTTCTTTATGGCAACACAGGTCAGAAAGCTTTCAGATTTCATCAAAAATAACTTAATTTTTGTCTTGAACATGAACAAGGTCTTACTTGTTAGGAACAACATGAGGGTGAGTAATTAATGACAGATTTTTTATTTTTGGGTGAACTATCCCTTTAAATGTTATTTATGGAGCCATTAATACTAATAAAGTGTATACTATTTGGCTCACACAATTACTTTTAAGATGAATTTCAGTTAGTAAACCTAAGATTGTATTTTTTAACATTACTATTTTTGTTGAAACTGTAACATACCCTAAGCCTTAGTTCATGATTATGACTTAGTAAAGTGCGTTACTATGCAAATTGTACCTTAGCACACAATGTGATACTTAGAGACTGCTATTGACTATGTGTTGTCATGCAATTATCTGGTAATGCCTGACAACATACTTATTGTTTAAACTTACAAAGTACACGTACACATCTTTAGCAAATAAACACTGTAACGGCAAAACTGAAAGAAAGAAATTAGTTTATGTGTAATACATGTGACCCTGGAGAACAAAACATAAGTCATAAGTAGCCTGGCTATATTTGTTGCAATACATCGTATGGGTCAAAATTATCCATTTTTCTTTTATGACAAAAATCATTAGGATATTAAGTAAAGATCGTGTTCCATGAAGATATTTTGTAAATTTACTATCGTAAATGTATCAAAACTTAATTTTTGATTAGTAATATGCATTGCTAAGAACCTTATGTGGACAACTTTAAAGGCGATTTCCTCAATAGTTGCATCTCAGTCAAATATGGTCCTATCCTAACAATAAAACAGTTGTATAAATCTCAATTTCAAAAAATTTACCCTGGTTTTGTGGTCCAGGGTCACAAATTAGAGACTTCTCTTTGCTTCCTTCCTGATCTAGTTGTCACATAAACCTGGCATTTTATATTACCAACATCATTGGCTTTCTGTTCCTCTTTTGTAAGCCTCTTGTACAAAAGCATCTGCTAAATAGATCTGGCATTACATTGGCCTACAGGTAACATGAACATGATATTTACCACAGTGGATTTGATTGCCAGGTTTCTTTACCCTGCTAAGTGATGGTTTGGTGTTCGTAGATGGTCTCTCAGCATGGTTTTAGCATGGTCAGTTGGTCTGGACAACCATTGATCAGGCAATAAAAGCAACGTACGATGTGTTTTTTTCAGCAGGGTCCTTAAAAATGAGAAAGAACAACTAAGAGTGAAATGTTCTTCAAAAAGAAAAAAAAAAAAAAAAAAAAAAAAAAACACGTTTACTCATGGGTTTTATTATTGAGAGAAGTTAACAGTGGCTCATTGCTCACGAATAACTGGATGAGTCATACCGAGAAAAGGTAATCACTGGCAATGATGTAGACCGGCTGCAGGGCAAACCCCGTTGTAGTGGAATACCCTTGTTGAGGTCCGTACAGTCAGTGAACGAGTGCATAATTCGGTCTTGAAAGCAGCGCCAATGAGATCCGCCGTTTCAAAATCGCTGTTCGGCGCGGTCCAATGGGAACTGGCGTTACAAATGCTGCAGCGCGCCTATTGGCTCAGCTAGACGAGGACGTTTTGCGAACGCTTTCTGTTACAACCCCATCTCTTTCGCAGGTGGTGCATGTTCGGAAACAGCTTGCAATGTTCAGGACTAACTGAGACTGTCGTTTGTAATCAGCGTAATTTCTTTCCCGTTTTGCGTTTTCTTTTTGACACTGACCGAACAGCATGTGCCAACACAGGCACGGCGTGGTCGCGGGGCGTGTTTTTATTCCACCAAGGCCACTTTCTTCTGGTTAATATACAGTGCTGCATTGAGTGTGTGCTGAATTACGGGTGCTATCTGTGTGTCTGCATTGAGAAAAAAATGAGAGAGGGAGAATAAATATTCCTGCAGCGCAGAGCTTGAATGAAGTCCGTCGTTAAACGCATACAAGTTCACGTACATTTATTCAGATATTCGCAGGATTTCTCCTCCAAGCATCGGCATCGGGGCTTGAAGTGGTCATGCCTTTTGTTTTAATTTGGGAGACGAGACTGCGGAGCCATTTGCACGATGATGATGATTCACGACTGGACGGAGTTTAAAAAATGAGGAAGCATTTTTTTCTAAAGATACTAAAAAGATAGAGGAGAGGCCTCGTCGTCCCGCAGGCCGTGGTCTGTGCATGGGAAAAGGGAGAAGAAAGGAAGAAAAAACGAGCCTGATGAATAAAAATCGAGTGAAATGGAGCACGAGACACGCGCGTGGGGAAATATGGACCATATCAATAATGACGGCGGTGTGCGCAAGAACCAGATCGATCCGAACAAAATGAAGCACTTCGCCTCTTGAGCATTTAAACTGATAGTTTTTTATTTGCAATTTAAAGTAGAGGGGATTCCCGTGCTTTTTGAGAGTTGCAAACAGCGCTCAAGTTCCATGCAAGTTCTCCTCTCCGCCTTCTTTTGATTGCTTTGATTATTTTACTACTTTTCTTTCGGCGGGTTTGAATTATTTTTGATCCGGATCCATAGCGTTGATATTATTCAATGGAATTATGTTATCAGTTACCGGTTTTGCCTCTAGACAGGCCGGTTCCCAAACATGTTCTCAGCCGGAGGGGAGCCATTAGTTTCAGCTCCAGTTCCTCTTTATTTGGAGCCCCCGACCCGAGGCAGCTGTCACAGGTAAAGAACAAAACATTCTGGCTGTGTGTCAAAACCTAGCGCGCTGCCTACCTAGAGAATCAGACGCGCGTTTCGAACGTTGCTTCGAATCATTTCCGAGCATCCGAGCTATTCGAATGTTCGGATGATGCTCAAAAATTTGAATTGAACACTTCTGGTTCCGATTTACGTGTAGAATTTATTACTGCAGATTTAGTGCTTTAAAGAAATATTTGGAGGAAGGAAATGTAATTCATGATGCTTTTATTGCTCTGTTATCAAATGGCTTCTTAATGATTGATAACGGATTAATTTAATTATTCTTTAGAACACCGCAATAAATAACAATAATAATGTGTATCTTTAACTACTAGTTGCCTCATGAACTATTTAATAACCGCCTTAAGCACAACATAATGCAAGTAATTGGCGAATCTGGTTCGAATGAATTCAGCAGCCATTCAAACTGATTCATAGATTCACTAAAAAGAACCGGATCGTAAGAGTCATTCTCTCGGGAATATACGAGATGTTTCGTGATGCAGATTCAGACTGTTTTAGCAAGGTATTCACATTCGTGAATTGTTAACGTAACCGATTCTCGGTTCTCATCCCTACTAGGTAGGCAGCTCGCAAGGTTTTGAGACGAGGCCCAATTTCTGTCTATGCTCAATTATTCTTGTGCTTGTTCAGGGTCTTGATTTATTTACTCAGAAGTCCCCAAGTGTCAGGGCTTGACAAGAGACAGCGTTATTTTCCCTAATTGTCTGTTGTCGCTGTCATACTGCGGTGTTGGCAACACAAAATATGTTTTGTTGTCCCTTTGGGCCACATGCTGACAGTCTTTTCAGGCTGAAAGTGTGTCACTCTCCCCCTCACACACACACACACACGATGTTTGAATTTGTTGGGGATTCTCTTGGACAAGCCCTCATGCAACTTGTTACTCAGTGTCCACTGGGGAGATTTTAGGTGTTTCTCTGCTACTCTAAGAAACTGAGTGATTCATATGGTGCTTTTAACCCTGTGTAGCCTGATATGGGAAATAATAGTCAGAAAAGTCTGTGTGTTTTTTAAATGAAACTGTTTATTGAACCTTTGGTTAACAAGTTTGTGTATGTGTGTGTTTTGTATCACTTTGTGAGGAAGAAAAATACCTCAGAGACCCAAACTGAGCAAAATATGCAATTTATATGGACACAGATAGAATTTTCACGGCTTGTAATGTAATTACGTGAAATTTTGTATAACAGTATAGCAGACTACTTGCATATAATGCATATAAATATCAGTTGTCGCTAGTTTTATGACTAAAACTACTAGTGTTTTCATGACGCTTCATCAGTCGGCCATATTGGCGGCGCTGAACGTAAACAATGCCACTGAACCGAACAAAATTCGCATATTTTGCTGATTATTGCTGCTGAAAATGGTCAATTATTGTCATGTTTTGGGCTGTACTAATCGGTCAGGCCATGAAAAACATTTGGAGTACTATAAACTGCCAAAGCCTCTAACAAATCAAGGAGAAGAGTGCAAAAAACTATCTGAGGAACAAATGGTTTGTGGTTGGCCAAACTGAACTAGAATTACCAGGGCAAGAATCTTGACAACATTCGTGTTTGTTCTTATCATTTCCAGTCAGGTAGGTGAAATATTAGGCTAATATCTTAATTAATATTCTCTGTATGTATATTTACCACCTATACATTTAGTTTGTCAATATTGCGCCCTTTTCTGCTTCCTAAGTTGTACTGTATATGATTTAGCAGCTTCCACACATTTTTTTTGTGTGGTTTAAACAGCATAAATTAGCAGAACAACATATTCAGCCGTACATTAACCGTGCAATCCATGCTGTTGTTTATATCCGAGTATCGCCAATATGGCCGTGCATCAAGGTAACTGACCAAGTCGTGATGTAAATGCAAACCCTCTAAGAAATGACATCAGAAAATCTAGTAGATGTGTGTGCAACAGGTTTTCAGCAGTTTTGATCATTATTTAAAGGCTTTAGAAATGCATATATCATATACAGTAAGCTTTAAAGGGTTGAGTAGCATTGCATAACGTTTTATCCATGTTGAAATAGATATAAAGTGTTGCATGCTTTTTAAAATAAATATAAAGCAATGAAGCTGTAAAATGGTTGCTTGCGCATTGAGTAATATAATGCTATCACGTGCTAGATATCGAGTGTAAAGGCGGCGCATACGCTTTTAACACGAACTTTAATCTATCATCTGTCTGTACTGAATCTTTAATGAGAGATAAGGCATATCTCCAGGTCAAAGGATTGTCTCTCACTGTACTTGATAAAGTACATGATAAATTCACTAGTCTTGCAGCAAGCTTGCACAGCGAGAGATAACATGCTTAGCTAGTGAAAGAAGCCCTGCAGGGCTCCGAGGCCTAGAATTTAAGATGTAGTCAGTCAATAATAAGGGTCATGTCACCAAGCAACCGCTTGTATTGGGAGTTAGATTAGATAACCCTTCTGTCCAGTGTATTGCCTCAACTGCCCCTGGTTGTCTGAGTCTACCAGATGCTATCAGCAACTCTTAAGTCAATCATATGCAAATACATTTGGCTACTGCTTTTCTAGTCAAACGAGTGATTGCTGAATGGTTGCAGTTGTTGTAAAGAACAACAATAACCGCATTAGCATTGTATCATAGATTTTCCGGACTCGCTCTCCATGCTAACAGGTGTTCTGCCAGCGGAATAATTGTTTCCCTTGGTTTTTAATACAATTTTGAGGTCCATTGGGAGTTTGACCCAGAATGTATCGAGACCTATTTGCCTCTCTTAATGGCATTGCTTTGGCAAGCTTTGTGCAAAAAGCATTTGTCCCTTATCTCTGTCTGTTATGCTGCATGCATGAAAGCCCAGCAGCTACAACCGCCTTCTCTAAAAACACAATGCCTGACTAAGTGCCTCCCAGAGAGCTCGCTCTGAAACCCACCAAAGCTCTGCCTGGATTTTCGCTGGAATTTCATCCGTGGGTGGAATGTGGGATAGACCCGGAGCGGCTCTCGGCCTTCGGTCTTGACAAGTCCAGGCCTTTGTGCTCTGTCCGTATGGAAGGGGCGCCTATTCGGGAATTCTGTAGTGATGAACAAACCGGTCAAATTTGTCATTGCTGCCACTTGGAAAGTGTAAAGATGAGATCAGCCTGACCTTAGATTTGTATGTGTAGCCCTGCTTTCCACCAAGTTAAATTCACCATTTCTACTCGTGTCGTTTATTCTAGACCTTGTTAAATTGCTTGACTAGCTCAAGTTTTGTTTTCTGTGTTGATGTAGGCTTTAGTAACATCACATTCATGAACCTGCAAGCTGCTATTTCTAGTTGTTTGCAGTTTGGTGTATTTGATAGGATAGTAATGTATAGTCCAAGATGAGTCATCAATATTTTTGCTCTGCTCTGCGGAAAGTGTTAGAATTCTATTTTATATGTATAATAAATATTTATTATCAGTAGTCACTACTGCTACTACTATCAGTAGTCCACTACAATCTATGGCTGTAATACTAATAAATGTTAATGTCATTTTAAATGGCATCATGTACATATTTAAAGTATATATTTAATGTATTATATTTTAAATGTGTATACAATGATAGCATTTGCTATGATATTAACATTTATAATAATACCTCTGATGCTGTTTACTATGGTAATATTAACATTATTATTAATATTATTATTATTATTAGATTTTTTGTTATTATTATGATTAATAGTAGTAGTAGTAGTATATATTTTATGCAATAAAAGCTATTTATCTATAGAATAATAAAAATATTATTATTATTGTTAATATTATCATTGTAAATGGCATAATGTACATATTTAAAGTATATATTTAATGTATTATTATATTTTAAATGTGTATACAATGACATCATTTGCTATGATATTAACATTTATAATAACACCACTGATGGTGTTTACTATGAAAATATTAGCATTTTGTTATTAAAAAATTGTTGTTGTTGTTATTATTAGTAACAGTAGTATAGATTTTATGCAAATAATAATAAGAGATAATCACTTTTAATATTAACATTGTAAATACTGTATTTGTATACACAAAATATACATTAAATGTATTTAGTATATTACTATTATTATATTTTATGCAAACAATAAAACATTTTAATATTAAGATTTTAAATCTTATAATATATAATATAGTAATCTAAAAATGACTGTTACAGTTATCACTGTAATTGGTATCATGTACATATTTTAAAAATATATTTAATGTATTATATTTTTAATATGAATAAAATGATAGCATTTGCTATGATATTTATAATAACATTTATAATACTATTGATGCCATTTACTATGATAATCTGAACATGGTTTTAATATTAGAAAAAGGATTTTTTGTTATTATTATTAGTAATAGTAATATACATCTTATGCAAATAATAATAGAAATAATCAATAATAATATTAGCATTGTAAATGGTGCATTTGTATACACAAAATATACATAAAATACATATTATATTTTATGCAAACAACAATACATTTCAATATTATGAGTTTAAATGGCAAAAGTGTATACACCTTATATATATTTATATTTTGTGTATTACTATTATTGTATTTTAGGCAAACAGTACATTTTAATATTATAATTTTAAATGGCATAAGTGTATACACCTTTATTTATTTTTATATATATATATATATATATATATATGTGTATGTATGTGTGTGTGTGTGTGTGTATACAATGATAGCATGTTATCATAATATTTATATGATAATATTAACATAATGCTGTTTACTATGATTATATTAACTATATATTATATTAGTTTTTATTGTTAGAAATAGGATTTTTTGTTATTAGTAATCGTACATAATAGAAATAATCAGCATTAATATTAACATTGTAAATAGTGTATTCGTGTACACAAAATATACATTAAAATGTATTTAGTGTATTACTATCAATATTTTATGCAAACAACAATAATACATTCTAATATTATAATTTTAAATAGCATAAGTGTATACACCTTTTATATATATGATATAATCATTATAACATTGTTAATATTTAAAAAAATTTAAATGGGAGAATACCAGCATATTAATAGCTTTAAAGCCAACAGACATAAAGCTACACAACTTCAATTTTGTTTTTCATGAACTGAAAGCAGTTTCCTATGTCATGCCTTTCAAACTGAAATAACGTTAAACCACAGTGTTTACTAATATTAAGAAACATTTCTGCGCAGTTGGCAATAAAAGAAAGTGTTTTAACATCTCCATGCATCAGTCATAAAGCACAGCGTTCAACAGATTGCTGTACGTCACAAACAGCGCCTCAGAGTTGCCTCAGCAGCAGTAGCATTTTCGACGGTTATACGCACACTTTGCAAGCTCGTGGAGTCAGGGCAATTATCTTTTTGTAAACACTGAATTTTTGTGTTCGTGCAGTCATAAAACATAAGTGACTGTTGCAACGCTTGTGTATGTGTGTGTGTAGGTGCCCCTTGCTGCTGTGTTTGTTAGGCTACCATTGCAGAGGGAGGTAGTTAAGCATGTGCCTGGACTCTGGGGGCAGTGGTTTGGGCCGCAGCCAACATCACAGATGGCCAGGATCTCTCGCTCTCTATCGTCATTCTTCTCTTCACTCTTTTTCCCCTCTCAACTTCTCCCACACTTGTTTTTCTCAAACATGCTTTTTGTAAACCAACGAACGGCTTCCCAAAAACCGAGGCTGTTGCTATATCACTCGCAGGCTGTGTTTTCAGCAGCGTTACACATACATGCGGCCCAAACCGAACTGAACAAACAAAGAACGGGAAACAAATATATTGTGTTTAGTAACTGCGACATGTGTTTTCAAGAATCCCAATCGTATGACGTGCTTTCCAGCAGGTTAAGGCAGCTGCCGTGTCTCTGATGTGCCTGCGCTCGTGATTCACACACTTATTCATGTGCTGCATTACTTTACTGCGTCAATGACTTATCAGCAGCTCGACAGCATGTTTTTGCCATTTAGGCAGAGCAGCCCGTTCCCGAGCGGCATGTGAAGCATTGCGGTCCTCCGGTGTGTCCGCCATATCTGTGGGCTCTCGCTGACACCGTTGGCATCTAGTTTGCAAGTGGAGAGCCAAAGGTATATCACATCATTCTGCGTGTGTGTGTTTGTGGCTGGAAGGCCGACATGCTTGCTTGAATTGCAGTTGTTGGAGGTCATATCAGCCGTGTTTGGTGGTGCAGACAGGGCGAGGAGGAGTTTTTTTTTGAAGGAGTTTGTTTATCTCACTCATGCGATAAGGTTTTTTTTGTGCCGTGTTGTTAGACTGACGTAGTTTCAGGATGTGGTAAGAATGTGGAGGGAGCTGTTCGGTTTTCAGTATTTCACAACTTGCTGCTGGTGTGTGTAAATGTGTGAGTAACCCTTGCACTGCTGAGGCTGCTTTCACATTCAACTCTAACTTTCAGTTGCATTTACATTCGTTCTGTGTTTATAGTTTGTTTTTTTGCTGTTCGGGTCAATAGGTTTTATAAAGATGCAGGTTGAATGGAGGCGCATCAGGATGGCGGATCTTGTGTGTTGAAGTGTTGCAATCGTTTGGAAATGACGCAGATCTCCACCCTTGTTGACAGGCGTTCAGTATCTCACTTGAAAGCTTTTCTTGCACCCTCTTGATGTCATTTCCCTTACATATGGGGTTCTGAGATATTTCGTTTGGGTGGCATTCTTATTCTTGATGTTACTCATTACTGTAAAACTGTATAATGCTTGTTGATGATTACATATATTGTGGTTCATAGTAGTTGATTTATATATAAATGAAATAATATTTAGATTAAATGGATGTTTGGGTTGCATTTCTGCAAAAACCATCCCCTTGCGTTGAGCTATGTTTGGTTTGTCGACTCCAATGTTGGCTCAATGCGGTGACCGTTGAATGTCATGTCACAATATAACACTGATTCACTTCCTGTCACATTAATCCTTGTTACACCACAAAATGGCCATCAGCAAATTGTGCTGCCGTCTAGCAGTAAGGCTACCGGATCTGCTATTGAGCTGCGTTACACAACATGTTGAGAAGTTTAACTGTAGGAGGCTTGACACAGTTTACTAGTATTGCTTAATAGTTCATGCAAAAACGTCATCATTTACTCACCTTCATGTTATTCCAAACCTCTGTGGCTTTGTTTCTTCTGCAGAACATTAAAGAAGATGTTTTTAAGGACAACTTTGAGAGAACTTTTAAGAACAAAACTACTTTGGGCCCCATTGACAAAAAACATCTTTATGAAGAAAGTCATGCAGGTTTGGAACAACGTGAAGAAATATAATATAGTGCAGGTGTCCTTAACTAATAAGTTGCACACAAGGAGATATTTTTTTAGAATGGTTCGGGTGTTTTTGTCAATGCTTTGAATATCATTAGGTCCAAAACAACTTTGGACCCCATTAACTTCCATTGCATGGACAAAAAACATTTTTATGAAGAATGTCAGATAGGTTTGAAACATGTGCAGATGTACTTAACTAATTGGTTGCTCACAAGAACACATTTTGAAGAATGTTTCAGGTGTTTTTGTCAATGCATTGAATATCATTAGATTCAAAATAGCTTTGGACCCCACTGACTTCCATTGTATGGACGTAAAAAAAAAAAAAAATGTATGAAGAAATTAATTCAGGTTTGGAACAACATGAAGTAATTGAGTATAGTGCAGGTGTATGTAGCTAATAATTTGTGCACGTAAGATATCTTAACGAATGTTTCAGCTGGGTTAGTCTATGTGATGAATGTCGTTGTGTCCAAAATGACTTTGGACGCTATTGACTTTCATTGTATGGACAAAAAAACTTTTTTGATGAAGGAAGTCATACAGGTTTGAAACAAAATGAAGAAACTGAATATAGTGCAGCTGTACTTAACTAATAATTTGCACACAAGATGATATCTTTTGTCTATACAATGAATGTCATTTGGTCCAAAACAACTTTGGACCCCATTGACTTTCATTGTATGGACAAAAAAACTTTTTTTATGAAGAAAGTCATGGGGTTGGAACAACATGAATGAATTGAATGTAGTACAGGTGTGCTTAACTAATTAGTTGCACACAAGAAGATATCTTAAACAATGTTTCAGCTATTTTTGTCTATACAATAAATGTCATTGGGTCCAAATGAATTTGGACCCCATTGACTTTCACTGTATGGACAAAAAAACGTTTTTATGCAGAAAGTCATACAGGTTTGGAACAACGTGAAGAAATTAAATATAGTGCATGGGTGCTGAACTAATAAGTTGCACACAAGAAGATATCTTGAAGAATTTTTTAGCTATTTTTGTCTATACAATAAATGGTTTTTTTTGTCCATACAATGGAAGTCAATGGGGTCCAAATTCATTTTGGACCCCACTGACTTCCATTGTAAGGACAAAAAAAAAAAAAAAAAAAAAAACGTTTTTATGCAAAAAGTCATACAGGTTTGGAACAATGTGAAGAAATTAAATATAGTGCATGGGTGCTGAACTAATAAGTTGCACACAAGAAGATATCTTTTGTCTATACAATGAATATCATTAGGTCCAAAACAACTTTGGACCTCATTGACTTCCATTGTATGAACTAAAAACCTTTTTTATGAAGAATGTCATATAGGTTTGGAACATGTGCAGATGTACTCATCTAATAAGTTGCACACAAGAAGATATCTTAAAGTATGTTTTAGCTGTTTTTGTCTGTGCAATGAATGTCATTAGGTATAAAATAACTTTGGACCCCATTGACTTTCATTATATGGACAAAAAAAAAATTATGGAGAAAAAAAAAGTCATACAGGTTTGGAACAACATAAAGAAACTAAAAAATAGTGCAGGTGTACCTAACTAATAAGTTGCACACAAGATATCTTAAGTAAAATTTCAGCTGTTTTTGACTAGACAATGAATGTCATTGGGTCCAAAACAACTTTGGACCCAATTGAGTTCCACTGTATGGAAATCATACAGGTTTAGAACAACATGAATAAATTAAATATAGTGCAGGGGTGCTTAACTAATAAGTTGCACACAAGAAGATATTGTGAAGAATTTTTCAGCTGTTTTTGTCTGTACAATAAGTTTCATTGGGTCCAAAATGACATTGGACCCCTTTGACTTGAATTGTATGGGAAAAAAAACAACTTTTTTATCAAGAAAGTCAAACCAGTTTGGAACAACTTGAAGAAATTGAATATAGTGCAGGTGTACTTAACTAGTAATTTGCACACAAGAAAATCTTTTGTTTATGCAATGAATGTCATTGGTTCCGAAACAACTTTGGACCCCATTGACTTCCACTGCATGCAGAACAAAAGCTTTGAGTAAAGTCATACAGGTTTGGAACAACGTGAAGAATTTGAATATATCGCAGATGTACGTAACTAATAAGCTGCACACAAGAAGTTATCTGGAAGAATGCTTCAGCTGTTTTTGTCTATGCATTGAATGTCATTGGTTCAGAAACAACTTTGGACCCCATTGACTTATACTGTATGCACAAAAACTTTTTTACGAATAAAGTCAAATAGTTTTGGAACAACACAAGAAAAGCTAAAATAGTGCAGGTGTACTTAACTAGTATGTTGCATACAAGAAGATATCTTGAATGTTTCAGGTGTTTTTGTCCATTCAATTAATGTCATTGTGTCCAAAACAACTTTGGACCCCATTGACTTCAACTGTTTGGACAAAAAATTGGGCGTTTTTATGAAGATTTCGAGCAACATAAAGAAACTGAATATAGTAAAGGTGTACTTAACTAATAAGAAGATATCTTGAAGAATGTTTCAGCTGTTTCCGTCTGTACAATGAATCTCATTCGGTCCAAAACTACTTTGGACCCCATTGACTTCCACTGTATGGACAAAAAAACCTTTATGAAAAAGTCACAGGTTTGGAACAACATGAAGAAACTGAATGTAGTGCAGGTGTACTTAACTAATAAGTTGCACACAACAAGATATTTCAAAGAAAGTGTCAGCTTTTGTTTAACATTCAGCTTTTGGATAAGAATTTTTGTTTATACATTGAATTTCAGTGGGTCCAAAATTACTTTGGACCCCGTTGACTCTATGTATGGACAAAAAGAAACTTCTTTTTTTTTTTTTCTTTTCTTTTTATGAAGAAAGACATACAGGTATGGAACAACATAAAGAAATT